>JAPDVR010000012.1:3833304-4078304 GCA_026230005.1 Gila orcuttii
TTTTTTTATTTGTCCTTGACAGGAAATTTGTTTCCACCGTAGATGCGTACATAACACAAACACACATAACATGTTAAATTATCAACATATTATAATACCATCAAAAATAGTCAATGGTTATGTGAATTGATTACTTTAAATAGATGTGAATAGATGTAATATTCGTCGGTCCGTGTTGTGCATGTCAAATAAAATCAGTCATAATCAATAAATGTTATTTCTGTATCATTATTATTTATTTATCCTTATTAATTTTGTTTTAAATACAGTTTATGAATGTTATATACATATAAAAACACTTGTGTCATATTTAATGGAACGTATTTTTACTGTTAGTTACGTGATGCAAAAGAAGTTAGAATGACGGATAAACGTAAATTCCCAACTTTTAAACAACTTCTGCTCACGTATTTTAAGGCTAATACGTATTTTCACGTATTATTAACGTCATATTAATTGGCGTTAATTGGCGCCATATTAAATGGCGCTTGCAACGCCAAGGTCATGGGTTCGATTTCCAGGGAAAGCAAGAACTGATAATAATGTAAATGTGTACCTTTAAAAATAAAAATGCAATGTAAGTCGCTGTGGATAAATGCATAAATGTAAATATTACGCGACTACGCATTAGTTTACGAAGAGCTTACTAGCTACGTTCTGCCTTACAAACAAATAGTGCAACGGAATAAAGTACAGAGTTAGTTACAATCTAGCTAGTAGTTACTAAGCCTCTAGTGTGGACTTCACGTTCCAGTTTAAAAAAAAAAACGTAGGAACGGCTGGTGCAACCCGACCCTGAACTCCTGTATAAACGGTCACTTCTGAGGGATCGTGGTTCGTCTGACCAGGTGGAGATCTTGCCCTGGAATTCATGAGATAAAACAAGCACTTTTTAAAAATCTTTTTATAAAACAGAGCTGTAAAAAAACTGTAAAACTGATTCTATATCCCTTTCAAGCACCATCATGAAAATAACTTTAGAGGTTTCATTGTAATAGGACTGAAACCCCTCGGGTCAAGTCTCGATTTAAGCAGATGTAGAGCGTTTTGGAGAACTGGTCAGTTGTTGTAAAAGATTTCTGTGCTCATTCAGTGTCTATAGGACGGTCTCGAAGGACTCTTCATTCAAGCCATGTGTAAGACCCGGCGTCCCACGACATAATCCTACAATATCCCGACCACAATCTAAACCTTATTAAGGTCTTACACATGCAGGACGAGACTGTGGGGTTTCTGCCAGTGTAAATGGACAAAAAACTGCAGATTATTTGAGAACCGCTCCCAGTTAAAACAAGAAATTATTTTTTTGACCTTGTCAAAGTCTGGGCTTGCTGACGCTGAGTCCAATGTCGTTCCAGGACTTTAAGGATTGCTGACATCCAGAGTAATGTCAGTCCTTTTACTATAGGAGCAATATAAATTACAATATAAATAAAATAAAATAAAATTGTTGTAGGCATGCACACATAAGCGGATGAATATTAATTTACTGTAGAAAACACTTTGCAAATGGAATATAAAAAAAAAATATATATATATATATATCTGTAAATCTATTCAAAGTTGTCAGTCTTGACAAACGGCATTTCTAGTTTAAAATTAGTCAATTAATTAATTTAAACTATTTAATTTTCATTTGCCTTCACTATATTGTGCAATTGTTTGTTGTTTTGGTCACTATTTTATAACCAGAATCAAATAAAAATTATGTGTATAAAAATTTATATATATTAAAAATGACATTATAATTTTAGTTTAAAATGACATAAAAATATATCCATAAATAAATGAATAATTATATATAAAAATGTTATTGGTTGTGATTTTATGCAATGTTCTGCACATATAAATATGTACACTTTTTATTATTTTATATTTTTAGTGTTGACGTTTAAAATATGAATAAAAAAAAGAAGAATATATAAATAAATTCATAATTATATATATATAACATGTTATTGATTGGGAATTGAATGCCATTTTCACTTTCACACGTATACACACACACACAAAAAAAAAATGGAATTATGATTTTAACTATTATTTTGTTATAATTATAAGCTTACAGTGTACTAAAATGCACTCAAATAATAAAACAATTGACCCCCCAAAAAAGCACAGAAAATCTTAAGAAAAGATGCTGCTATTCTGCAGGAATAAGACATAATCCTAAAAGCAAAACAGACGTAAAAAGCACCATGAAACCAAACTGTTTCAATGTCTAAACACACCGTGACCGTGAACCATCTGTTTTCCCCAATCACACGACTCCAGATGAGGTCCACTGCAATGTGGAACCTCAATAAATACAGCCCATCCTCAGGGATTCCCATCATCTTGTCTATCGGAATCATATTTGGGAATGAATGTCCAATGCCGAACTTTGACCGGTAAGTGCCGTCATATGAGAGTTATCAGTAAACACAGACATAAATCAGTTCTCACTCCCACCGACGGGCGTCTTTCTATTACAGTGTTGCGTTTTGGCTGGATTGAAACAGGGTGAACCACGAGATCGAGCTGGTAACCTTTCCCAGCTTTTTGGCCATTGATTTTTAAGATGCAAGAAGGAAAATTACGGCCATTCCTTTGAGTTGGTGGGCCGGCGCCTGCAGTCGAGTTGACAGGACTGATGGGACACCGTCTGTTACCCATTCAGCAAAACCAGCGTGTTAATGCTCATCCCTATGGAAGCTTGTTTCCGCCACAGAATGAAAAATAAAAAAGGTAACTGCGACTTTTTATCTAAGACATTTTTTCTTACAATTGCGAGTTTACATCTTGCAATTCTGACTTTTTATCAGAATTCCTTGATATAAAGTGGCAATTGTGTTAGAAAGTCTGAATTGCGTGATATAAAGTCACAATTGTGTATTATAAAGTCAGAATTGCGTGATATAGTCGCAATTGCGTGTTATTAAGTCAGAATTGCGTGATACAAAGTCACAATTGCGTGATATAAAGTCAGAATTGCGTGATATAGTCAGAATTGCGTGATATAAAGTGGCGATTGTGTTATAAAGTCAGAATTGCGTGATATAAAATCACAATTGTGTATTATAAAGTCAGAATTGCGTGATATAAAGTCAGAATTGCGTGATACAAAGTCACAATTGCGTGATATAAAGTGCCGATTGTGTTATAAAGTCAGAATTGCATGATATAAAGTCAGAATTGCGTGATATAAAGTCACAATTGCGTGATATAAAGTCAGAATTGGGTGATATAAAGTCACAATTGTGTATTATAAAGTCAGAATTGCGTGATATAAAGTCACAATTGCATGATATAAAGTCACAATTGTGTATTATAAAGTCAGAATTGCGTGATATAAAGTCACAATTGCGTGATATAAAGTCAGAATTGGGTGATATAAAGTCACAATTGTGTATTATAAAGTCAGAATTGCGTGATATAAAGTCACAATTGCATGATATAAAGTCACAATTGCGTGTTATAAAGTGGCGATTGTGTATAAAGTAGGGCTGGATGATTAATCGAAAAATAATCGAAACCGAAATTCAGAGCCTATAACCGACGTAATTTTACCATGTTGGTTATTTCGTTTTTTTAATCCTATTAATATTTCCGCCCACTGTGTGTTAATGTATTTTCCCCTTAAAACATTACCGCGTTTCTAGTCACGTAACTCCGCCCCGTCCAGTCTGCGACATTGAAGCAACATGAGCCCATAGTTGCCAAGTCCGCTTATAATACGCGACTTTGGGTTTTTTTTTTTTTGTAAGTCGCGTTAAAAAAGCACGGGTTGCGGGTTGCGTTTTTTTGGGCTTATTAAAAAAATATGGTTGCTTGTTAGGAAAATCTGACAAGCAACTTTGTTTTCTTTACATCTATGGTCACGGTTGCCGTTTTCTCGATCTCCAATACATTGATTGACACTGTCTGCTCACAGCCATAGCCAATCAGAGCAATTGTATAAGTGCTGTGGCGTAATTCGTCAAAACATTCCGCCGAATCCGCCCCCTTATTGGAGAAAAATCCCGTTCAACGTGCAGGCAGCCACGAGCACGACACTGTAATCCAATGATAGACGTTGGGGAGATGATGGACAGTGCAGGGGAGAAGAGGGATGACCTTCTTTTGTAAGGTAAATTTGTAATTTTTACAATGTTTTTGTAATATATTAATTATCACAGGCTTTAATAAAAAATAAAAAAAACTAGTCTATACTAACATAAGATACATATGGGTCAAATTCAGAATTGCGTGATATAAAGTCAGAAATGCGTGATGTAAACTCGCAATTGTGTGTTATAAAGTCAGAATTGCGTGATATGGTCAGAATTGCGTGATATTAAGTCAGAATTGCGTGATATAAAGTCAGAATTGCGTGATGTAAACTCGCAATTGTGTTATAAAGTCAGAATTGCGTGATATAAAGTCAGAATTGCGTGATATAAAGTCAGAATTGCATGATATAAAGTCAGAAATGCGTTATGTAAAGTCAGAATTGCGTGATATAAAGTCAGAATTGCGTGATATAAAGTCAGAATTGCGTGATGTAAACTCGCAATTGTGTGTTATAAAGTCAGAATTGCGTGATGTAAACTCGCAATTGTGTGTTATAAAGTCAGAATTGCGTGATATAAAGTCAGAATTGCGTGATATTAAGTCAGAATTGTGTGATATAAAGTCAGAATTGCGTGATGTAAACTCGCAATTGTGTTATAAAGTCAGAATTGCGTGATATAAAGTCAGAATTGCGTGATATAAAGTCAGAATTGCGTGATATAAAGTCAGAATTGCGTGATATAAAGTCACAATTGCGTGATATAAAGTCAGAATTGCGTGATGTAAAGTCAGAATTGCGTGATGTAAAGTCAGAATTGCGTGATGTAAAGTCAGAATTGCGTGATATAAAGTCAGAATTGCGTGATGTAAAGTCAGAATTGCGTGATATAAAGTCAGAATTGCGTGATATAAAGTCAGAATTGCGTGATGTAAAGTCAGAATTGCGTGATATAAAGTCAGAATTGCGTGATGTAAAGTCAGAATTGCGTGATATAAAGTCAGAATTGCGTGATATAAAGTCAGAATTGCGTGATGTAAAGTCAGAATTGTGTGATATAAAGTCAGAATTGCGTGATATAAAGTCAGAATTGCGTGATGTAAAGTCAGAATTGCGTGATATAAAGTCAGAATTGCGTGATGTAAACTCGCAATTGTGAGATAAAAAGTCGCAATTATCTTTTAAAATGTTTTATTCTGTGGCGGAAACAAGCTTCCATACACACAGCCACACGGGTTGTGACCTTAAATGTCTGTTAAAGGTCGCTCTCTTGATCTCTCATCATTAATGGCCAATCGTGGCTGCTTTTACAGCAAACCGTCACTCAATATGCCCTCGTTACAAGACAAGCACTTAAACACATCCTCACAACGGTCAGTAAGGAACGACAACTTTATTGCGCTCATAAAAACGCTGCAATTGCCCTGAAGCTCGATGCATTTCCAACAAACTATTTAAACTGACTGAGATTGTTCTCAGGCGTAATTGAGATGAATGGGATTGGCTCTCGTTTTTTCAAGGCCAGGGATTTTCCTTTGACTCTCTCCGGCCAAAGACAAGCAACTCCGTTCAAATATTTGTCATCTCCCGTTAGAAACATTTAATAGTAATAAAATTTATGGCAGGATACTGCCAGCGAGAAGCATCATTGTGGAAACGGTAATAAATGCAACCAGTGTTCGGGCCGTGTTGAATTATTATCCGAGCACGAAACCCAGAGCGAGGGAGTTTATTTCCACGGATGATATTGAGAATTCAGTATTTTATTCCATCTTGAAATAAATCCTCTGTTAAGATGCATCAAAAAAAGAAAGGAAACAAAACGGGTGTGATGCAAGCAGTGCGTATGAACGTATACATCCCCCCTCTCCTTTACAATCCCTAAAACCATTTACACAGTAAATAATTCTACAAAAGGGATGATGGGAATAGACGAACCGGAGCAGTAAATCAGCCGTGGTTCTGTAGGAAGTTCAGTGACGGTAACAGGACGTTCCCCAGGAATCCACTGAAACACTTCCAGGATTGCCTTCCCATATGGATGATGCAATAGTTAGTGTCTAGAAACAGGTAAAGTAGAGATGTCAGGCTCGACAGATTCATTCCATGCCTTTCAAAACTATCATTCTTTAGATTTATACTTTAAAATAATTTTTATATATATTTATATGCTATATAAGTGGCAAAAAGTGTTATCCAGAGGGGATTCGATGATGTGGGGATATTTTAGTTCCAAAGGCCAAGGGAACTTTATCAGGATGCATAGTATCCTGGATCCATGAAACAACTGGCCTTTAAAAATAAAAATCTGCCTGCCTCTATGGGAATTTATCATAGGGGTGTCCTGACTTATGCACCCTGTATTTTAAGGAAGAACATTTATTTATTTACGATACATTATTCAATCACAAAGAAAATTGGTGTACTTAAAGGTTGGATTTTTCCTCATTTTTTTTAAATTAAGGCATTAAGATCAATTTCCAAAAGATGATTTTTTTATTCCTCTTTTTAGTCAACTTTAGCATGGATGTGTTCACTTATGCTAAGCACTGTAAATATATATATACAGTATATTTTAAATACTTGTTTAATAGCATCTTTTTATGAATGAAGGTCACTATCTCTGATACTAATACAGCTACGGACATCTCATGAAAATAATTTTTTTTCCCAAATTTTAAACATTAATAATAGATATACAGTGTATTGAAAGCTATCTTATTGAAAGCTATTTTAGGTCAAAGTGGTTTGTCTGACAAGAAAGTTTGGGAAACCCAGAATTAGATGAAAAGTGGGCGACATCTCGAGCATGAATGAGAGTTTGCTACTTGGCTAATTAGCATTGATGTCTGATGTCACCTGAAATGTAGTTTCAGAGCAACAGTTTTGCTGAAAGATTATTTACGGACAAAACTTTTCTCCATAACGTGCACAGATTAATCATTCGCAATAAGACCGGGAACAGGAATTATGAAAGTAAATCTCTTTTACTGTGTTCCATTACTCGATGTAATATAATAAAAGAAGTTACTCATTTCATGGGCCTTCGTTCAAAGTGTGAACGAATGGCATGGAGTCACACGTTATAAAGTTATTGAAACACAGAGCTCAGTGTGTTGTGAATCTGATAATATGGGACAAAGGAGGTCTGGGAATCGTAACACGCGCAAAATATGGGCCATGAAGGGGCTGTAAAAGCCTTGTGATAAATTAGTTTGTATTCCTCTGTTTTTCCCCTTTTACATCCTGACACAAGGAGGAAAACCCAGGGTGTTTTCATAGCGTTCTCCTCTTTGTCCATTCAGATCCTCAAGCTGTGCGCGCATAACATCAGATCCCAAATTGAAGGGTCTTCGGAGACTCGTACGGGTCCCCGATGGAAACCTCTCAGGCCACCTAACAGCGAGTCTACAAGGTCACGAAGGAAACACAATTTTTCGGAGGAAAAAACAACAGAAAACATCCGCAGTCCGGCTGCAGTGCTCACATCAATCAGCCCAGATTCTGCAGAGGAAATGTTGTTAAACGCATTAACGTTTCATGACAGTTAAGAGGTAATTTGGCAGATTATCATAAACGCTCTCTTGGGAGCGCTGATAAGTGCTTGTTATTTATGTGCAGATGCGCTGAGGGTCGTCCAACACAAACGTCAAATACCACAAGGAAAGCTTCACGATTACTAGTGCGCTATAGCACCCGTCCCGCTCTGCGTTACAGCACAGCATTTTCCCCCCTTGTCCCGCACGTCGCATATTGAGAAAATGTCCCGCATTTTCATCAGTCTGTTTGTTTTTAATTATCATATTAAGAAAACGTGCATGCATTCTTTTGCCTTTTTAAGAAAGCATTTTATGTATTCTTTTTGCGGCGTAGTTTTTCACCTGTATTTAACAGCGCTTCGTCAGAAGTACAAATACAACAACTGTTTTTAAAATCCTGTCCAATGGTTGAAAGCACAGGAGTAAACACGGTCACTAGTGAGTTGTGACGCTGTCAATCAAAATCTGGAGCGGTGATTCGTTCATGTGTTTCTGTCAGAAAACAAATGGATAATTCGCTAAATTAAATTTTAAATTTAACAGAATTTATCAACTTGTTTCCTGCTGTGGCTGTTTTAATTCACATCCTTTCTAAAAAAAAAATGAACGTTTTTGGTTTAATATATAAGACTGTCAATGATCTAATTTCATGTTGTTTTATATTTTATTTGTTCATTATTTATTTTGTTGGATTTTAGTTGGACTTGGTCAGAAGTGTTTCAGAAATAGTGATCTGCATGATGCCTTTGGGCTCAGTGATGTTGAATTTAAATGTCATGTAAAATAAAGACATGTTATGTTACATTGTGATGTAATGGTGTTTTCTGGAAGGGACTAAAGAACAAAGAATTTTTATCAGCTGAAAGGCAGAATACAAATGTCTTTATTAAGTTAGATAGACATTATATAACAGTTTCAGGTTATGTTTTAGTGTTGGTAACATGTCCCACACAAACTTATAATCGTCCCACATTTGGTTTGTTTGATGGTGGTCACTGTAAGTGCTATAGTTGGAGAGCGAGGGGTTTTACCAAACCTACAATATCAAGTGTGACAATGAGGTCTACGTTAACATTGTTTAATGCATTAACTGACAATGAACAGGACATTTGCTACAGTATTTATTTATCTTGGTTAATAACTTTTCATTATTAGTTCAAGGACGTATGCTTTGATTTTAATAATGTTTTAATAAATGTTGAAATTAACATTAAGATGCATAAATGCTTTAGTTCATCTTAACTAATATAGTAAACATGCAAACAAATGAAACCTTATTGTAAAGTTACAAATTGTTCTGTAGAATGCATTAATTTATATAATATGATATATGTTATGATATTATTGATATATGATACTTGAGAGAGTATTGTCAGACAAGTCTGAAATTTCTTGCATGACAGATTTGATAAATATATAAACTGAATGCAAAGTCACTTTGAATAAAAAAATCTGCCAAATGCACACATGCAAATGCAAAGAAAAAATATCTTTGCGACCAGCAATGTGAGTTTTGCACCACTCAGAATTAATTCAGAAAATATAAAAATGTAGTTTAAAATTTAAAGTTCAGTTTGTACTTATTTTATGTATAAATAATTTAATAATATATGTAATTATTTTATGAATAATAGCTATAAAGCCAGAAAATACAACTAATTTAGTCAGTTTATGAGCCGACAAGCTTGTGAGACAAAACTACATTTCCCATCATTCTCTGTGGATGAGATCAGGGTTATTATAATGAACTAAAACTATAACCATAAAAAAAACATTTGTGTTACTTGAAATAAAATAAACATTAACTGAAATAAAAATATCATAAAAAAATTAAACTTACTTTATTTCAGCTAGTTGCCAATACTAAATAACTAAAACTGAAATACAAATAAAAGCAGAGATGAATTACTCACATAAAGCACAGGCTTTTCTCTGATTCATTATGCTTATGCAGCACCAAAACTAAAACACTTCCTGTGTTTTTCTGAAAATTAAAAAAATATATTAAATTAATAATTTTGTTGTAAATAATTTCCAGGAGGACTTAAAGGCGGCATTATGACTTAAATTAAACCTCATTAAAAATCATTAACAAACAGAAAGCAAACATGTGTGAGAGATTGTGCCAAAGTCGCGTCACTTCTCACAATCACACAAACGCACACAACAAACCGTGACATTTATAGGCCAATAAATCTGCACCCATGCTGAACGTTTCTGAAACTGGCACAAAAGAAAATCTTGCCAATTAAAAAGAGCAAAACAAGTGCCAGATCCCAGATCAGCCTTGTGTGAACGTTTAATGAAGTCAGATGATTCAGTCAAGCAATAAATATGAAAATGTGTACCTTTTTCCCCTCCCTAGTTCATTTTAACGGTCCTGTGGTGTGATAAATACATTTTTTAAATATTCCATGCAGTCTCTCAATTAATATGAGCTCATAATAAAAGTTGCATGTGTCATAATTAAAAAAAAGCGGTTTAAAATAGTTTCAGATGGAGTATCACATGTCCCACCACAGGCCTGCTAATAATCTCTGATACTCACATGACTGCATGGACAGGTCGGGTTTCATCCGAATGCATCATGACACGACACACTCGAGAAAAGAGCCTGTACAGCAAACACACAAACAGAAAATAACGCCGCAGCACGACTGTATAAATGAGACAGTTGCTGTCAAATCATGAGGTCACATGAAGCCGACATGGAGCCGCTGCGTCCCCTGACTTTTAAAAGCTGACCTCGGCAATAAAAAAAAAAGGAAATTGTCAAACTGGGCCGGCGAGAACATCCGCTCAGCTCATTATATCTGTGAGTGAAGAAACACACTGTACACAAGTACACAAACACACACGTCAATGCATAATCAATCCTGAGTGCTCAAAGATTCCTTCAAATGCTTGTGACATTAAACCAAATCAGGTAGCACGCTTTAAATAAATTTAAATAACTTGCTTGGCATGATTTTCTTCTAGCAACTTCTCCAGAAAATAAGAAAACTGCGCGTAGGAGAGTAGCATTTACACAAATGTCTGCAGTAAATCTGTTTGTTCAGATGCTCAGTTTAAAATGAATCAGTGCAAAAAATTGCTTGTGCAAATTATTGTGTTGCATTTTACATCTTTTGTAGCGATACACCAAATAATATTGGTAACACTTTATAATATGGAACACAAATTCACTATAAGAGTTTTCTCTCAATAAACTCCTAATTACTGTTTATTGATAGTATAAGATAGTTGTTGTAGTGTTTATGTTATTTATGTTAGGTACTGTATGGGATTAAGGGATGTAGAATAGTGAAATATGTGTTCCCTAATCTAAAATGTTACAATAATATATATATTTTACTATTATAACAATTTGTTAAATGCTGCTGTTCATCACTATATTTGACAAAAAAATTTAGTGTAAAGTTGTTGTACAAATACTTTTAATGTGTTAATTATCGCTCTCACTGCAATATACTGTATATATATATATATCAGAGTTTCCGCTAGAAAAAAATGGTGCCGGTCAAAGTGACCGGCAGAGGTTTCGTTTTACGGACATTTTTATGATATGCCGGTCAAATATCGCCTCTTAATTAGTCAAGTTTAGGAAAACTGGAGGCAGTCTATGTAACTTAAAATATAACATAATCAGGCCGTATAGAATGCAACATGTTATTATTAGCTTAACTTTCAAATAGACGGAAAAAAACATGAACGTCCGATTGGTGTCAATCAACGCCAATTGTTTTGTTTTTTAATGCGGTTTCACACACATTCACTTTTTGAAACATTGAAGCACGGATGTACCTAATACAAATAAATAAAATCAGATCATTCATTTAGTTCGTTATTAAATAAGAGATCTAGCGCTAAAATCTGTTGATTTTGAAATCAAGCTGAGCGCTCGTGTCCACTGCTATCAGTTGCATGGACGACGCGCTGCGCGAGTTGCGCAATCTTCACTCGGACGCGCGTTTCAATCTATCGCCGTTGCGGAGACTCTGTTCATTCCGGTGAAATCCCAGAATAAAATGCAAGTCCCTGCTTGATATAGACTAACCACTGATGAACATAGGCTATTCAGTTTTGATGAGAGAAAAAAAAACTGTACCAGTGCGCGGATTAGAACCACTAGGCTATAATGAGATGTTCCTGATTCACCATCGCCTGGCCTCTGAAAAAAGCTTTCAAGGCTAGTCTGCCTGGGCCTGGACATATTTGAAACGTCTCACTCAATCGTTCGTTGTTTAGGTCTATAATACAGCCGTTTTAGGCGTGCGCTTTATTTGAAATGCAGCATGCGATGTTGTTTCATATAACTTTCAAACGGTAGAGCCTGTTCCTTTATAACATAGCCAAAGATCGGTGTATTTTTGCCTTATACATTTTAGGCTTATTCTCAAATTCAGATTGTGTTAGGGGGGCGGGATTATTAGGCAATTTTAATCTGACAATTTGACCGGAGAGATTTAATTTTGTCGGACATCTCATTTTTTTACCGGCCAATGTCCGGTAATTACCGGACAACGGAAACCCTGATATATATATATATATATCTTCTGATAGTTTAAAATTTAATAAAATCTTTGTCATATTTATTACCCCCCCCCCCACACACACACACACACACACATTGAAATAGATCAAATGTAAGATTGTCCTTCAGTAGCTTGTGCCACTGCTTCACAATTTTTCTGCTTTTTTTTGTTGTTGCAATTTTTATGATTAAAATTGTGATTGCAATTTAAAATAAGATTTTTTTTTAAATCCAGGTTTGCTGTTTGTAATTGTATAATTATAATAGAATAAATATGGCTATAAAATAATATTAATATTAACTATAATATTTGTTCAAATAAGTAGTAATACTATTGTAATATTTCACTGTAAAATAAAAACATTTTATTTATAATATATTATATAATATACAATATTATTAATATCATTTATTTTACATTACAACTGTAAAATTACTTCGAATTATATACTTATATTTCTATTTGTTGCACAAGCCGTATCGAAATTTGTTTTTTATGTCGATACATCATGTTTAATCAATCAGTTAATCAATCCTAGCATGAATTCTGTCGCCATCGGCTTATGGCTTGCTTAGTGGGGGACATTTAATTTAATATTCTACAATATTATTGATCTGCCTGCATTGACACCATTATATGAGAACTGAACTGAGCTGGACGATGACGATGACGACGGCTATATATATATATATATATATATATATATATATATATATATATATATATAAATTAATTAATTAAATGAATAACTTTTCTTCTACTTAAGCTGGACAATGACAATATTTTCTTCTAGATTCTAACTTGATTGCATTATTTTCCTGTTATCTCTGCAAAGCCGCTTTGAAAAAATCTGTATTGTAAAAAGCGCTATACAAATAAAGGTGACTTTCTAAAAAAAGCAACAACAACAAAAAAATCAACGTGTGAAAAGGCCTTAAATTCCCGTTCATCTTGAAATGCCATCGTCTCTGAGGTCGAGCAGCGAAGCTTTGTCCGCTTCCTTTCGGGACCCCGGTGGAATACACCATTAAACCGTAGGGAGGAGAGAAAACCTGTAGAGCACTAAAATAAAGTTATGTCAAAACCATTCAGCTCTTCCTGCTGTCGCTGCTCAACCTTGCGAGAATCCTCCGAGGGGCCAAGAACATTACAAGCCATTCAGTTTATATGAATGGGCACTAACAGACTTTTTTGCCATTGTGATATGTCTAAATTTGCAGGCATATCCTGTGGTCCATCAGAAACAGCCTTAGTTTCAATTTAGTGTCTCCCAGAAGGACCTAGCTTCCTATTTCGAGTGGAAATTGTATAAAGTTTTCCCCCCAGTGTTCATATCTTTACTGCTTCAAAAGCCCTTTTACCAGAGAGATGAATGAGCTGACAGTTTGATGTCTTAAGCAAGATTGCAAATCATTTCGAATCATTAAAAAAAGCAAAAACGTGCATTTCAGTTTCATTCATAACGTCTGTGCATATAATGCATCTGTCAAAAGAGATGGCAAGTGTTTAATTTTATCAGGGCGTTTTCACAGAACTCTATAAAATGGAAGGGGAAAGGCCTCGTGGTTTTATTGGTGCGCCTCTGTACTATAACTCTCGCCGAGCGATAATGTAAATGATTACGGCCTTTTTGGAACGCCGCTTCTCCACAAATGTCACAGTTTTTTAAGCAGCAGATGTTTAAGGAATGATGTCAATGTGTCAAGACAGCCGTATATCTTTCACAGCACTGAAATACTGGTGAGGTGGATCTGTAAAGATGAACCCGAGGACTGAGCATCATGGGGAGAGCATCTGCAATCAGGCCCGCTTCTGGACACCTATACAGATATCTGGAAGATGTCCTGGGTGGGCTTGTGTGTGTGTGTGTGTGTGGACAGACAGATAGATATATAGATAGATATAAATAGATATTCTTAATAACTATATATATTTATAACATACCTCTCCATAACATTTTTATCTTATTTTCACTTTAAGGAGCCTATAATACTAACATTTTCACTTGTCTACTGTCTAGTGATAATTTGGAAAGAAAACGCGATGGAAGCCTAATGTTACAATAGCAATGAACTTTGATTGTGTTGAAAGGGGCAATTAAATAATATATTTTTCATTCCATTGCACTACTTTTCCATCGTTTTTAATTTAATTTAAACATCACCCTAGACGTGATTGATTGTTGCGCTCTCATCTCATCTCATCTCTGAGTGTCATGCATGACGTGGCTTTCTAAAACGCAGCACTCGAGTGAAAATTACTTTAAAAAAATGCATCTCTAGGCCTGCAAAAATGTGTCCTAACTGATTAAAAGATAAACAGCGCATGCTTATTTCAGCGCTGTTATTTAAGCACAGTTTGCCTCTCGTACATTCAGTAGGGCTGTCACTTTACGTTCGAAAATCGATTGCACAATCGATCGGACCAACCAAAACAAGTTTCGAAAACGAAAATAGGGAATCGATTTTAACTGCCTTTTTTTTTTTTTAAAAAACTGCCGTTATTTGTTGCTTAGTGACGTGTGTGTTCAAGCAAGCCAGAAATGCGCAGATTCTGCGCAATACGCTGTATTTAATATATCATTAGGACTCACGAGTTGCGTATCTGCGCTAAATCCACGCAGATTTGGTAAACATAGAAAAACGCCAAATTGGCTCGTGATATGACAGCGTTACCCGCCAAAGTTCATTTTTATCCAAATTTGGCGGGTGTTCATTTCAATCCTTGAATGTTGCACTCCTGTTTGTCATTGTGCAAAAAACTTCACGCCAATAAATCATCAGAAATATTGCTGACTTGTGCGCGTCTCAAGCGCCCTCTTTACGTTCGTCCTAATGCCTGTTAGTTGTCCGTGGATTTGCCAATATTTGGTGTTGAAAATGGAAACGTCTTTAGACATGGAAAAATCGATTTTACAATCGATTCAATAAACACATATGTCTCAAAAATCGAACAGGATTTTTTCACAAAAGTGACAGCCCTAGCATTCAGTCTCAGTTTAACAGCATTAAGTCAAAGAGGGCAATTCGGTGATCATAACTCTAATTGTATTATAGACACACACTGCATAAAACGTATATATTTTACAGCTTAGGGCATCTTTTGAGTCATTCATACTATAAGAAAACTGAAAGATTCAATGCAACTTGATACATTCAGATCTTTAGGCTCTCTCAAGCATTGCAAATGAATTCCAAATTAATAAAATAAATGCAAAATCCCTCATTCAGCCAATAAATTAATCAATGCAACAACATGTTTCTTGCATATTTTCAATTGGAAACACAATAAATTGATCTATAATTTTGGTAGCCACAATATTGAGATATATTATAAATATTATAATCTATGGCTGCACGATTAACCGAAATTAAGCTTAGTGCATTTTAGGGCTGCACGATACTGGAAAAAACTGACATTGCGATATTTCGTTTTTCCGCAATATATATTGCGATATGAAAACAATTTCACCAGATGACTTGAATAGCTCTATTTGGAAATAATTAATCATTCTAGAATAATTGGGGTCATTTTGTAGAGTAGTGCATCTGCATAGAAAATAATAAACAAATTACAATCTTAGGTAAATACAATAGAACAAAGATACAAATTAAATAAACAGTTCTTTATGTTTTTCAGGTAGGTCTAACAGTAAGGTACGGAAATTAAATAATCAAATGTAAATTTACACTGTACAAATTAAATATAATTAGCGATTTTCTCTTTCTCTTTTGTTGTTTGATTAACATTAATGACAGACAGCAGCAGGTTTATTAGGCTACTGTCACTTTAAGACCGAATGCACAGATCCAATATAATGATACGCATCCGCTTTCTTTCTCAGTTGTTTACGTTCAAGTAAGCCATTAGCGACTGTTTACAAGGATACTCGAATGGTCTAAAATTGCTTGACTGTTTAAACTGACAGGACCTAAAACACATTCAAATGATAAACTTTCACTCTGTGGTTAAAGTTTGCAAATAATCCGAGAATCACATGCATTTCGAAACTTGGTGAAACTTGACGCAAACCTCACACTGATTGATAAAGCCTTGCAAATTAACATGCAAGTATTGAGGTCCCAGACACCAGTCATTTTGTAATAGCCTATATTAATTATTTTTTCCCTACACACCAGTGTGAATACTGATATTTTTGTTATTGCATTTCAAATTGGGCCAATTAATAGGCTACTCCTAGACTTACGTTTTTAAATTACAAATGGCCTACTGATGTTTTTGTTATAGTATTTCAATATTATACGCTATTATTTGTGCATAAACATATCTGGTTATAGTAATAAACATACTGTTTGTTTAAAAACAAAACATTTTGTCATCCTTGCCGCAAGCTTACAAGAGCGACAATATCATTAAATGTGAAGAGGAGCCCTAAAAATTTTTCTTGGGAAAAAGGGGGTCTCGGACAAAAAAATGTTGGGAACCACTGAACTACAATACCCATACTTGACATCGCACACCCTGAGATGTGACTATCGCAGATGCACACATCGCCATATCGATGCTTAAACAATATATGGGGAATTCACATATGAATCGCGATTCTATCTTCTGCACAAATTTCAAAAACCGATGTTATAAAGTGTTACATTTCTTAAACCTCACTGTAATACTTAAAGTTATTAACACGTTAGAGTGCTAATAATCACACAGCCGAAGCTCAAGCACAGATTTCAGTTCTCTTTCACAGCTTATTGCACTTGAATGGTTAAATATACACATAACCGTGCGTTCACACCGCCGGCGGCGAGAGCGGCAAAATTCGCTCTCGTCGCCCTGCTAGCGACGCCGTAGAAAGATTCGTGGACACTCTGATGCTCTGACGTAGATCGAATGCTTGCTATTTTTTAAAACTTTATTTAAAGGGGCAGCAAAGCAAGCAAGCATGTCGATCGTTATTTTTGCAGAAAATTGATCGATGGAAAGAACTTAACATTTATAGTGACATGTTTGCTAACGAAATAAAGCAATTAAAAGCCATTTTTGTGGTGTGGCTTTTGTGTTCATGGTTAAGTAATATTCTAATTTGCATTCCCGCAGAAAAACAAGTGTTTTAGCGCGAAAATCTTGCCTATAAATAGTGTTGCGCGCCTTCTTATCAAATTCAAATGATCAACCTCTCCTCTATTTTGCTTGGGAACTAATGTGGTCGGAACCAAAGTTTACAGGACTGCGTTCTCTGGAATCCTCTCAAACGGAGCACTTCTACATTCCGATTGGTTGCCGCCGAACCGCGTCATAGCTCATTACCATAAAGTTGACCAGATTTCAACTCTCCCCACCGTCCAAGACGCGCCGCGAACGCACATTAATTATGTCACAATGCTGTGTCATTTTATATTACATTATAATATAGTATATAAATTACTTGTATTATTCTTATTATTTTTAACAGAATTAAAAATAATTAAATTATACAAGCCTATTTTATTATTACATTATATTATTTATAAATTAATTGAATAAATATTATTAATATTCACAGCATAATAATTTGTATTATTATATTATGTTATTTTATATTATATATATAAATTACTTGTATAATTTTTTACAGCATTAAAACCTGAATTATACTAGCATATTTTATTATCATTTTTAATTATTTTATTAAATCTAAATTAATTGTATAAATATTATTCATTTTCACAGCATTAAAACGTAAATTACACGAGCCTATCTTATTATTACGTTATGTTATATTATATATAAATTAAATTAAATGTTTTTTAACACCATTAAAACGAAATTATATGGGCCTTTTTTATTACATTATATTATATTCTACACAAAACCGACAAATGACATTAAATAATTTATAATAATTATTTGTATGACAATTAATTAACAGCATAAAATTCATGATCCAGACAGACCTAGTAGTTGACATTATGCCATTGTCGATGAACCTGGAACATTTCTTTAACTCAACACTAACCCTAAATCCCAACTCAACATCACGCTTCTATTTTCATCACAAGCGAACACATCTAATCTATTTTACGTGCTCAGTTGTAAAATCTTACGCATCTGACATAAAATAAAACATGGTGTGGGAATGATAAAGTGTCATCTGGTGGCGAACTGGATACTCGTTCAGGGAGTGTTCGGGAGTTCACTGTCCCCTGCACATGTTGCACTGGTGTGCCTGTAATGAGCCTTTGCTCCCAGGCTTAATCTCTCTGCCCGAGGCGTAATTAACATTGCAGGCATTGCAGTCTGACGTGTTGAATAATTACCCGCTCCTCAATGACACGAGTTGCTGCAGTGCACAGGTGAAATCGTAACCTTATCCCGGCCAGCTGCCGCTTCAGGGAGGCCGTCACCAAAACCACTCGACCAGCGAGATGCTACCAGTGAAAGGCTGGAGAAATGAGGCACAAAACATGCAAGTGACTTACTTTTCAAAGGCAAAGAAAAAACACAAATGATGTTTAAAAATGTGTGGAAAAAATCTACTTTTGATGTTTTTTTATATAACAGCAACTCAAAAATTTGACATTTTATGGATGTATATATTTAAGAAAAATGTGTTATTTATATTTAAATATAATATAAATTATGTATAAATATATATACAGTATATACATGCAAATATTTCTTAAATATATACATGCATATGTGTGTATTTATATATACAAAATAATTATACACAGTACAGATATTATGTATTAAAATTTAAAAATAAAAAAGACAAACTGCAACTCAAACATTTATTCATTTTAAAGATTAGAAATATTGTATTTTTATAACTTAATGTATTAAAATTATGTATTATTTTCTTAATAAAACTTTATTTTTACAGTATTATTTAAATATTTTATCATTGCATATTTACATTGACTGATATTTGAAAGAAATTAAAACTTATTTAGCAAGGATGCATTTTAATTTAATTTAACTTTTACATTGTTACAAAATAATTAACATAAATGTTGTTCTTTTGAACTTTCTAGGCATCAAATAATCCTGGGGAAAAAATGCATCACAAAAATCAGAAGCAGCACAACTGTTTTCAACATTGATAATAATCATAAATGTTTCTTGAGCAGCAAATCATCATATCAGAATGACAGATCATGTGACACTGAAGACTGGAGTAATGATGCTGAAAATTCACACGAATAAATTACATTTTAACACATATTCACATAGAAAACAGTTAATTTAAATTGTAAAAATATTTCACAATTTTTACTGTATTTTTGATCATATAATGCAGATTTATGTAACCCCATATAAATATAACCCCCAACTTTTGAATGGTAGTGTAATTACATTTATTCTTTAATTCTTTAATAAACTAAATCTTTAATTATGTAAAAAAACAACAACAACAACAAAACAAACCAGCAAGTGATGTAAGTCGATGTGAATCAGATGAAATGATTCTCTGGCGTGCTCTTGATCTTGATCGTAATGTCATTAACATAACTGCTCTATTTTCTTTCGGGTAAACTGTGAGAACATGTATTAATATAGCTCATGTTCTTGTACCATTACAATTTTAGTGCATGCAAACTGTTAAAGACGACCCCCCCATGTGCTGTTCTTTATGGGTCCCCTTTGACTCACTGTGATTCCTTGTGTCTGATCCCATTCAACAGTTTGCCTTGAACTGGGAAAGACGATCGGCTCGGGTTTCCCATTGGAGTGGACTCTCATCTCGGACTACTTTGAAAGTGTCTCCTGACATTATAATTAAGCTCTGAACGCCCTCCCTATGGGAGGTTGCCCTTCCAAAGCCATCCGGCAGGTCAGCGCTGAGTTATTTGCACTGGTTTTGTGGGCAAACTTAATAATTCCCCTAAGAAAAAAGAAGTCTATCAATCCTGCATAGAAAGGGCACAGTTACAGCTAGTGAACGAACAGGTTGAAATGAAATCAGTGCTGGGTTTAGCTTTGAATCTTTGGCAAAGTTGATTTGTTTTGTTTGTTCTGAAATTCCTTTGACAGGTCGGATATCCACAGGTGCAAAAGCGCAACGTTTTGTTTTTGTTTGCTCTTGGCCAATTAGAGACTTCCGTAGCTCATCCGTAGTTCATCAGGAACTTGTTTCTGTGGATATCATTTGGATTCTGAACACAGTTGCTGATTACACAATTAAAGAAGTTTAAAAAAAATAGGTTATATATTTTACATTTTCATATTTTCATTTTATTATAGATAAAAGAAAATGAAATTCAAATAGTTTATATCAGGTCATATTATTTCACTCCAAAAACAAAAGAAAAAACAGTATATATTTTTAATATATTGAATACAGAAATAAAAATTTGCATAAAGAAAATGAAGGGGGTGATTACTTAAGCTTTTTGCATCGTGACACCATTTTCAAGACAACTTAGCAATTTTTCCCCAAATTCCAGATGTATTATGATGCATTTTCAGTGATCTGATCACAAATTTTCAGCCAAAACACATTTTGGCTTTTTTTATCTGGTAAAAAAATTAAAATAAAATGTTTTTATCTGGTATTATCGTGCATTTCAAATGCGTCTCCTTTGACCACTTGCATTCGGATTTCCTATATCTCGTCACAATACGTCACTTTCACTTCCTGCACACGAATACTATTGAATAAACAAGCTCATCCTTGAGTGAAATATCCGTTAATTAATTTTTTTCCTGCTTTGTAAATATTTTGCCGACTGCTAAAATGAAGCTTTGTCCCGCCAAAGATTTTTTTCAATCATTTAATACAGCCGTTCTGCAGTACAGTACTCCTGTGAGTGTTTGTGTAAGCACTCTGTGAAGAGCATCAACGGTTTATATTTACAACGTGTTTTTGCAGCGTTGAGAAATGTAGCCAATCACTGGCATACCTGTTGAGCCTGTGAATGCAATGGCCAATCAGATGTGCATAAGTTGGTCAGAATCCGCACAAAATGGCAGGGCTTTTAAGTTCTGCACACTCGCGAATCCTTTCATTATAACCAACAAAGTGTAAACACGATGTCAATAAGAGATTCACTGCACAGAGTAGACAGCTTCATTGATTATAACGTGAGTTTTCCCAGTGTACCTCATTGACAGCTGCAGTGATTATAATTGCAGCGATCTTTGCTCACTCTCTCTGTGTAGCCGATAATATAAATTTGACATGCTACTAATTGCAAAGTTTCTGGATTGACAGCCGTGACTGAATCCAATTGTACAGTGATAACCATAGCAATGGACGGAACAATGTGATCTGAGTGTAAATGCAAAATAATAGACCTGCCACTTTTTCTATGAAATTTTATTACTAACTTTTCAAATCAGTGACTTTTTACATATAAATTTAAAAGATTTTAAAATATAAAATTAGTGATGCACTGATATGAAAATTTTGGTCGATAACGATAACCGATAATTCTTTATATTTGATAAGCCGACAACCGATATATTGGCCGATAAATCTAAATCCAAATGTTTATATAATTTTTGAGAGCCTGATTACAAAAACAAAAGTCTCATCATTAAAAGCCATGTCCCAATCACACAATTATAATGTTCTCAATATAATTTTATGTTGTCTATATGTTGCACTTTACTGTATTTTCCTTTTTTTTAAATGATTCCAATCATATTTCAAGCATTTCAAAATCATCATGTTGAACAGTGCGCATCTGAAGTGTCTCAGCTGAAAGAAATAATACATTATTTAGCGGCTTTAATATATCGGCCAAATTTTCTTATCAGGCCGATAACGATAACATTAAAAATGAACATATGTCGGCCGATACCGATATGATGACCGAAATATCGTGCATTCCTGTATAAAATAGTTCAAAGTACTTGGTTTTATGATCTGACAGTTTTTTATTTCATGAATGAATAGGATAAGTTAATAATACAAACTGTTTCTTTGCATTTATTTTGGATTTATTGTCAGTACAGCCCATGGGAAGGGTACTTTAAACTCAATACGATTGAGATATTTTCAGATCAGAAAATGTGAATCTGCGCTTTCCTCCGGCGCTCCGGTCGAGTTGATCTAGTCCACCTCTCGCCCCCTTCCAGTCTGAGCAATATGACCTCTCGCTGTTGTCACTTAGGAGATTTATTGAGGCCACATGCATTGTGATCGGCCTGTGACCCCCCTTTATGAGCTCTCTGGACTAATGCCACATAATGTCTGTAAGTTAGCCTGTGCAATTATAAAGCCTGTGGACTGAAAGAGAGCTGTCATTAGGATGTGCTTAAGGACTGTGGAGTCTGGCTCTGGGACAGGACAGCAAATGGACTGGGAGCCGTAAGACGAGCCGGGCCAGAAGGGGATAATTAGAGTGTTTTGTCCGACATTGTTGATATAAATATGACAAAAGCCCCTCCTGTTCCTCACCAACACACACTCATTTACCCACTCTACGAGTCGCCCATAGACATCGCCCTAATCATCATGTTCAACAGGTGGTGGGCAAATGCGAAGGGCATGAAACCGATACTGTGTTTCCTGCAAACTGACAAACTTGCTAATTAATCCTGATCTTTTTTCTTTTTTTTCCCCCCACTTATTGTTACCCATCTGTTTGTAGCGTGTGAGGCCATGCTGAAAGCAGTTTTCCTGCAGTCGATGCCATGTTAACCCTAATGTGTTTAAAGAACTGAAAAAAGCGATTCTGTCATCATCAGCTATAGGTTTCCATCGCCACGTATTTTTATGCGAATTTTAGAACGCGTAAAAAAAAAAACCCTGCTGAATGGAAACACCAAGATACGCATTAAAATCTGCATAAAAAATCCTCAAATGATTATTTCCCCCTCCTTTTTTTAAATGTTAATGTTTATAAAATCAATAAAGACAGTGTTTAATAAAAAAACATAAATAAATTAAAAAACTCAAATGGGGCATGTTCTCTTATTGAATGATAAAAATATGCACATAAACTACAATGGAAACACACTTACCAAATAAATCCCTGGATGTGCAACAAAAAAAAGAGACTTTGTTCAACAGTCATGTGATTGGATAACTGGACAAACCAGCTGATCAGTTTCATTGCACACCATCTAAAACATTGTTTTTGTCATTCTGAAACGCCTGAGTGTGAGATCAAAATGATTTGGTATAATCTCCTCTCAGGACGGTCTCGTGTACGATTGCATTCCCAAACATCAGGCATCTGAACAAAAGAGAACATGAGGCACTATTTATTACATGGGGGGGTCACTGGTTTCCCCAGTTACAGCAACTTTTTGTTATTTTATTATTGATGCTTTGTGCCACTTTCCCAGTAAGTGACGCTGTTGTTGGGTTGGAAATGGTGGTTTATAATTTGCAAATGTTTTATGCGATATTCCAAAAGTTTATTCACAGCTATGAATGGAAACATATTTACTCATCCTTATGTCATTTCAAACCCATATGATTTTTTTTTTGTATCATTAAGCTTCAAAAAGGACATCATAATAGTGCCATCGAGCTAAAGTTGAAAAGTTGTACGATAACATATAAAACCAAAATGTACGTTTTTGTTCACTGATAATCCTCCTCTAGTTTTAAATTGAATTTGTGCATCATGATATATATTGTCATGAAATTTAGCATATATATTTACAGGATAACCAGTGGTGTTCAACATCAAAACTGGTATCTTCACATTTCGCATTTTTGACCATGAATGAGATCTGATGAGATTTTCTTTTGTGTTCTACTGAAGAACGGAAATCATGTAGGTTTGGAGAGACGTGAGTGTGAGTAAATGATGACAGAATTTACTTTTTTGGGTGAATATCCCTTTAAAGGGAGGGTGTACTATAACAAAATCTCCTTCTGACCATGCCAGTTAAATCCTGAAAATGAAAGATTGATTCGCTTTTGCAAACCAGCATGGAATTGAAAACCAAACATGCTGCTTTTAAATTCCAACAAATGACATTTGTGGTAACAGAATATGTGTGTCAGTATCCACCGGCAGTGAAAGCACTGATTCATCTGCCACGACGAAGAGGATTTTCCCTTCTTTTTAATTTTATGGAGCTACACGGTGAATGAAGAACATCTCACTGGGAAAAAAATATTTTGAGGTTTAATATTGTAACTATTTTTGTTTTCACGTATCACGTGAAATCCTTTTTTGTGGTCTTTGTTGTAAATTCTGTATCTTGGTTAATTCAAATTTGGCTCAAAAAAATAATAGTTGTGATCATTCATTAATTTAACTGTTTCGGTCATGTCGTTTCAACAGCTCAACTACAATGGCTTAGAATGACCAAAAATACCATAAAAACATATGAATTGTGCACTATATTCTAAGTCTTCTGAAGTATATTATGTTTGTGTGGGGAAATTTTAGTCATTATTTATTACAAATTATTTTTTGTGGGAAATTTCAGTCATAGCTTGTTACAAATAATTTTTTGCATCTAATTTTAATTTGATTTAATTAATTACATGAGATGCGCAGATTACTTAATCTAATTAATCGCACATCAAATTTGGGTGAGAAATTACCCCGAAAATATCATTTAAAGTCATTATTGTGTTAAATGAGAAAAGCATCAAATACGCGTTACAAAAAGTAGCTTTAGAAAGAAGTATTTTATTTAATTTCACATAGAATTTATTGCACAAACTTTTTAGGCTACAAGGGCCATTATTTATTTTCAAAAGCTGCATCTGAATTGGTTCTAAGATATATTTATAGACCAAAACATTTTGGTTACACACATTCTTCAAAATATCTTCTTTTATATTCCACAAAATAAAGAAAGTCATACAGGTTTAAACAACATGAGGGTGAGTACATGTGAATAAACCGAATCTTCATTTTTGAGCAAACTATCCCCAAAATGTAAAAATATAATGAAATTATACTCTAAATAAGAAACTAAAACTGCCAGTAGGTGGCGGTAAATGTCTAAATAAGTAAGTCATTGAATCATTCGATTCGTTCGATCAAACGGCTGATTCATTCAGGAATCAGGAATGAAGTAAATGGCTCACTTTATGAATGAGTCATTGAATCATTCATTCACCAGATTGATTCGCTCAAAACGCTGATTCATTCAGAAACGAAACACCGCTGTGTTACTCTCAGAGGCCACAACAGTTCTGCTCTGGCTTTAATATTTTTGTTGGCAAAATTGAGCAAACACAGACAATATTGTCTCTAATATATAACACACTAATAACTTCTTTTTTTTTACTTGTTGTAAATACAATAGAACTGCACTAAATACAGAACTGGTGTGATATTGCCTAACTATATCATGATATAAATATGAGATCCAGGTGATTGGAACAAAAAAACTGAGGAGGACTTTTACTTTCTGAACCTGGACTTTACAGCTCTGCATGTTCCTCAATCAACTGTATAAATGTAAGATGAACTACGTTGGGGAGGCGTGGGTGCGTTAAATCATTTTAGTGCGTTATCTTTCCATAACTAATGAATCGAATGAACACATTAAATCAACAGCCCTAATATAGTCTATATTTCACATTGCTGGTGCACAAGTGATGGCAGTTTTTGTGTAAAACACCCCTTTACTAAAATCAAGAAAACTGGCACATAGGAGGGTTTTTTCTTTGTCTTTTTTTTACCACACCTTTTCTCATATTTGGTCTTAGAAGTGATGAATTGAGCCTGTTATTTAGGAATAAATCGTACCTGACATATATGTCCAGCATCATGAATCAGATCGCTGAAGAGGCATGTGAGGCCACTCAACTCCAGGCAAAATTCACTGTCAAGTGATGGATCACTGGGGAGCAAAAGAGAGAGAGCTTGAGACGAGAGAAAAAAATGGTGCACAGAGAAATTTACTACACTTCCAAGAAACTGCTGGAACGGCAACCGTATTATGGCCGGACCTTAAACTCAAATGGCCTGTTGACCAGAATGTGTGATTATCTTGTTTCATGTCAAACGTCCAAGCGTCTGATTCGTTGACGATTTGTCCTGAAACATGCAATAAAAGTGCACGCGTTTTCGGCGACCCGATTCCAGGGTCATTAGTGGTTTTGCGCAAAGCTGGTGTTTGAGGCGAAGCGGTTTCGTTTCTTATTTCTACAGAGAGCTTTTGTCCACGCTGGCATTGCAGACCAAGGGTGGGCCTCTGGATTTGAGTGATTTATGAAGACGAGTAAAGAGGCCACGCGGTCGACAGCGCTGTCACATACAGGGGAGGAGAAAACCACATCAGGACAGCAGAAAAGCTCGCGAGCGAGGGCCAAAACTGCACACGAGGGCCCCTTCATGACAAGGAAATGAAATCTGAGCGTTGTCCACAGGGAGGATCCACACCGGGAGGAAGCGAGCACATTTCCATCAAGTTAAAGCTGGCAGGGGAAAGTCTACATATTTCATCCAGCACATGTTTTGCAAGTGAAAAGAGCCAAGTCCTTTTCGATTTTTCATCTTATTATTTTGTTACCCCGAATTTACCAGTTAATGGCGTGCATGCAGCTGTGTGCACCTGCATTAGAGACTCGAGCTCACTGCGCACTTCTCCAGATGTGCATCACGCATTTCTCTCCGCATTTATGTCACGCTGGGATATTTGTGAAACATAGGAGATCCCACCAATCACTAAAACACTCCATCCAAAATCCCATCAAACACAACAATGCAACTCATCCATAATGTCCCAAAACTGACTAGATACTCACTTTGGGATCTCGCTTAGAGGTTTGAGAAGTATTTATTCGCATTAAAGTTCAAATTAAAATGGACTTAAACTTTCCTAATACATGTTCCTGTTGTTATTTTTGCACAATTTATTTCTTTGGAATAGCGTGCAATATAATCAAAATGCAATAATGCTAATTATTTAGGCTTAAATTTAAGATTTATTACTTTGATTTGCATATAAAATTTACATCCATTTGGACAGTTTTAACATAAACAATAATACATAGATGAAACGGGTAAGATTTTTACTTTTGTAACTATAGGCATCTATTTGATTTTATTTAAAGAATCATATTTTCAAAATGCATTTTGAGAAACCAAATTAAATGTATTCAGCTGAAAAGCATGAACATATTTAAGATAGCAAGGATTATTGGATTAGTTAACAGAAATGATAAATAAATCAACCTTGTTATTGTGCATTTAAAACACAAACACTTTATTAGAACTATTACAGAACTGACAAATATGCTTTAACACGTTCATTTTATTAGTTTATATTAAAACTCTGCAATCCAAATGGATGGAAATTTTACATGCAATTTAAATACATAATCTTAAACTTTGGAGTATGTAGCTCTGAAATGATGACATCATTAAGCCCTTCTTTCAGCCACGCCCCTTTTTTAACCATCCAATCAATTCCTGCCCTAATGTTTTTTTTCTGGAAATATGCCACATTACCAAAGTAAAACGGGTGCGAATGCTTTAAAGTTTTTAAAGACTACAGTGGCTCAATCTTAAGTTTATCAAGCGACGAGAATACTTTTTGTGCGCAAAAAAAACAAAAATAACGACTTTATTTCAACTATTCATTTCCTTCTCTGTGGGCCTCGAGTGAGTTCACTAGTGATATAGCGTACGCTTCTGTTGTTGTACGTCACACGCATCACACACATGACCAGCGTCGGCCAATAGTGAGCCTACGTGTGACGTAGCTCTACGCAATCACACTACGCTAACTGACTCGAGGCCCACAGAGAAGGAAATGAATAGTTGAAATAAAGTCGTTATTTTTGTTTGTTTTTGCGCACAGAAAGTATTCTCGTCGTTTGATAAACTTAAGATTGCGCCACTGTAGTCACTTAGACTATTTTAACGATATCTTTAATAACTTTTCGGGGCTGGCAAGTTTCAATCCCTTAGAAGCCTATGGAGGAGTGATCCAGCTCTCAGATTTCATCAAAAATATCTTAATTTGTGTTCCGAAGATGAACGAAGGTCTTATGGGGTTGAACAACATGAGGGAGAGTAAATACTGACAGAACTTTCATTTTTGGGTGAACTATCCCTTTAAACTCTTCTTTCAGCCACGCCCCTTTTTAAACCATCCAATCAATTCCCGCCCTAATGTTTTTTTTCTTGAACATCCTGCTTCACAGAAATACGCCACATTACCAAAGTAAAACGGGGTGCAAATGCTTTAACACTAACAATAACGGGTTATGTAACATCTGAAAGTGGTGTACTCTGTTTTACACGGATTGTGTAACATCATCAGCACAGTAGTGGAAATATTCCCACTGCATTGAGTGTGTTCCTGCAGTGTTTCCGGTGTGTGTTCCAGTGGGTTAAAGCTCTCAGTGGCAGCTGAGGTTCAGGAGCTGTAGGTCACGAAGGCCACGAGCGAGAGACTTCCACTGCACAGCACATTAAGGAAACCGCTCTAACATTTATGTTTTGAAGCATTGAGCTCAAGTGAAGCTCAACAGCTCCCTGGATCACGGCGAGGAAACACTCGGCTCGGCCTGACAACAGCAGATCGGGGGCCTTTCCTGAAAATCACAATGACCCTAAACACAAAAAAACATGAGTACATTTATGAGGCGTTTTTATGTCACTAGGTTGAACGTATAAAACTAAAACCTAGTGAACTGCTTTGCTGTCTACATACTGTAGGCGGCTGCCTTCTAAGGAAGCATCTTAAATGAGTTTGAAGTTTATTAGCTATTTTTACACGCACAGCCAGTACGAGAATTTTTGAGCAAAGCTCTTAGTCAGCAATAAAAAAACGAAATAAAGTAATAAATAAGGACTAAAAAGTACAGTAAACACACACTATAGACATGCAATGAAAAACACACTATAAACCACTGATACTTCCATACAAGAAAATTGCACATGTCTGCAGTTCACTTTGTCTTGAGATGTGTAATGAATAAGAAAAATGCAGTAAAAAGATTATAACATAAAATAATCTTAGCAGTTTTCAATTTTCTATATGACTGAGATAAAAAAAAGGTGAGGTAGACATATTTTATGTATATATTAGACATATATTAGACATAAATGGCTATACAGGTGTGAACTATATTATATTATATATTATGGTAACATTTTACAATAAGGTTCATTAATTAACATTAGTTAACTACCTTAGTTAACATGAACTAAGAATTAACAATACTTCTACAGCATTTATGAATCTTAGTTAATGTTAATTTCAGCATTTACTAATACATTATTAAAATCAAAGGTTATATTTGTTAACATTAGTTGATGCACTGTGAACTAACATGAACAAACAATGACAAGCTTTATTTTTATTAACTAACATTAACAAAGATTAGCTAATACAGTAACACATGTATTGATCATTTTTAGTTCATAGTTAATACATGAACTAATGGTAACTAATGAACCTTATTGTAAAGTGTTACAATATTAATTCACCTAAAACCATAAAAAACAAAAAAGTTTATTTCAAAAACTAAAATTGAAATAAAAATAAATAAAAAACAATAAGTTTGGAGTCAGTAAGATTTTTATGTTTTTGAAAGAAGTCTCTTCTGCTCACCAAGGCTGCGTTTATTTGATCAAAAATACAGTGAAAACTGAAATATTGTGAAATATTATTACAATTTAAATCAGCTGTTTTCTATGTGAATATATGTTGAAATGTAATTTATTATTAGCATCATTACTCCAGTCTTCAGTGTCACATGATCCTTCAGAAATCAGTATAATATAATGATTTGAAGCTCAAGAAAAATAAAAACTAATGTAAAATATTAATAAAAACTGTAACTGTATATCACTGAAACTAAAAAGTTTTGTTATTTTGTTATAAAGTTATCCGAACTCTTTCATGCTCAGTGTAATTGAGTTTCAAACAGGCTTTTACTCAGTAATTGCTCATTCACAGATAAGATGTCAAGGTTCCCATCAGTCAGCGGATAAATGCTTCATATCGTCGTTGCCTTGAGCTCATAAACTCATAAAATCTGCTTTACACGCCAGGAATTCAGGCCATTGTTTTGCCAAAAATAATTTCAGCAGTTTACTGTTCCAGCAGTCCATCAAAAGGGCCGGAAGTGATTACTGTTTATTAAAAGCATCTAATGACGTGCACTAACGGTGTGTTGCAGAATGGCCGCTCGCTGAGGTAAACAAAGACAGGAAGATCAAATAATGCATTCATCACATTCCCCAGAGCCGGAGGCCAAGTTCATGTCAAATCCATAATAAGGAAAGTATCCTAGTTTCCCCAAACGCACGTCACTCTCTGCTGGAAATCTACGCAGAGGATGCATTGATATTCCTGGCGCTTCCTTTCTCACAAGCTCAATACAGGCTCGTCACATCACAAGCAGAGCGCATGTCCCCCCCACATTAAACACACAATTACAAACCATTAGGCTGCCAAAACAGGGCCTTTGTTTTGTGTTTGGGTTCAGGGTTTTTTTTTTTTTTTCTTTTCAGAGGGAAAGCAATGGTGGAGTGCATAACAGGCCGGGAGTTTGTCTTGCATGGAAAATAACAAGATTTAAGAGGTAATGAGAGTCGAGGACAACAACACACAGCTGCCAGAACCTGCTGTTTCAATCATCTGTTTAAATCTTGATGCTTTATCATGTCTGCTGATGGACAAACTAATAAAAAACATTTTTTTCGCAGCACTTTACTACTGGGATAAACGTGGTATTCTGACTTTACCAAGGTCAGTTAGGTCAGGCGATATTTAAAAAACAATACGTTTTTTAAAAGTTTTTCAATACGTTTTTTAAAGAATATTTATATTTAAGATTATTTCATGTTTTTGGCTCGTATGCTCACTAAGGCTGGATTTATTTGATAAAAAATACAGTAAAATTTGTGAAATATTATTATAATTTAAAATAACTGTTTTCTCTGTGCCTATATTGTAAATTGAAATTTATTCCTGTGAACAAAGCTGAATTTTCAGCATCATTACTCCAGTCTTCAGTGTCACATGATCCTTCAGAAATCATTTATGATGAATTTTCTGATTATCAAAGTCATCTTTTTGTGGAAACTGAGATACATTTTATTTTTCAGGATTCTTTGATGATCAGAACGTTCAAAAGAACAGCATTTCTTTGAACTAGAAATATTTTGTATTTAAATGTCCTTAAATCAATTGATTGATCTTTTGATTAATTTAAAGCAACATGCTTAATAGAAATATTAATTTAAAGTTAATTTAGAGTTCAGTTTGGTAAAAGTATGGGTACCATGAAGTAATACAATATTTCCATTCGGTTATTTCGAATAGCAAATACAAAATTCTGCAGGAAACGCATAAAAAAAGACAGACGTGAAAAGGAGTCAAATGATCAATGATCAATCTAATTTCTGCATCTAGAAATATTCTTAATAATTTTCTAAAGTTGTAATACTTTAAAGTAATCTTCTTCATATATATATATATATATATATATATATATATATGTGTGTGTGTGTGTGTATATATACACACACACACATACACACAAACACACACACGATATTCTTAGATAATTCATTACCACATAATATTCCTGTCTCAGTATTTTACTGTATATGACAGCAGGGACTGATTAGGTCAGTCTCCTCTTATAGCTTTCCATAGGAGGGAAGTTTTCAGGAGAATATAATGGTTTTAAAGCAGAATCATATAGAGTTTGTTTGACACTCTGTAAATGAAATGCCGGTTCCCTCGTGGGCCACTAGAGAGATCTCTGTCAGAGCTGCTCTTACTGGTCCTGCAAACACACTGCAGCTGCGCACTATTAACTGGACCTGTGATAAGCTCTAATGATGGCAAACGACATCTTATAATGCTAATCTGTTTCAATTACTCAAATTCTTTAAATAACTCAACTTCTTAATCAGTGAGAGTGTTGATTCTTTAACGTCTCACTCACTTCTGTGCTGTTTTCTGCCATGTCAAAACAGTTCTTCCAAATGAGGACTGTAAGATCATGAAACTTAAATCAATGTCCTTACTTAAAGCTTTAGATACGATTTTTTTTAAATCAGTAATTAATATTTAGATTTTAATTAAAATTGATATATTAACTTATTAGATTATATTTTAGATTATTATAAAAAATATTAGATCAGAAATATGTGCCTCAAGATTACGTGCTTAATTAAATTTAAAGCTATTTTAATTATTTTAAATTTATATTTTAATTTTACATACCTACAAAAATTGCATTTTTGCAGTAATTAACATTTTAATAAAAAAAATGATGAAATATTAAATAATACATGCTAAAAAACTTAAATTAGAAATGTGTGCCTTTGCTGTAGATTACTTAATGGTTGTTCATATAGTTAAGGATAAAAATTGCAATAATTAATATTTTGATTTTAATTAAAACTGTTTTATATATATTAACTTATACATGCAAAAAAATGTTAAATTAGAAATATGTGCCTTACTTAATGAGTGTCATGTCACATGTAATGATTAAAAAATCTATTTCTTGCCATAATATTGCAATTTTAATTAAAAATATTGAAATATAAATTCTAATTTAACATGTTTAGTTAAACAATATGTTAAATTAGAAATATGGGCCGCTTATTCCCACCCGTAAACAAAATTATATTTCAATGCCACCATTTGTTTTAGGCCAAATAATAAAAGTAACGGAGCGAATAAGAGTTTTTCACGCACCCACCCAAAATCCTCGTTTTCCTTAAACATGTTAAAAGTCTAGCAGAAATGATGAGGGTCACTTTTCCAGTAACAAAAAGGATCAGATTTCTGGTCCAGCATGGAAATAACAGTGTGTGACGGCCAGAGTCTCCATGATGTTAACACACTCACCAGACAAGCACAAGAGGAGGGAAAAAAGACTCCTTACCTTAATGGCAATCACAGTTCAGCCCTGAATCGAGAGAGAGAGAGAGAGAGAGAGAGAGAGAGAGAGAGAGAGAGAGAGAGAGAGAGAGAGAGAGAGAGAGAGAAGAGAGAAAAGAAAACTGCAAACATACAGCGATGGTTTCCTGAACCCACCTGAGCTTTTTCACACCAGACCTGTACAGAAAACCTGTAAAGAACATAATCAGACCATATTTCAAAAAATGAAGGCAAGGCAAGCTTAGTTACACAGCACTTTTCATACATAATGGCCATTCAAAGTGCTTTACATAAAAGTGATTAAAAATAATTATAAAAGGCCTATAATAAATTAATAATACAAAATAATAAATATAAATAATACAAAATAATCAGAAGAAATAAAGGAAATAATTATTTGTAATAATAAATTGCATAAAGAAAACAAAGAATCATTTTTGAATTTATTGACATTTAAGCATGCCCTTATTCGAATTACTGTAATGGAGAATGTAAAAAAAAAACTAACTAAAATATAAATAATGAAAAAATAATTAAAATATAAATATTATAATTAAAATAATTAAAAAAGGTAACACTTTACAGTAAGGTTTCATTAGTTAACTTAAGTTAATGCATTAGTTAATATTAACTAACAATGAGCAATACATTTGTTACAGTGTTTATTAATCTGTTAATAATTGCTAATGTTAGTTAATAAAAATACAGCTGTTCATTGATTGTTAATGTTGGCTCAGGTTAATTAAATAATATTAACAGATATAACTTTTGATTTAAATAATGTAATGTTAAATAGTAATTGTTGAAAGCTGATAAAAGATTAATAAATGCTTTAGAAGTGCTTTTCCACTGTTAGGCCCGGTTCACTCAGTGCAACAACAACAAAAGGTCTAGAGACGCGTTTTAAAAGTTGAATTTTTAACTGGAGCACAGCGTTTTTAAGATGGCGTTTCATGCATGAGATGCGAGACAGTTAAAGACATCCGTCTAGCGTGCGTTTACATTGAAAAACAACGGAAAATTAGCGCAGTGGAATGGAAAAAAGTTAGTTATGTTAGTTCATGTTAAATATTGACAGCAAATTAAAGGATTAGATCACTCCAGAATGAAAATTTCCTGATAATTTACTCATCCAAGATGTTCATGTCTCTCTTTCTTCAGTCGAATGAAATTAAGGTTTCCAGGATTGCAGGATCTTCTCCATATAGTGACTTTAATGGGGTCCAACCGTTTAAAGGTCTAAATGCAAGTATCGGTGCAGCTTCAAAGTCTCGACACGATCCCAGGCGACGATTAAGAGTCTTATGTCATGATTCTGCCATCATGTTCTTGAACCATGTTTTGTGTACTAGCGCATGGCCTGTTTGGGCCATGTGCTTGTGTTGTCTCGTCTCTTAACCCCGCCCCCTTGTTATCCTGATCCAGTCTTTATTGCTTTACCCGTGTCACCTGTTATGTCTTGATTAGTCTCCTGATTTAATCCCCTTGTGTTGGTTCATTGCCAAATGTTACTTGTGAGTATCCTGTGAAAGTCCTGTCATAGAAAGTCTAGTCATTGTTAGTATCTCTCGTAGTGTTGTTTGTTTTCTAGTATTTTGTCAGTGTCGTTGTCTAATTAGTCACCATATAGTCCTGTCTTGTTTTGCCCCCTCGTGGGCTTTGTTTTCCCTTTTTGTCTTCAATAAATCCTGTTCATTGCATCTGCTGTCTGCTGTTGGGTTCATCCTCCACCCACATAACAGAATGAACCGATCAAAACTGAACCCAGCAGATAGTATGTCCTCCCTGCGTAAGCGACAGTCAGCTGACCAGGAATTATAGTGGCAGTCAGCTATCACCGACAGCAAGTTGGGCAAGCTTCCCTTCCCTCCCCAGGGAGAGAGGTCCCTGAGAAGATATGCTCAGGCCGTGGAAGCAAGGAGGTTTTTCTTACCTGAGATCCTTGTCAACCGTTACCTCATCGCGGGTCTCAACGCTCCGCCTCCTCTGGCTGAACGGGAGAGGTTGGTCCACCGCCCGTTCCGGGACATGGTGGACTGTTTTTCTCGTAGGGAGCCGCAGGGTCCCATCGTGTCGTCACCTCCTGCCTGTCTGCCGGTGATCGCGGAGGGCCGTATGTTAGGCGTTGTGACGCTTGGAGACCAGACTCGTTCCACTTCGACTCCCGAGGCATCATCTGCACCCGCTGATCTCCGTGGCAAACGAGAGGGACGGCTGTCGTGGGAGTCAACTTCGGAGTCCTCTTCCGCTGAGACTGCAGTCCCTGCTGTACAGCCTCAACTGGTCACAAGTCCGGCTACGGCCTCTGCTCCGCGACCCAGGAAGAAGAGGAAGAGGGGAGCCTCTTGCCCTCTGTCTGTTCCAGAGCCCGCTACTGCAAGCGCTGTTCCAGGATCTGCAGAGAGAGTTGCGGCCGATCTAGCCGCTAAAGATGTTCTGCAAGCTGTTTCTGCTCATCAGGAGATGCCGGTCATCATTGCGGCCAAGGCCCTTTCTAATTACCTGTCTTGTCGCGATCCTTGAACCCCCTGTCTGTCCCTGTGAGCGCAGCACCCACGCCTGTCCCTGTGAGCGCTGCACCTGAGCCGGTCGCCGTGAGCGCCGCACCCAGTCCTGCCCCGTCACCTGCCATATCCCCCGTTAGAAGTCCCGTTACCTCATCCTCCGTGTCCTCTGTGTCTGAGTCTGTTGCTGCAGCATCCCCGTCTGTTTCCCCGTTTGTCCCTGTCTCCACTAGTCCCCGGACTGTTTCCCCGTTTGTCCCTGTCTCCACTAGTCCCCGGACTGTTTCCCCGTTTGTCCCTGTCTCCACTAGTCCCCGGACTGTTTCCCCGTTTGTCCCTGTCGCCACTAGTCCTCGGTCTGTTTTCCCTGTCTCCACCTCACCTCGGACTGTTCCCCCTGTCACCACGAAACCCCGGACTGTTTTGCCCAAGTCTCGTCCTCGTGTGTCTTCCTCCAGACCTGCCCTGAGTTCTTGTCCTCAGCCCTCATCCCATGGACCCAAGACCCCCAGTCCTCCCATCCACCCTGCTCCACCCCCCATGAACTTTGTGTTTCCTCCACCCCCTCTGCCTTGTATGTTGTTTTTGATTTTCCACCCGAACCCTGTTATAGTTTATTCATGTATGCCGTTGTTGATGTTCGCTATGTTTTGTTGGTTTTTGTCTATGTCTTGTGCTTAGTGTCCCTTTGAGGAGCGTCTGGAAGCCGCTCCTTAAGGTGGGGGTTCTGTCATGATTCTGCCATCATGTTCTTGATTTTCCTAGTCTTGTGGCAGGATCATGGCAGAACCATGTTTTGTGTACTAGCGCATGGCCTGTTTGGGCCATGTGCTTGTGTTGTCTCGTCTCTTAACCCCGCCCCCTTGTTATCCTGATCCAGTCTTTATTGCTTTACCCGTGTCACCTGTTATGTCTTGATTAGTCTCCTGATTTAATCCCCTTGTGTTTGCTGTCTTGTGTCGGTTCATTGCCAAATGTTACTTGTGAGTATCCTGTGAAAGTCCTGTCATAGAAAGTCTAGTCATTGTTAGTATCTCTCGTAGTGTTGTTTGTTTTCTAGTATTTTGTCAGTGTCGTTGTCTAATTAGTCACCATATAGTCCTGTCTTGTTTTGCCCCCTCGTGGGCTTTGTTTTCCCTTTTTGTCTTCAATAAATCCTGTGTTCATTGCATCTGCTGTCTGCTGTTGGGTTCATCCTCCACCCACATAACATCTTATCTATCTTAGCTACAAATAATAAACATTTATATACTTTTTAACCACAAATGCTATCGCTTGACTTAGGCGAAAGTACCGACCCAGAGTTTACAAAGCAAACGTGCAAAGACTAAGTCAAACGGCCTTTACAACAACAACAAAAAAGTAAAACAATGATGTCGGATGATTTTGAAGTTGGAAAAACCTCCTTCTCCACACTTGTAAACACTAGGTCGGTACTTACGCCTACATCAAGCTTGACCTTTCCAACGTGATTACATCATGCGTGAAGTCGTGGAGCTGCTGCAAGACAAGCACACTGATAAAAAAATTGTGGTGAAGTAAATTTACATGAAAAAGTTAGTTCAGGCAAGAATTAAAAAAAATATTAGTACTCAATTCAATCGTGTATAAATGAAAGCGTAAATATCAACGTTATAAAATCAAGTAAAATTACTCAACTTTTCTGATACTGGTGTTCCCATCATGCACTGGGTCTTGAATAAATAATGAGGTTGATTTTTCACCTTTTTCCAGCTGTATTTACACTGTTTTATCATTGCTTTTGTTGTTAGGATTAGTAACTTGCCATTTTGTGACATTTGGAGTTAATTTTCTACACAAAATGACACATTCAAACACAAAAACGACCCATCAAATGTTACAGTCATTGTGTATTATCTACCAAGTATTGAGGTCTCTGCCTTAACATGACACTTGATTTCTGAAATGTAGAAACGGTGTCTCACACAAAATCTATTGTATTAATTACTTAGAAGTTTCTTAGTAAAGCATGTACTTTAAAAGTGTGGTTTAATTCAATGTTATATTGTTTGAGTGAAATGTATTGCAAAGGAAACTTCAACTAAATAAATATTACTCAACCTATTACTAGCCAAGTTAAAATTACTTATTTTCATTTTAGTTAGTTAAGTGGAGTTTACTTAATTCCATATGTGAAATTTACTTAAAAAATATTCAATATTTTATACCTCTATAATATAGCAATACCTCTGCTTAATTTCATCTGTATTTCTTGGTCTATATGTCGAAACAAACACTGTATTGTCTTTCTTTTATTATCTCTCTGTTTGGAAAAACATCAATAAAAAGAATTAAACTAAAAAATATTTGTGCAAAAACTTGCCAAAGAAAAATTAAGTAAATTTGACTTATTGTTTTTTTCAATGCATTTGTGGTCAAAGAGTATTTAAATGTAATTTTTTTGTAATAAAATGAGCGATGGTTTGTCTAGATAAGACTCTTATTCCTCGCTTGGGATCGTGTCGAGACTTTGAAGCTGCACTGAAACTCACATTTGGACGTTTAAACTGTTGGACCCCATTAAAGTCACTATATGGCGAAAAATCCTGCAATGTTTTCCTCAAAAACCTTCATTTCTTTCCGACTGAAGAAAGAAAGACATGAACATCAACATGGGGGAGAGTAAATGATCAGGAAATCTTAAACCTTTAAACCTAATTGTAATTCTCCATTTGTTTTTCTTTTGATTTCTGGGTGAAATGTGACCTGGACATATTTTCGTTTACCCTTTGATCGGCCCTGTATAATTAGTTGTTAACTAACTGAACTTGTTAAAGAGCAGAGATAAACCGAGGGAATAGTGTGTGTGTGTGTGTGTGTGTGTGTGTGTGTGTGTGTGTGTGTGTGTGTGTGTGAAGTCTTTTAAGGGTTAGCGCTCTTTGCTAATGGATTTGCGGTAGTGAGTTATTCACAGTCTTAATGAGCTGTAATAAAACGCGTGGCGGGAGAGCAGAGCCGAGGGTTTCGTGTTTCAGCGCCACAGTCATGCTGAAGAGAAATTCCCCCACAATGCACATGCTAAACTGCTCTTTGATTACTTAATTCATTAACCAAGTAAACTAAATCACATTCAGCGTGAGCAAATAAGGATGTGACCACATCCAGGTCATCCTAGACTCGGACACATGATGGATACACTTTCAAACCATTAAATCGCCCCTATCATGCTATTTTAAAGGTTATAGAGCAGTGGTCTCAAACTCGCTGTGATATTTTGCGGCCCCCTACTTAACATTAAAGTTTAATGTTAGTGCGGCCCGTCGTTGCGTGTGCCGCGTTTAAAAAAAAAAAAATTATCCCTTATGGCTTACCATAGACAGTCTCGTGACAGCTTACGGTGGGTTTGTTGTCAATAGTTGTCATAGACAACCGCGAAGTACAAACATACTGCGCCTGGAAAAAATGAGCGTGTCGCTTCAATTATGAGCGCGCTTGCCGCATTTGAAATAACGAACTTGAGCGCGTGCAAACAGTGTTGCCAACTATTTTCAAAGGAAAGTAGCTAACGCCTTCCCTAAAAGTCGCTAAATGTCGCTGGATGACGTCATACGTCAATTAGCATATTTGTGACGTCATCGCGTCGTACTTGCGTTTTGCTTGTCTAATGTGTTTTCTCTATAAATTAATGCTCAGCTCACATACTGTATTTAATATATTATAATATAATATAGCCAAATGTAAAATAAAGCTGTTCTCGTTTCCTATATATGTTTTGTCAGACAATAGAACGAGTAGCTATGATATAGCCCTAGTGAATGACTACATTTTTTTATAGGCCAATGTGGAAAATTATTTGAATTGAGAGAGTTTGGGAGCCGAATGAACAAAAGCTCTGTGATAGTGAGTATTACAAGTAATACCGTAAGCACAAGAAAAGGAAGGAAACTAAATTATTTAAGTAAAATAAAAAAGAAAAGCAGATAAGTGATAAATCTGTGGAAAAACACTGCTCATACACGTCTCTCAGCGGCCGTGCGCTCAACAGATGAATGTGCTGCTGCTCCTCTCAGCCATTTACTGAACAGGGTAGACGTAGCTACTAGAGTGAGTGACGTTTGAAAAGTCGCTAAAAATAGCGACTCATTTGCGCGATTCTTTTGCAGTCTGTAAGCGGAGGGGTGAACATCTCCTGCTCTGACTGCAGCTGGGAGGGGCTGCTGCGCGAGGACTGGGCCGCCTGTGAGTGCTTTGGGACGGGGGTGGGACCCACGGAAGCACCCGCTGTTCGTTGAGAAGAGTAAGAACGATATGTGCTTTCACGTCAGAGAGTCTCCAAAAGTCTCCAATAACACCAGAAAAAGTCGTTAGATTTGTCGCTAGTCGCTTTTTTGAAAATGTGTCGCTAGAGGGGTCTAAATACTCGCTAAATATAGCGACAAAGTCGCTAAGTTGGCAACACTGTGTGCAAAATATGTGAGCGCGATATGTGAAGATGTGAACAGGCCTCTTGGCGAGCTACCACCAATCAGGCCACGAGCTACTGGGAGCTCGCGAGCGACGTGTTGGAGACCCCTGCTCTAAAACAATGTGAGAATAGTCATTTTGAGCTTGTAATATGTGTTCAACAGGTTGATAAGAAGGTTTGCTTTGATTTGTGCAAAGTCAGTAGTTTGCCTGAGACACTATACATGTGTAGAAAGAATTCAATAAGACGGGCAGACATGACTGCAAATATTTGTATTTCAAAAGCAATAATTGTTTTTTTAAAGGTGCATTGTATAATAAATGGAAATGTGCCTTCCAAAAAAACATTCAATATCATATTGTATAAAGAAAATAAAAAGGACATGAGCAAATATAAGTATCACAAAGATGTGTTATAAGGAAAAGAAAAATAATGTTTGTAAAATGAAGCATCACAAAGATGTTGTGTATAAGGAAAAAACAAAGAAAGTTTGTAAAATGAACTTCAACTGTCAGAAGGACAGCTCATGAAGAACCAATCATGTACAGAAAGGAATGTTCAAATTCAGAGGAACAGTTCAGAAGAAACGTTAATAATAAAGATTGAGAAGATTGGATCAGTTGTGCTCCTTTTTTGGATTACTTGAATACTATTTTTTGTGGAATACTTGATGCGGCCCAGCCTGACCCAGACTCTACCTCCAGCGGCCCCCAGTTAAGTTGAGTTTGAGACCCCTGTTATAGAGTCTCCTATAAAAGATTTACAAGGTCAAAAACATTTTAATTTTCTCATAATATACATTCATACACCTCATTTCTCAATACAATTAATTTGAAGATTCAGTGTCTTTAAGCCCCGCCTCTCCGAGAGCTGCTCTGCTCTGATTGGTCAAACGGCCCAGTCTGTTGTGATTGGTCGACTGCTTATAGCGCATGTCAGAAACTAAACGCTAATTCGCATATCTGAATTTCAGCTTTTCTCAGTGTTTGATACACAGTGATACGAACAGTAACGATGGAGTCGGTTTTACCGTATCAATTCGAGTCTCATCCTTTTGACTGGCATTCTGCAAATTTGTTACATTGTCCCTTAGGTTTGTAAGACTGGAGTAACTGACGACTCATTTCAACAGTTCAGAATCAATTCTACCTTTTAGGAGATAATACACTCTAAAAAATCTTGGTTTATTTTTTCTACCCAAATCCTGGGTTGAGGATTTTGGGTCAATTTTTTCAGTGTTAGGGTAGTTTTTAATGTTACCCTGCTCCTGGGTCAGACATAACAACCCAATGTTTGGGTAGTTTTTGTGTTACTCTGACTAGGGCTGCAACAACTAATCGATATAATCGATAATAATCGATTATGAAAATCGTTGTCAACGAATGTCATTATCGATTAGTTGCTCTGCTTACGTCACGGGGAGCATTTACTGGTGATTGGTTGAAACAGGCCTATCATGATGCGGCACACACGCACACACACACAAGGTCTCTCTCCCTGTGCCGCTCTGTCGTGCGCGCGCTACACAGTTTGGACTTTGGAGCACTCTCTTCTGTCTCGCATGCGCTCTCTTGCTTGCACGCTCTAGATTCCAGGAGTTTGAACTAATTTGCGGGCATCAGGGAGCCGCTATCAATATGCGGGAGACTCCCGGAACTTCCGGGAGACTTGGGATGTCTGTATTTTGTCTCGGGCATCAGGTTGTGCAATCATTTCGCTCGCAACATAAGTGATGGATTAAAATAGCGCTACGCAGAAATAGGCTAAATTAAAACGGTGTTTAGAAAGTGAAGCACTAAATATAAAGGCAGTTATTAACAGCAGCAGTAAAAGATTGTTTTTTAGTCACTGTAGTCAGTGGTTTTCAGCGAATGCTTGTGCACTAATGCATCATTTTTCAAGCCTGTTTGCTGCGTCTCCATTCCGTTCTCTTTTTATAGCATTTGTCTTCTATTAAGTTTTAATTGTTTTACAAACGCGATCTACTGCGGCTCTACAACGTTCACACGCTTTTTTTTCAGTCTTTCTATATTTATTTTAGCAATTTATCCTTATAATTAATTGAATCTTAAATAAAAATTAAATGAATTATGTACTTTACATGTTTTTGGTTTCTATCTTCACATCTGAACATGTCTGTGTAAATTAGTTTTTAACAAAAATTATGTTAAAACAATGTTGTATATAATTTAGATTTTTTTGTTTTTCATGGTTGTCAACTTGCCATCAGCAATTATCATTAAAAACAATGCAAATATTGATATTAGTAAAACTCAATGTGTGGCTTTTGTACACTTTTACACATAAATACCATGATTAAGGGTTTTATTTAGTTGTAATAAACAAAAAATCAAATTGAAATTTTATCCGATTAATCGAAAAAATAATCGTCCGATTAATCGATTATGAAAATAATCGTTAGTTGCAGCCCTAACTCTGACTGTCACGGTAGATGTATTTTCTGGTCTCTTCTAGTCTCGTGTTTATGTTTGTTGTATGATTGCACGTGCGTATGGGCGTGAATGATTGGCACTCCTGATCCGCTCCAGCTGATCATCATTTCATCACCAGCTGTACGCAATCTCATCACCCTATATATTCTTACTGCTGTTTCCTCATCATTGTCAGATCGTTTGTCTTGATGTCCTCGGTGTTGGTGTTCCTGTATCCTGTCCTGCCCGATGTTCCAGTTCTTCGTTGTCTTCACCATCATCGTCTTCGTCACCGTGTCGTGTGGGTTTGAGTCTTCGCTGTCTTCACCTCTTCACCTCACCCCACCACGGATCCTGATCATCTAGTCCCTGCGTCACTCACCATCGGCTGCACTGTGTTTGTTCCCGAGTAATTCTGACTTTGTTCAATAATAAAAGAGTAACTCGCTTTTGCTTCCAGTATTCCTTGCAGCAGACATGACAGAACGATCTGACCGTCAAATGGAAGCAGCGAGCGCATCACCCTCGTCACTGGAGGAGTTTATCCACCACAGCATTCGGCGAATGGACGCCCAAGAGAGAGAGATCGGCGACACGGGTCGCGCAGTGCAAGCCTTAGTGACGCAGGTGTCCGAGCTCACCCGGCAGCTCCAACACCTGCATGTTCCCACTGCGCCGCCCACACCGGCCGTTCCCTCTACACCACCAGACAACCCATCCCAGTCAGAACCACGCTTACCTGTACCCGAGGCTTATGGAGGAGATCCCAATCATTGCAGAGCATTCATTACCCGATGTTCTATGCACTTCACACTGCAACCTCGCACGTTTAATACAGAACAAGCCAAAGTAGCCTTCACGCTAACCCTGCTGACTGGGAGAGCGGCTTTATGGGGGACGGCGGTGTGGGAAAACCAAAACCCATGCTGCGCCTCGTTCCAGACCCTCGCCGCCGAAATGAGGAAGGTGTTTGACCGGGCTGCTTCAGGACGTGAGGCAGCCCGAACTCTGGCGGAGCTCAGACAGGGAGGAAGATCTGTTTCTGATTTTTCGATCGAGTTTCGGACCTTGGCGGCGGAGTGCGGCTGGAACGAGGAGGCGCAGTGGGACATGTTCCTGCATGGGCTGGCTGATCACGTCCAGAAGGAGATCTACGCCCTGGACCTACCCACCACCCTTAATGGACTTATCGACCTGGCGCTGCGGGTGGACGCTCGTTTGTCCAGGGTCGAACGTCGAGCCCAGTCCACCCGTACCCTCGTAGGCATCGAGGTTCCTCGGTCCAGTGGCAGGGACGTGGTCAGCCCCAACTATGATCCGGAGCCCATGCAGGTGGGTCGAGCTCGGCTTTCCCGGGAGGAGAGGGAGAGGCGGAGGTCCCAGGGCCTTTGTCTCTATTGTGGAGGATCAGGACATTTTGCCCACAACTGCCCAGTAAAAGGCCCAGCCCGGTAGTAAACTTGAGGCTACTATCGGGTGGGATCTCCGCCAGGAAGACCTCATCAGCTGTGACATCTACCTCCACCCTTCTCCCGGTAAGACTTAGATGGTCAGTCCACCAGCACGACTGTCACGCACTACTGGACTCAGGCGCCGAAGGTAATTTTATGGACTGTCCAACTCCCCAGCGGTTTTCCAAGCACTGGTCAATGACGTGTTGCGAGATATGATCGATCAGTTCATATACGTCTACCTGGATGACATATTGATTTTTTCCTCTTCTCTCCAGGAACATGTGCAACACGTTCGACGAGTGCTTCAGAGGTTGCTAGAGAATGGGCTTTTTGTCAAGGCGGAGAAATGCGACTTTCATGCACAGTCTGTCCCTTTCTTAGGTTACATTGTGTCGTCTGAAGGAATGCGTATGGACCCTGAGAAGATTAAGGCTGTGGTGGAGTGGCCAAACCCAGATTCCCGCAAGGCCCTGCAGAGGTTTCTGGGGTTCGCCAACTTCTACCGGCGTTTTATTCGCAACTTCAGCCAACTAGTCGCACCTCTGACTGCCTTGACCTCCCCCAGAACTACGTTCAGGTGGTCGGACGCAGCCGAAGCTGCGTTCACTAAACTGAAGGGCCGCTTTGTTTCAGCCCCCATCCTGGTAGCCCCTGATTCTTCACGTCAGTTCGTGGTGGAGGTCGACGCGTCAGAGGTGGGAGTAGGGGCAGTGCTGTCCCAACGTTCTCCTGTGGACGACAAAATGCACCCTTGCGCGTTTTTTTCACATCGACTATCACCCACCGAACGTAATTACGACATTGGTAACAGAGAGTTGTTGGCTGTTAAGTTAGCGTTGGAGGAATGGCGCCACTGGTTAGAAGGGTCGGGGGTACCTTTTATCGTCTGGACCGATCATAAGAACCTCGAATACATTAGAACCGCTAAAAGATTGAACTCCAGGCAGGCTCGGTGGGCTCTGTTTTTCGGTCGTTTTGATTTTTCCTTGTCCTATCGGCCGGGGTCTAAGAACATCAAACCCGACGCACTATCTCGTATATTTGATTTTTCCGAGCGCCCGTCTACTCCCGAGTGTATTTTGCCTGAAACCCTATTTGTTTCAACACTCACATGGGAGATCGAATCGAGGGTCACTAAAGCCCTAGAAGGGGTAACGCCTCCGCCCGGTTGCCCACCGAACCGATTGTTTGTGCCGGAGGGATTACGGTCTGACGTTATTCAGTGGGGTCATGGTTCCAACGTGGCTTGCCATCCAGGAGTCAATCGGACTAAGTTTTTAGTTAAGCAACGATTCTGGTGGCCACTTATGGCTCGCGACATTCACAGTTTTGTTTTGGCTTGCTCGGTTTGTGCCACTGGTAAAACTTCCAATCGACCTCCAGACGGGTTACTCCAGCCACTGCCGGTCCCCTCGAGACCCTGGTCCCATATCGCTCTAGATTTTGTTACCGCCCTCCCACCCTCTCAGGGTAACACAGTGGTTTTAACTGTGGTGGACCGGTTCTCGAAGGCGGCCCACTTTGTTCCCTTACCCAAATTACCCTCAGCTAAGGAGACGGCGGTGGCAGTCGTAGATCACGTCTTTCGGTTACATGGCCTCCCGACAGACGTGGTTTCCGACAGGGGTCCCCAGTTTGTGTCCAAATTTTGGCAAGAGTTTTGTAGATTACTGGAGGCGACGGTTAGTTTGTCCTCTGGGTTTCACCCCCAGAGCAATGGTCAAACCGAGAGAGCCAACCAGGATTTGGAGAGAGTGTTGCGATGTTTGGTCTCCAAGAATCCTTCCTCGTGGAGCCAACAACTTCCTATGGTTGAGTACGCGCACAACACGTTACCAGTATCGGCTACGGGCCTATCTCCGTTTGAGTGTAGTGTAGGTTACCAGCCACCTTTATTTCCCAGTCTGGAATCCGAGGTTGCGGTCCCCTCCGCCCACGCCTTCGTCCAGAGGTGTCACCGCACCTGGACTAGAGCCCGAGAGACTCTACTCCAGGTGGGGGCGCGCACCAAGGCCAAGGCCGATCGCCACCGGTCAAGGCCTCCCGTATACGTCGTTGGTCAAAAAGTGTGGCTTTCTACTAAGAATATTCCTCTCCGTACCGTGTCTAATAAACTAGCACCCAAATTCATTGGCCCGTTTACTGTCACTAAGATCCTTAGCCCGGTGGCAGTCCGCCTCAAATTACCTCCAGCGTACAGGAGGGTTCATTCCGTGTTTCATGTCTCCAAAATTAAACCCGTGTTTCATTCACACATTAACCCGCCCGTCCCGGTCCCTCCTCCACCGCGGCTCGTAGATGGAGAGACCACATATTCGGTCAATCGTATTCTGGACTCTAGGCGGAGGGGACGCGGATTTCAGTACTTGGTGGACTGGGAGGGTTACGGTCCGGAGGAGAGAAGTTGGGTTCCTGCTAGAGACATCCTGGATCACTCCCTTATCGATGATTACAATCGACAGGTAAGGGTGTCTGGGAACGCCAGGAGGCGTTCTTAGAGGGAGGGGTACTGTCACGGTAGATGTATTTTCTGGTCTCTTCTAGTCTCGTGTTTATGTTTGTTGTATGATTGCACGTGCGTATGGGCGTGAATGATTGGCACTCCTGATCCGCTCCAGCTGATCATCATTTCATCACCAGCTGTACGCAATCTCATCACCCTATATATTCTTACTGCTGTTTCCTCATCATTGTCAGATCGTTTGTCTTGATGTCCTCGGTGTTGGTGTTCCTGTATCCTGTCCTGCCCGATGTTCCAGTTCTTCGTTGTCTTCACCATCATCGTCTTCGTCACCGTGTCGTGTGGGTTTGAGTCTTCGCTGTCTTCACCTCTTCACCTCACCCCACCACGGATCCTGATCATCTAGTCCCTGCGTCACTCACCATCGGCTGCACTGTGTTTGTTCCCGTGTAATTCTGACTTTGTTCAATAATAAAAGAGTAACTCGCTTTTGCTTCCAGTATTCCTTGCAGCAGACATGACACTGACCTCTTTAGGAGAGAGCAATGCGGCTCCCTCAAATTGTTGCATGTCTTCGGTAGAATAGAGGCTTGTGTACATTTTATTTTATTTATCAAAAAAAACTTTATTATTCTGTATATCGTTTATAATCCATAAACATTAATTCATGTATGAAGTAAAAAGTACTATAGTAAAAAATAATCAACCCATTATGCTGGGTTAAATAAACAACCCAATTTGCTGGGTAAATTAACCCAACATGTGTTCTGTCCTATATTTAGCTAGCCCTAGGGTTGAAAACAACCCAAATTGGGTTGTTATTAACCAAGTGTTATTTAGAGCGTAACTTTATTTGACCTTTAAAAATTTACATTCACAAATAGCTATATTACACACTGCATGAAAGGTAACATTCGAAAGAGCATAATAGGAACACTTTAACAGGGACTGCGTAAAGACAGAAACATATGAAACACAAAATATGAATTCTTGGTCAATGCATCGAATATTGTGGTGGTAGCAATTTACTCAAGCGGTTAAAGTTTCCTTCAAATATCTGTGCCATTAAACCGGATATGTTATTCTGCATAAGGTATGTTTCAGGGCTCACTGCAGGGAGAATGGTTGAATTTCCCTCAAACATCCACCCTTCAAACACTACGTGTGTGTTTGTGATTAATACCTCATGACAATTTAATGGAGAAACTTATAGCCTGGCACCCACCAGCTACTTTCATAAGTAAATAAGCCCCATTAACACCATATGGTAGCAATGCCACACAAGGCGATCGGCTCAACTTGAACTTAATCACACTCACATAAGTCAAGGCGGGAAACATCCTCAAGGTAGCAATTTCAGAGTCACATGAACGACGTATTTCATTATAGCTTTAAAAGAAAACCCATGGTCAGTTAATCTCCTGCCAGCTGCTCAAAGGGGTTTTGCACTGGAAAAGAAACTATGGGGAACACAGAAATAACTGTTCACTTAATTACAGTGTAAAGTCTGTCATTTCCTGTCATAGTATAGAAATCACCGTTTTCATCCTCTTTACACACTGAGCACATTAATTAGAAGCAATAAAGTGTGAAATGTCAACAAATTAGCTCTAAAAAGGCTGTTTGTAGAACATGAGAATCAAAAGTGATTGATTTCAAATTATACTTTTATTTAAAAATTAGATTACAATTAGATATAATTTTATATATATACACAAAATATATTATATAAATGAAAAACAAAAACAAAAAAATAATCTTAATAATAATGATAATTATAATAAATTATATTATATTTTATTTAAATATTTTGGTAACACTTCCAATGAACACAATGCTTATAATGAATTATAGCTCTATATATACTAATTTAAAAGCAAGTATTACTATTTTATAGTTTATAATTTATAAATACATTTATAAAGACTCATTAACACAGATACTGCATTATAATTATAATTATTATAATTACTTAGTCATGCATTTGCTTTTTCAATTCACATGTTCATAATCCATTACACACTGATTTATAAGTATTAATTAGTAGAGACGTATGATTCCATAGTAATTCAGATTTATATCTGTCAAAATAAGTGAATATATTGTTATTAATAGCCAGGTTGTGTTCTTATAAATACTTATTGTGAGTGATAATACAGTAACTAACCTCTATAAAGGCATCATTGATGGCTTTAATTAAAGTGAAAACAGGATGCAAATGTCAAGAAATCATGAAGATGTGTTCATTATACATTTTGAGTTGTTTACTTGTGTTTACTTTAAATGTAACTAATTAAAGCTGCAGTCCGTAACTTTTTTGGGTTAAAAATTATCCAAAATAATATTTTTTGAACAAGTACATAACCAGCCAGTGTTCAAAACTCTCTGCTTGCCGTAGCTCGATTCAAAACGATAAGCTTGTAATAATGTTTTTAATTCCAGTGTTACTGGTGGATTTCCGTGGGAAATTCGAACATGTCTTTGCATCATTACGTCAAACACATAAATCTGTACAAATATAAAAGGTGTCTTGGCTAGTAGGCTATGAGTGTGAGGATGTTGGAGGTGGAGATTTATAGCGTTTTCTCACAGCACTTGATATAATCAAACTTATCGATTTGATGGCGGATCCAGAAAAGTTCAAACGACAATCACCAACTGGAGATTCTCCCGCTGTAAAATACAAAAGACTTCGGACTTCGGAGTGGCTACAGAAAAAAGAGACGGCACCAGGCCCATGCGAAAACAGGGATAATATCGGAAGGGCATTGAATGTCACGCAATGCTGATGCTGTTAACATTAACAAATTGAGAACAAAGTATAATTTGCACGGTTTGACGTGATATGATAAACGATCGTTAGATTTAATCAGCATGATTTACTGCAAAGTTTTTTTTCCCTTCGTTGTTCAGAACAAAAGTGGATGTTACTTGTTCAGACGACATTTTCCGGTGAAAATTCTTATGTTGGTCATACTTCCAAAAAGTATAATCTTTGATGCCGAATGTAAAGTTGATAATTCCGCGAATAACAGCAATTGCAGATTTCAAACAGAGATGGCGACAAAGAGGAAAAACTACGAACTGCAGCTTTAACAATAATTCCTGTAATAAAATAATGAAAAATAACAGAAACCATTAATACAAACAGTTGTATTAACATATTTTGCTAGTTACATATTAGCAAAACACTGCAACAATATTTTATAAAGTATCATTTCAAACTGCTATAATTCATTATTAGCATGGACCTCATAGAACGTGTTACCAATTATTTTTATAATGTGTGTGTATATAAAAATAAAGATATGCCATGTGGAAATTTAACAATAGAAAATTCACAATATCTAAAGCCAATATTCAGGTAGTGGCCAATAAGCAGTATGTGAAAGAGATGTCTATGTATTCGGACATTGGCGTACTGTAGGGAAGTATTCGATTTCAAACACAGCATTAGTGTGAAAAATTTTGCATTGGTCAGGAAAAACTGAAGAGGTAACGTCCAAATTCGGCTCCTTAAACTGCACACTAAAATATGTATTATGTGTAAAAACGTGTATCATTACAAACTCTGCATTTTCCTTTGTAAAAGTGGTTTGTGGGTAATATTAGCCCATAAAGCACGCACATATGCACACTTAAAGTATTATGACACTATTACTTGTATCATACATATTCTATTGGTATAATTCTATACTCAAAATACAGCTGACAAGATTAATATTGCATGATAATTCTGCTTTAACACCCGAGTTCCTCCGGGATTTGATTTGTCAAATGTGATATGTTAATGGTGAAATGTACTTTTTTTAAAGCTCACTGTGCTCCCAGCAATGAATCAAAATCCAGCTGCCGTGGAAAAAGAGGAAACTGAATCATCACTTTTAGGAGAGCAAAAGAAAGAAGAAGAAAAAACACGTAAAACGCATTGCACAGATTTGATATGCAGCAGTAAATTGGACAAAATTACTCATTTGAGATGAGGGCCTGCTAAATCTATCAGAGTGTTATTCTAAGAGGCACTAAATAATTAAATAAATGTTCACAGAAAGCATAAGGTCATATAGCTGATGTTTTCCCCATTTTTTATCACACTGAGAGATTTAACAGGGGTTTGCATATTGCAGCGAGCTACAGGAGGGAAACGTTAGATCATATTTATCAGGGTATTAACATTAATACAGATTATTTTACCTTTTGTCAATCTGGGATGCCTTGAGTCAAACTGACACGTCATCTGACAAAACAAAGTAGAAGAGCACAGTCAATACAATAATAATAATAGTAATAGTTTCAGTTTCTCATAATCAGCCATCTGTAATGCACGTCTTTGCCACCAGATGGCTCAGTGTATCACACACTAATAACAATAATAATTCAGTTCACAAGGTTTATAGTTTACATTAGGGGTTTGTTCAAATCAATAACTCTGTAAAGCCTCATATATGAAATAATACCCAGAGAAATCTATTTTTTTCTTATGAAATAGACAGCTTAATTTTATTCAGAGGCCCAAACTGAGCAAAAATGTGAAATGTGGTGCAGATTCTGATATTTATATGGACAAAAAGTAAGACGAAATTGTGCTTGTATTGTAAATCAATAAAATCTTTATTACAGTACATAAAATGCATATAAATATCAATTGTCACTCTATACCTGCCAATAATTATATTTAATACTTAGTTTTATGATTAAAGCTCTGTAGTTTTAAAACATAATGCAATGCAATAAAATGATGATTGAGAATAAACAAACATCAAAAGCCTGAAGATCATATTTGATTTTCCATGATTTCAAACATGATGTCTGGATAATTAAGTAAACCAAAGCTGCTTCAGTCCAGGATGTGTTCATTTTGAAATATTAGAAGTTATTCTTATGTTTACTTTATAAAAATAAGATTTCACAGCAAGCTGAAGGAGGACGTTTGTACAAAATATACTAAAAGACTTTTATTTGCTAAAAAAGTGTAAATTATCAATCAGACGAGGGAGATTGTGTGCGACAGGTTTAAGATTTCATCATATTGATCATTCAGAGGCCTTAGAAATTCACGTATCAAATATACAGTATGCTTCTAGATACCGTAGGCTTTATGGGTTAAATATGATCAATAATCTGTCATGCATCCCTTTGCAAACAGCTTCAAATCCTTCCCAATTTTTAAGCAGCAACGGTGCAAATCCCCCAGTTTGCTTCTCTGTTCACGAGCATCACAGACGCTTTACGTCCCACACAACATCTTGACATGCGATGAGTCTGTGCTCTACAATAACACTCGTTTTTCTGCCAGCCGAGAATGTGAGCGCGAGTCAAGCTAATCCAGACACGAGCTGAAATTTACACTCCGTCTCCAATAAACTCAATGACACACACACACCGTTTCTTGCAGAGCTGTTGTACTATAATAGGCAATGTGGATTGTGTGTTTTATTTAGAGAAGGCATAAATAATTCATGTTTTATGGTGCAGGTTGTAGAGACGGTTGACAGATAGACTGATGCGCTCCATATGTTATGAACAGGTGGCCTAGCGTTTAATGACCTGGTAACTGATAGGTTGTAGGTTCAAAGCTGGTGAGAATTGTTTTTAAACTTGCATGATTAATAATTAAAAGATCACAATCTCGAATCAAACAAGCATGCAATCTTATTCCTAAATGACAACGATTCGACTCTGTCTATTAAAGCTTTGACAAGTCCGATCACAGTGAACGTTCAGATCTGTGTTCTGATCCGGAGAGAGCGGTTGTCATGTATAATTATGAAACCGCTTCACAAACAGACTTTTCAACCTCACACTATCATTGTTTCTGTTACAAATATTATATACAGAAGCACTGAGATAAAAGTTTATAGTTCGTATATAAAAACGGACGTCTGCGGTAGCGGTACTCTAATTAAATAGAGTAAATCACCTTTTGAAAGTAACTTGACACTTCAAATAAAGATTGTATCGTTACACCAGTAGGTGGCGACATGTGGCTGTTAAAAATGTGTTTATCACTGAATCATTCATTCAAGAGATTCGTTCAAAAACACTGAATCATCCAGTAATGAAACAAGTGAGGTATTTATGAGTGAGTCGTTGAATCATTCACTCAACACGATTTTTTAAAAAATAATTCAAATGAATTAAACGTTTTTAAATAGACTGCGGCAATTGACATTTGGCCAGAACCTCTAGTTATTTTTGTTTAGTTGTCTGTTTTTGTGGGAGAATCGCGATCTCTGTTTGAAACAAAAGATCATGTTTCTCAATTTATCCAGAATCGTGATTCATGCAGCTCTAGATCTGATACATAAACGGTGTCTATTGACTCCAGAGGGACTGAACTACAGGTCACTACATAAGTGGACCTAGTTAGACTAAGATCATGACCAATACCAACCACAAATCGAGGCCCACCTTGATTATTTCAAGAATAAAAACAAAGAAAATACTACATTTATTGCAACATTCATTTATAACTCTTCTAACATTTTCGATTTTTGCAGTAACAATTTTTTTTACATAAATTAAAAATAAATTAATCAATATTTTACATTTACAAAAATCTAATTAAACATGGTAAACTTCAATTAAAAAAAACAACAACAATGGAAATCTGCTGATTTCATGTCATTTCAGTGCCATTGAGCAGATAATATTTTAAATCAATTTTTATTTTTACATTATCCATATTCCTTTTAGTTAAAGATTTAGTAATTTTGCTTTTTTAAAATTGCTTAAATATGCAAATTGCTTAATTTTGATTTAGTGTTTTTGTCATTTTTTTAATAGTTTTCGGGGGTTTTTTGGGTTTTTTTGGGGGGGGGGGGGGGGTCTTTATAGTTTTTATTGTTTTAGTATATCAAGTTAAACTAAATTAAAATGTGAAATGTTGCCTTGGCTACTACTGGCAATCTTTATATTTAATTTTATTTCAGATTACATTTATTTTATTTCAAGTAACAAACAATTTTGTGTGTGTGTGTGTGTGTGTGTGTGTGTGTGTGTGTGTGTGTGTGTGTGTGTGTGTGTGTGTGTGTGTGTGTGTGTGTGTGTGTGTGTGTGTGTGTGTGTGTGTGTGTGTTTGCATTGCATTATGTTAGTCAACTCATTTTTATTTTCAAGACTGGTCATACCTTTTAAAAGTCAGTTACATAAAAAACGTTACACCATACTAACTGCTAGTGGGTCAGACTAGTTCTTAAGACACAGTCTTCATATTATTATTATTATTTCTTTATTTATTTTTATAAGCTCCTGCAGTTTCTTCAGTGTGGGAAACTGTACTAGAACTAAACTGGACATCCTCACAATATGAAGAAAGGTTCCCTGCTCACAAACAGTCACAAGGTGGCAGTCGAGTCCAACAAAGATTCGAGATTCTTTCTCATTTTTTGTGCCTACAATTGAGTCTTACATGTTTATTGCATCGTTTCCTTTAGATTTGTGTAAGGTTTTATAGTTTTTTTTATTCACAGTTCAAGCTCTATATTTCACTGCTCATTCCTCCTCTTTGTCATTCATAAAAGATCAAATGACAAACACATTCAATCAGCAGTGATGATGAGCTCAACATAAGATTATCTGCGGGTTTGTTTTCAACACTGAGCTCAACACTGATTCTTCCAGATCTCTGAGCTGTTGCAGACTCAGATCGCCTCCTATTTCAGAGGGTTTCAGTCTTTTTTAAATGCCACGAACCCTCAAATGATCATCCTCGTGTGAGGGACCCCATCCGAAAATTTAAAAACGCCTAATTATACACTGAAAAATTAACAATATAAATCTAAAATTAGTTTCTATTAAGTTACATTATCATATTTTTTTCTACTCACTTTAGTGATGTAGTAGCCTACTGTTAAGTGTATTATTTATTTAATTGAATTTATATTAATAACTTTTTGTAAGTATTTATTTTCATCTAATGTAATTTAATAGATAAATAACTAATATTTTTTTTTAATTTACATAAAATGTCATAATTATGATAGAAAATCCAAAGTCGCAATTTCGATTTATTAATCTCATAATAGGTTAATGGTTTATTTATGCCTATATGTCATAATTATGACATAAGAAATACTAAAGCATGATTTTTTGTTTTCTTATTTTGATAATAAGGACTGGTTTCCATAGGACTGGTTTCGACCAGAGCCATAGAGAGAAATGGCTCTGGTTTCGACTAATCTCATCATTAACGTGTATTCTGAAGCTTTAGATTACAACTACCTACACTTTATTCACTTAGCCCAAGTACCTCAAGTAGCACAACTACAATGTAAAAACGAATTTTGACAATGTGTATACCGGTAATATGTCGTTTGTTAAAAGTGTTTTACCTCAGAAACCCAGGGACGGTTGCGCTCACTTTTAGCGGGAACAATTCACAGTCTCGTGCGCCCATTTAAGGGTGGGGTCACTGATCTATATAGATCAGTGGGTGGGGTATGTGATTTGGAAAACGACCGGCAGATTTTGAAAATACACAATTCAAATGGTCCTACCTTCTTTCCTCCAAAGCTGACACTGACTCCACCCATTCGAAGAACATGGACGCGCAATCATGCACGAGCGAAAACTCAGATGCGCGAGAGATTGTAATGACGATTTACTAATCATGGAACCGGCTTTACTGACGACAAAGAGTATAGAAGAACAAGAGGCGAAACTCAATAGAACGTTCCATTGCAACAAAAGCGCCCAGCAGCAGCGCTACGCTTCCGCCATTTTGGGGTGAAAGCGACTCGGCAGTCCACTAGTGTTGATGTGTCGTTCGCGAACGAGCCGCTCTAAAAGACGATTCTTTGAAAAGAGCCGGACTTCCCATCATTATCCACTATAGCTTTTTGCTGTCGCTATGGCAATATCAGCTGCTTTGTAATTTAAAAAAAAAAAATTGTTTAAAGTACATTAAAGATCAAATCCAAACTGAATGATGACAACACAGAATACAATCACTAGACTAGTGATCATCAAATCTCTTTTAACAGTTTATTTCACAGACTTAGACAAGTTTTCTACTTTTTCTCACAAAACCTTTAGTATTAGCATTACAAACACTGAATTAATACCAACATATAAAATGAAGTAGCCTAAGGACATGCTATATCAGATAATTGGAATGTTGGACAATAAATATATATAACAGCAATAGAATAGCTTTACAGTCAACTGTTTTTTTTCCCAGTACTATCTTATATTAATGACCGTTAAAGCAAGACTATGTAAACAAAAAAACACAGCCACTGTCCATCATGTTCTATAAGATCATCATGTTTGTAGCATGATCCAGGGGATTAAAACGTACAAAATATATTTCAGGCCTAGTGGAGTTGGTAACTAATAATAGTAGTAAATGTGTAAAGTTGCATAAAATGGAAATACTCAATAAAGCAAGGAAAAACTACATAAAAAAAACTGTTATCTGTGCTGTTGTCCAGTGACTCCAGTTGGAATTTTCACCCCAAAATGGCGGCCGCGCTACCGAAGCGCCACCTAGTGGCTGTTACCAAAAAAGCATCAGAGTTTCAGCCTCTTGTTCTTCTATACTCTTTGCTGACGAGATGCGTATGCGTCACGAGCTTTGAGTATGTGCACGAAGGATGTCACGCGCGCTGGGGGGAGGGGGTGTGGTACGACCGTTTGATTGACGAACTTACTGTCCAATGATTCTAGGTGGTCTTGGAAATGATTGGCTGGAGTTTTTCGAGTCCTGCCCTCACAGATGATTAAATTGCTTAATTTTCATTTCAGTGCTTCTGACTCAGTGGCTGTAAGCGGGTTAGGAATAGGATTTCAAGTTATTTAGAAAAAATTGACAAAAAAGAGAATCACATACCCCACTTTTAAAATACTGAAATAATATAAAGTGCGATTGATCGTAGTTGTGGTAAATTAAAGAGATGCTGCAACTAGGTCTATTTGTTAAAGTTATAAGATGTAGACAAATAATGCCTGGTTGTATTGTGATATTTTCACAACCCTTGAAAGGCCTCAGTTGAAATATAGCCTACAGCTTGTAAATGCCAAAAAGTGTGGTCTGTTTTGTTTAACATAAACATATTGACGTTTTGAGTCTAATGTACGTATTTTCAACAACAACTGAGGGTACATTTAGCCTAAAAAGTGTAGGCTACTAAAAACGAAAAAGTTTTTCCTTTGCATTTTTAGTGTAGGCTACAGATGACAACGTTGTCAAAACGATTCCTCTTTACAGGGATCATCGAAAACAACTAAAAACGCTGTATTCTGCATGTCAGGCCAGTAGCTGGCGAGGTTAGACACACTTAGATTAGACACGTAATATGCATGCGTAGGCCCATGACGGTCAGTCTTTACAAATTCACGTTTTTGCAGTTTATATGGAGACGGTATCGTTTTCGAAAACATTTTCAGGCCCCCAAAACGCTGTTGCCGCGTAGATGAACGGCTTAAACGTTTTTAGTTGAGAACTCCCCCTAACCATTAGTCTGGGTTTTACCCATGCTGCCTTCCTGCAGCGCGATTTTATTCACGCTGAAAGGCAGGATGGATACCATGGTCCAGATTTTCGCCTCATTTAGGGAACCAATCACAGAACGGGGAGGGAGCAGCAAGACGATGACGACATCTATGCGACACACCGAAGCAGTTTGTTTATTTCTATGGATTCAACATGGCAGCAGACGCGAAGCTACCTTTTGATGCAGCCTTAGAGAATGTTCTAAGTAATTTAGAACGCAAGTTTATTTCGTCTTCTTCCTCGTCAAATTTCTGTCGCTCTACAGACGTCATCTGGTATAATTGAAACGATTGGCTATGAGCTACGTACAGGCGCATTTGATAGACATTCTTAGCACCCAATAAACGGCGCCGGGCATTCGTAAACCACGCCTCAAATACGAGAAAATGTACATGTGGTTCCCAGACCCAAGTCTCAACGAGAATTGGGTCTGGCGTTAGCCAGGCTACCTAACCATAGAAAATGGAAGACTTGAGCATGATGCGGAACGGGGGCACTCAGTATTTTTTTCCCTCATGATATTTTACACATTACAAAAAAATATTTTTAAGTACTTTTAAAAAAGTTTAATTTCACAAGATAGGTATACAAAAAAAAAAATCTTGTTTACAGTAATACATTTACAATGGAAGTCTATGGGGCAAGGCACCTGGAGTGAGCATTAAAATACACACAGTTTCAAGAGTATATCCTTATTATCCTTAATAGATCTGACATGTTGACAAGACATATAGCCTTCTCTGTGCATGGTTATATCCGTGTTGTGCAGTCACTGAAATCACCTCCTCTGTTATCATACTCTTGCTCTACTCAGTAATGTAATGTTGTCATTTAGAGATACTCACTGCCCCCAAAACAACACAGCCATTATAAATAGCTCCTTTATTGTTACTGTTTCATATTTCAAGCTAAAATTAGATCCGGGACATGTGGTTAGAACTAAACAGGGAAGCATCTTAACATTACATTTAAATGCAGAGCGATTTCTTCCAGCTATGCAAGGACAGATTCTCATTATGGCTCTCATTACAACGGAGAAACTTAACCTCGTGCCCAATGCCAAATGTAGCCTTTATATTACTGCTTCTGTTTACCCTCTGTTTACTGTGCATATAACAACCAACACACAAGACACACACCGAGATAATGTTGCCTGTAAATATTAAATGGATTTGCATAAAAAAATTGCTTCTAATTAGATATTAGGAGGCAATAATATCCGGGCAGAACATTTTCTAATGCATAAAAAAAAAAAAAAAAAAAAAAAAAAAATATATATATATATATATATATATATATATATATATATATATAGTTATCCTTTTTTCTGTGCAAAGTGTGCATTATAATATTTGTTTCCTGAAGCTGATATATCCACAGATTATACAGACACACTTTTGACTACTCATTTTACCAAGATTTATAAGATTTATATCAGTGCTGAAATGAAATACTTAAACTTTAATGAGTCATTACTAAAAAATTCTGAATTCATAAATGTTGCACTGGACGATTTTGTGTGTGTGTGTCTCTAATCAAATGTCTGTCCAAGATACTACAAGATATGAGATGTGATTGCCATTCCCTCTAACACATATTCATATTCTAAGTGCAATTTTTATCTCATGACCTGTTTATTTTTGAACTGACCTTACAGGATTATGTGTCTTCATTGTAGCATTTTTAGAGTGTGATATACAGGCGGTGGTGTTATGGTCTGCTTGTTAAAGTCTGCAGCTGTTGTCTCGAGAGAGGTTTCATATAGAGCCGCTTCTGAGTGAAAGTATCTCATTGCAAACAGGACAGAGCCGACAGACCAGCCTGAAGTGGGGCACAAACACAGAGCAACAGTAACCAGCAAAAACAGACTTACTGTATACATGAGGTTTAAAAGTGGAAAGTAATGACATTGTTTAAGGTCAGCGTTTCTTACTCTGTTTATTAACATCTAACAACAGCCAGCAGAACATCTTAAAGTCACTATGAAATCAAAATGGACAATTCTTATTTTTTATGGAATATTGGGTAACACTTTACAATACGGGTGCACTAATATGCATTAATTCATGTTTAACTAATGCACAGATAATCATGAGTTAATGTATGATTCATGAAGAACTAAACCATTAATTAATTATTACTGTATCAGCAACTAATAAAGAGTCTATATGATTAATAGATTAAGTACTACATGAATTGCTATTAATTCAATGTGTCATTGTGTATTAATTCCTTAATAACATATTTTATTAACTAATATGTAAATTAATGTGTTAATTACCACAATTAGTCAAAGCTATGCACTTCAACTACCAGTTGTCTGCTTTAATTAATCATTAGCTAATGATTTGCAAAGGTATCATTATGTTATGACTTTACTTGTTGAGGCACATCATTATTAACTAGTCATTTAGTAATTGTAGTAATTTACACATGAATTTGCACTAACAATGAAGTAATTAATCATGTATTAATGTGTACCTGTATTATCTGGAAGTTGAAATACAAGGCTTTGGCTCATTCTGGTAATTAACATATTAATTAACACTATTAGTTAAAAAAATGAGTTATTAGGGAATTAATTCACAATTAAATATTTAATTAATAACAATTCATGTATGAACTAATACAGTACATTAACCATACAGACTCTTAATTAGATCCTAATGTGGTAATCATTAATGAATAGCTTAGATAATCATTAGTTACACATTAATTCAGTATTATATGTGCATTAGCTAAGCATGAATTAATGCTTATTAGTGCACCCATATTGTAAAGTGTTACCGAATATTGCAATATTTATTATAAATGATTTATCTGTGCATATTATATATTTTTTTTTATTCATGCACTCTCGTAAATTTTGAATCAGGATAACTTCTCTCATTTCTTCTCTGATGATGAGGGCAGAGCAACCTGTCACTCACATGAGATCCACCAATAGCAAACCACAACCAACCAATCAATTCCCCAGACAAAATGAAGCCCCGCCCACATTTGTTCTTGTTCCAGAAGCGTTTTACTCGAGTATACCTCACAAAAGGGAAGAAAATACTAGTATAACTTCTGTTTAATGTCAACTTTAATCATCCATAATGATCTCTCAACATTCAGATAAGGGCCGTACAGTGACTGTCGAATGAAGAAGCTTATTTTGAGTGCAGATGTGTTGTAAGCATCAGCTTCCTCTCAGTTGTTTCTTCTGAAGTTCTCAAATTAGCAAATGAGTCATTTGTTGACTGCGAGAGAATAGAGCTTTAAAATTAAACATTCGAACTTGGATGAATTTAATGAGAAATGTTTCAGTAAGTTATCTGGGTTTCAATTGCAATAATTTAACAAATCTGAGCACCGATTGAGACATTGTTGAGATCTGTTCTGAAATTATAGACGAGGTAGGCCTACGTGATATTACTGTGGTCTTTTTCTCATACTAAAATGCTGCCTATTATAGGAGAAAATATGATAATATAATAAAATAAATGTTTTTTTCTGATGGAATTATTATATTCGAATAAGAATTACAAACACAATTCAGACGTAAAATGTCAAAATGCATTACAGTAATAAGTGTTATTTTTGTATTATTGAGATAGACCTATATTATAGTTTTTATAGCCTATATTTAAAAAAAACGAGACCTTCCCCGTCTTCTAAGGTTGTCCTAAGAAAAGCCTGTAAACTGAATTTTAAGTGAAAGACTGGGGACGTTTTGCGGGAAAATCAAAAGGATGTGACGTTAACACTTGCTCCTGAAAACCTCTTTTTTTTTCGTTCAGTGACGCATGAAACAAATACAGGATAATCAGAGGCAGATGTGATCAGATGCTTTCTTAACTGCTGTTTCTCACTTTTTTGTTGTGTTTATTTAGTCTTTGAGAGGAAAGTGTGCAGCACATATTTACATATTCATCTATACGTCAGCAGTGGACAGCGTCGGGAAGTTAATTAAATATCGCTGCAAAGGTATTTTTAACTTCTTTTTACTTCTAAGCAAAGAATGAAAAAGACATTCGCTGTGAGTTTATCAGGGTCTTGAATCACGTTCAGTCTCTTATTCGTTACTCTTGCACGAGCAATAAGTGCTGCTGCAATTCACTTAACGGCCACCGGTGTCGCTAATTCTTTAAAGTGTATTTGATTTCAAACAACGATTTTTTTAGGACTTTAGTTTTAGTTAACTGTATAACACAGATGAGAATGTGGGGTGTAATGTGCTTTATTGGCATGAAGATTATATCACAATGCAAAAAAAAAAAAAAAAAATGTTTAGGCCAGACATAGCCTATGGCTACATGGGTATGCAAAATTATGATTTATTTTCATTATTTTAATGTTAGGATGAAATATGACTTACAGAAATATGATTACAGTCAAACATACACATACACTACATACACACACACACACACACACACACACAAAGACACATGAGAGTAAAGCTGGAAGGTCCTGTGAAGGTCTTGGATCAGTGATTCACAGAGGATCTCCTATAGTTTAATCAGCTGAATGAAGAGATTATAGGGTTATTCAGTCATGGCACACTTTAGAAATGTCTGTAAGGTGGGACATTCTGACCCTGACCCTGAATCAGACACTAGGGAGTCACATGGTTCACTTCCCATGATACAAGCAAATCAGTGTCTCAATCTCTCAATTCTTAATCCTGATGAGAATTTATTTTATGTTAGTTTGTTCGATTGTTCTCCACAGAAAAAGATCCCATTTGGGTCAGATTGGTTTTCTTCTAAAGGACACAGCAAGTCAAAAATACAGAGGAAGAAAATCTTTTTGCAGTGTATTAAGCAGCTTCTGAGACTCAGTTAGACCTGGACTGAAACATTACTGAGGACTCATAAGATATGAACGAGCAAACCCTGAGCTCCTCCTTTCAGCTCATGCTTTGCCTAATACGTCCATAACACGGATCCCGGCATCAGACTGTGATCACGGCTATTCTAGTGCGAAAGACTGACAGCAACGATTGGACCAAATTAATGAGGCGGGACTCTCATCACTTCTAATTAGAAACCACACTAAAATCTATTTTTGGCCTCTGTTCCTATGGGGAGAATTCAAGCCTCCCACACAGACAATATCACAGAACAAATATAGACCGACTCAGGGTCGAGGGCGAGACATTTTCTAATATTTATATAATACAAAATAGACTTTTTTCATGTTCTTAAGAAAATTTAAGTGGTGTTTGCCCCTGAAACTTTTTTTAGTTATTATTTATTTATTTTAGTATTTATTCATATTTTGAATTACCTATTATTTCTATATTCAATTTTAGTTTGTGTTTTTTCCCCATTTTTTATTAGTTTGTCTTAAAATGTTTTCATTGAGCTGTAATCTTTTGTTTGTTTTAGTAATTTTAGTAGGCCTAAATTATTTAATAAACTTATTTCAGTTATACAAGATTCAACTCATTTTTTAAAAGTCAGTTTAATGAAATTTAAGTTGAAACGACTTAAACATCCAAGTTGATTGTGTTGATTTTGCTCCATAGATAAATATATTTTTTTTACTTTAAATTCAAGGTTTTGACAAATCTAATATTCATCTAGTATCTATATAATATAATATCTAATGATCATCTAATATTTATCACAATGCAACAAAATGTTAATGGTCCTATACAGGTCAACAGGCCTATATATATATATATATATATATATATATATATATATATATACATACTAGTTTTATCTTTAGTTTTGAGTAACAATAACAGCTCTGATTCGGAGTAGATTTTAAAGCATTGCTACGCACATGCTTAAGTGTTGTGGCTGGTTGCCAGGGTGTTGCTATGCGATTGCTAAAGTGTTTTTTTTTAAATCATGTTGCTGGGTGGATACACAGAGTTATAGAGTAACAAATATAGTTACAGTGATGCAACCATAAACACTAAATAAGTCATTCAGAATCGTTTATTTTTGTCGTTTATTTCCAAACCCCACATTACAAAATAACAGTGTTTTGAACTCTGACATTTAAAGAGAGCTCTTGGCTTACAGGAAGACACTTTACCAAAGCAGGTCATGCAAAAACATTGTGGAAGGCCTCCAGCGTCATAGCACCTTTGTGGGAATAATAATAATAATAATAATAATAATAATAATAATAATAAAAAAAAGAAATCAAAAGCTTTTTTTTTTTAAGTCAGTGCAAAAATATAAACAATGCATAGAAATCCATTAGCAAATATGTGTACCGTCTGTGGCTGCAAAATGGGATGAGCGCAACCGGAGAGTTTTTGCCCTTTAAATCCTTGAGGCGGATTCAGATGCTCCGGGTCGATCGTACAAACACAGTGAGACACCAGTGACATGAAACCAGCACTTCAACACAAACACACCTTTCGCATCAGCCGAACATCAAAGGAACAGAATCTGCACCTTTTAGAAAATATACAGGAAAGCATAAAATATTACAAATGTGCTTTGCATTCGGTTTTTATCATCCAACATGTTCATTCAATGATCTTGTTGAGTTATTGGAGACTGAAGCTGCAGAAAGAAAGAAAGAAAGAGAAAGAGAAGGCTGTTTTCTGAGATTGACACAGTGTCTGATCTACTGGTTTTTGAATGCAACCATGTTTATTTCTAATGGCCTGATCAGTATAGAGTTAGATTAGTAAGTATGCTGGCTGGGCTTTTATTATTTATAATAATAATAATAATAATAATAATACAGACTGCTTTCACTGATTCTGAGGATCTCTGGTAACTATTTCAAGTTAAGTCAGTGTGTGTGTGTGTATATATATATATATATATATATATATATATATATATATATATAGTTGTATATATATAACTGTATATATAAAAATATATTTATATAACTATATAACTGTTCAAGGTCAAATTTTAGTATCAATTCTAGTTGTACTTCTAAAAGCAGCAATAAGCAATTTGTTAAAAAGTGCAGCAGGTTTGTGTAAATCTGAAAAATGAAAACTGTATTTTTTAGAAAAGCCCATGATTTGATGATTTTTAACATATAATGATAAACTGTTCTCGTGAATTTTGACATTTTGACAAGCCCAGAGTTTTGTTATTTCACAGCGTTTGAGTTGAGAAAATAAGAAGGTACTGTCCAACACTGTCCCGATTCAAAACCACACATAACCGTAATAAAAAAAAAATCAACCTTTTGACTTTTCTAGCATATTTAAACCTTACCCTACAGTGTGTTTAAGAAGTTTAAAGCCGTTTAAAGTCACAGATTATGAGTTAAGGCACCGATAGAGGCACAATTCTTACTGACAGCTGACGTGTGTGTGTGTGTGTGTGTGTGCGCGCAAACATCAAGCGTCCGGATTTTACACGGTTCACAGTGAATCATCCAAGCCGAAAAACATAAAAATACATACAAGCATAATATACTGTTCTCATGTGTTCTCAAACACACACTTACAGAAGCGGAAGTACAAATATGAAAGTGCAACGGTGACTTAAAAAAACAAATAGGAATATTAAAATCATTTACTCACTCTCGTGTCATTTAATCACTCGTTTAATCTTCAAGCAACTGGTTTAATCTATATTTGGATAATGATATAATATTAATATACTTCTTGTCCAAATGCCTGTAGTATTCATGCAAGCCTTTATTTTGAAAGGACATTCAAATTAGGTTTGTTCTGATTGTCAGCGATAATAAAGACATAAATGCTCACACAAACATATATAAAGCTGGTGACTAGAGATGCACGATATATCGGTCATAATATAGGTATCGCCCAATATCATTTTTAATTTTATCGTTATCGGCCCGATAAGAACATTTGGCAGATATATTAAAGCTGATAAATAATGTATTATTTCCTTCAGCTGAGACACTTCAGATGCGCACTGTTCAACATGATGGGTTTGAATTGCTTGAAATATAATTGGAATCACTTCAAAAAAGGAAAATACAGTAAAGTGCAACATGTACAGCGCAAAATCTGTCATATATCATCTACATAAAATTATAATGAGAACTTTATATAATTGTGTTTGGGACATGGCTTTTAATGATGAGACTTTAGATTTATCGGCCAAAATATCGGTTATCGGCTTTCAGATATAAAGAATTCTCAGTTATCGGCTTTCAGATATAAAGAATTCTCAGTTATCGGCTTTCGGATATAAAGAATTCTCAGTTATCGGCTTTCGGATATAAAGAATTCTCGGTTATCGGCTTTCGGATATAAAGAATTCTCGGTTATCGGCTTTCGGATATAAAGAATTCTCAGTTATCGGCTTTCGGATATAAAGAATTCTCGGTTATCGGCTTTCGGATATAAAGAATTCTCAGTTATCGGCTTTCGGATATAAAGAATTCTCGGTTATCGGCTTTCGGATATAAAGAATTCTCAGTTATCGGCTTTCGGATATAAAGAATTCTCGGTTATCGGCTTTCGGATATAAAGAATTCTCAGTTATCGGCTTTCGGATATAAAGAATTCTCAGTTATCGGCTTTCGGATATAAAGAATTCTCGGTTATCGGCTTTCGGATATAAAGAATTTTCAGTTATCGGCTTTCGGATATAAAGAATTCTCGGTTATCGGCTTTCGGATATAAAGAATTTTCAGTTATCGGCTCTCAGATATAAAGAATTTTCGGTTATCGGCTTTCGGATATAAAGAATTTTCAGTAATCGGCTTTCAGATATAAAGAATTCTCGGTTATCGGCTTTCGTATATAAAGAATTTTCAGTAATCGGCTTTCAGATATAAAGAATTCTCGGTTTTCGGCTTTCGGATAGAAAAGAATTCTCGGTTATCGGCTTTCGGATATAAAGAATTTTCAGTTATCAGCTTTCGGATATAAAGAATTTTCAGTTATCAGCTTTCAGATATAAAGAATTCTCGGTTATCAGCTTTTAAATTTAAAGAATTCTCGGTTACCAGCTTTTAAATATAAAGAGTTATCGTTATCGGCCAAAATGTTCATATCGGTGCATCCCAACTGGTGACTATTTTAAATGTCATAAAAAAGAAAATCAGTGCATCGCGTCATCTAAACTGAACTTAAATGAAAAGATCCGTGACAAAAACTCAAAAGAAGCACGTCTAACCAGGTGGGCCGGAAGTCTCAGTATCGTATCGTTATATACACATCATCACACACCCGGTTGTTGATTATTGCACAGTGCTGTAATCGCTCTCCTGTATAAAAATAAATTTAGAAGAATGATACAAGCCTCGATTTCCCAGACTCCTCTGGGGGCTTTAGCCAGCACCAGTGGCCGAGAGCCATCAAAAGTGACCGCAACACAGTGTTTGGCTGAACACTCACAGGACGGGTCGTTTTCCTCATGCAAGTCTCCAAATCCTCGTCCAAAAGAGTGTCTAAAATGGCAACGAGAGCATATTCCATGTGGGAATAGGAGATCCTATACGACGGTCTCGACGCCGGTGAGTTTGGGTGTGAGAATACGTGGAGTAACGCCGTTATTCAGGTCTTCTTCAAACTCTAAAAGCTGACCCATGAAGTTGAGGTTTGGCGAGATGATGGGCCGCCGGGATTTGACGAACTTGTAGGCGTCAGTCATGGTCATCCAGGTGTGTTTCATCAGGTATGCGATGACGATGGTGGCGGATCGAGACACACCGGCCTGGCAGTGAATGAGGAGTCCTCGACCGGCCTGATGAGCCTCTTCTGTGGACAGAAAACACACCAGAATGAGCTTGAGCAGAAATCAAGACTTTAAACATGATGGAGCTGTTGAGTTTAACAGGCCCACCGTCACTGTCTTTTAGGAGAATGACAGAAATATTTCAATTACTAAACCATTTGTTAAGTCACTAATGCCTCTGCTCTCTAAAGTCTCCCTTTTACTTCATATATATATATATATATATATATAGAGAGAGAGAGAGAGAGAGAGAGAGAGAGGTATACATATTAGTTTGTGAAACAAGGGAAAATTACATTTTAATTATAATTTATTTAGTTAATATAATTTAATTAATTGTATATAATGTGTTATATATATATATATATATATATATATATAATTATACATAAATTGTAACTATTATTTTTATAATTAATTAAATAAAAATTATTTTAAAAAATGATTAATTTTAAATATGTATTATATATTAATTATCTTATTTATAATTATGTATAATTATACATAAAATGTGTTTAATGTTTTATTATAATTATTTTTTATTATTAATTATATATATTTAATAAGAACTTACGTATATATAAATTGCACAGAAAAAATTTAAACAATGCTTTTAATTATAATGTTTTAATATTATAATGTTTTATTACAATTATATTAAATAATTCATTAGTAATTAAATATATATATATATATATATATATATATATAAATTCAAATTTTCAATTTGAAAGTATATTATGTATAATAATTGTGTATAATTTGTGATTTAAATTATTTATATATATATATATATATATATAGAGAGAGAGAGAGAGAGAGAGAGAGAGAGAGGCTTTTTAGTCTTTGTCTTAAAAAAAAGGCTTGTTTTTGTTCCAGTAAAGTTTAATTCCTCTTTCTCCTGTTGACTTTGGGGCTGAGATATGACCCGAACATCTTCTCGTCAGGTTTCATGAGATTCCCCCGCTCTTCTCTTTAATCATCATACCTATGAACTCGAAAGCCTCCTCGAAGTACTGGCGCAGGTTCTGCTTGTTGCTGTCGGTGGCGGGGAAGCGCTTGTATTTGAAGAGGCCAAGCTCGTAGTGGAAGAGCGGCAGGTGTGTGGTGACGTTCAGGATGAACCCGATGTCCATGCGCTGCATCAGCTCCAGGTCTTGAGCGTCACGTTCGTTGCCCAGGTAAAGGAAGGGCAGGATGGCCGTCAGCTCTGCGTTCTCGATGTCAGGTGTGGAGGGCAGGGAATGAGGTAGCGCCCCCGACAGGCCCATCGCGGTACTGCCGTCCGGTCCTTTCTCCAGGTGAAGCGAGTGTTCACACAGATCATCGTGGTTCTGCCGGAACCCGGAAAGGCCTCCTATAAGAGACCAATGCAAAAACATTCATTACTTTAAAGTAGGGGCTACTATGATATTAGACTACATAGCCTATAATAAAAGAAAATTAATTTCAAACCTTAACATATTTTTATTTAAAGATCAACAGTCTGTCATTAGTCTTTAGGCCACATCCACACGAAGCCAGAGCTTTCCCTATCCGATCTTTTTTTTTCCTCGTTCTAAATTTTAAGTCGTCTTAAGAAATATATGCGTGCACACGAAACCACTGAAACCACTGTAATTCTGCCACAGAGATACACTAAACAAGGAGAAGACGACTTGGAGCATGCGCATAACCTTGCGCGATCAATACGAACCCAACACGACAGCGAGGTGAAGACGAAGATTGCTCGCCGTAATAGCATAGGAGCAGAAGATATTGCTTTAGTGAAGCTAATAGGCTCAGTAGCCTCTGCAGCACGATCACAACCATATAGTCCGCCATTGTTGTTGCTGTGACGTGTGACGTAGCGGTGTGTGACTAATGGTGACACGTGGTGTGATGACATCATCGTTTCACAAAATGTACGGATTGGCCGTACACACGAAAACGCAAGGGTGTCGGTTTCAGATTTATCCACTCTGGGACCCGGTTTAAAAAAATAGCGGTTTCAGTGTCCCAAAACGCCGGATCCGTCTGGACGAAACGCCAATACAATACAAAATTTGTACATGTACAGCTAAATGCGTCTCCGTGTGGACAGGGCTTTAGTCTGCCACAAAAAAAGCGGCGTGTTTGGCTTCTGGTACACCAGCCATGTCAACAAAACGAATGAATGAAAATTAGCTTATCAATGCATATCTAAATCGCCTATGGTATCTTTGTAGAACTTCAAAAAAAGAAACAAAAAAGATGCTTCAGCCAATGAGGACGACTCAACCTCCACGGACAGTTTTTAATGTTTTATCAGACAATAACTACTTAAGATTTTGCTTTAGTATAATTTTCGGGACAATTAGGGCCAGATTCGGGATTCGGACAACAGCTTAGATTTCGGGACTGTCCCGAATTTTTCGGGACGTCTGGTCACCCTAATTTAAAGGTGTAGTGTGTAAGAATGACAGCTAGTGGTCAAAATCGGTACTGCAGTCCAAATACAAAATATCGGAGATCGTTGTTTCCTCCTCAGACTCAACGCTCACACGGGTGTTGCCAGTTTAAGGACACGCAACAGAAACGAGCGCAATTGACAATGAAAGCAGAGGAGACTTACAGACTGTAAGTTAATGAGTTGATTAATCCGCGTTTTTCGTTCATAGATATTTTTAGATGGATATCGAGGCTTTTTAGGTTGTGTGGAATCTGCAATCTCTGACCCAGTTAGTTAGCTCATTTCCATGGCAACAATGTTTCCTGCTAACTGGCATCCCGGGGTGTCGAAATACTATTGGGTGAACTGGCAGTGGGCGGAGTCACACAGACCAAAACAAAAATCGACTGACAACATGGAACGTGTAAAATAATAAGTAAAATAACTGGCTGTAGAAGAGAAACGAGTATGTGAACTTGGCATGTTTCCTAAATATCTGCAAACATATGGTATTTTTATGCTTTAAAGGGCAGGTTGATTATGATTTCACTTTCTTAATTTTAGTTAGTGTGTAATGTTGCTGTTTGAGCATTAACAACATATGAAAAGGAAGATATTTTCATTTTTGTAAGTACTACAACAAACGGCTGGTAAGGACTACACGAGCTTTCTCTCGAGTTAGTGAAATCCCAAACCCTAAAATTTACATAAACCCCGCCCCCGGAACACGATTTATAGATTATCATGACAGAATATGCTAATCAATGAGTAGAAGATAGTTAACTCCACATCAGCTTCATAAACTCATCAACTAACCATTCAGAAATGTCATGTTGCATTCTACATGTTGTCACTTCTTTTTGAGTCTCTCCATCTTTGTCTTACTCCGGTTTGAACATAAAAGGCTAAAAGTTTCAGTCTGTGTGAGGTAATCGGAGCTGCAAACACACACACACACACACACGCACACACACACGCACGCACACAAGCTCTTGTAGCTCCTTATTAGGGCATTATAGGACCCCTTTAATTTATTTGGGTTCACAATAACAAAAAAAATACAAACATCACTGCTCAACACTAAAAGAAAGCCTCTAAAACTATAGTTGATATATCAAAATTAAATTTCCTTGCAGAAGCATGACACTTAATTCACTAGTTATAGTGTTTAAATGAACATTTCTGTCCTTCATTTATTTTTAATGTACATTAGCAACCGTCTATAAAAGTCTAGGCAGTTGTGTGCTCATTTTTCTCATCATAAGAGATGTGTCCTGTTTTTGAGGTCTGGTGACACACACACTAAAGAATTTGCATGCAATTTGCATTTCAGGTTGAATAAATTCTAGATCGCGTGACAGATCTGTTTTATTTGCATGCTGAATGATTAATAGTATCTCCTGAGACCAGTCAGTGCTTAACACATTACTGTATATTAGGTCATAAATTCACATTTAAGAAATATGAATAAAAATATGACAGAAATTGCGCATATATATATATATATATATGTATGTATGTATGTATATATATATATATATATATATATATATATATATATATATATATATATATATATATATATATATATACACACAGTATATTATATCAGGTATTTTAAATTATGTCACATAATATAATATCTCTATTTCCATTTTATAATATAATCTCTATAATTTACATTTAAGGATTTAGCAGACACTTTTATACAAAGCGATAATTATTTAAAACATTATTAATTTTAATTAATATTATACAATTATAATTATGTTATGTCCTTAATATTATATTATTTAATTATGATATTACTAAATATAAACTATAATATTGCTATACAACAAAAAATACAACATTATATATTATTATTAGACATTTCAGATAATAATTTGTATATAATAATTATGTCTTATAACAATCTAATTTAATCTCCATTTCCATTTCATAATACTTAAAAATGAGTTAAAAAATATGAATCATAATATTACTATATACTATAGAATACAACATTATATATAATTATATTAGGTATTTATTATTATTATTATATAAGTATATAATAAACATAATATCTCTATTTACATTTTATAATATAAATTTCTATAATTTGCATTTACAATTAAGCATTTACGAGACGCTTTTACCCAAAGCGATAATTAATTAAAATTATAAATTGTAATTTATATAATATAATTAGAATTACATTATATAATTAATATTATAGTATTTAATTATAATATTATTAAATATAAATTATAATGTTGCTATACAATATAAAACACAACAATAAATATTACTATATTAGGTATAATAAATTATAACTAGTATTTTTAAATCTTATTTTATGATTATAATCTCCATTTCTTCCAAGTTATGTTATGAACTTCCATACTGGCTGGAAAAACCCTGAGCTCTCAGCAAACAACAGCTGTAACACAGATGACAAAGAACAATCATCAGCAAACAAGCAAATTAATAAATGTGTAACCTGTCACACTGGACATCTGCGCTTCCTCCGGTAATAAACGTCGATGAATAAAGGGTGTGAAGTTATAGTCAGTTAAATTTCAGTTAGTCAAATGTGAAACCTGTCGCACCTGTTAACCTGTCATTTATCATCATCATCATCATCCTCATCCACTGAGACTGAAGGGGGTTCCTGCGGTGACACAATCTCTCATTAACTACATGCAGGAAAGCACCTTCAACGCCTGTTCATTTTTAGAAACCCACTGATATCATTTCTAAAAGAGCCAGACTGAAAATATCTCCCATCCAAATTTCTCTGAAAAGCACAAAGACTCAAATCTTCCAAAACCTCTAAAACTTCTGCCAATGTGCTTATAATAGTAATACAATAATAAAGATTAGCATCAAAAAGAATAATATGCCATGGCAAACAAATGTGTCTTAAGTTGTATTTTAAAAACATGTACAGAGTCAGCGTCTCTAACATGTAAGGGTAAGCTATTCCAATACTTAAGCTATATCATTAGCTATAATGTAAAGTAATTAATGAGTACTGTACAAAATGGGCTTTCAATAAAACCTGTCTGCCTATAAAGTAGAAAGGTGAAAAAAAAATTAAATCGGTGCTACCTGACTGAAGAAAACAAGGAAAAAATGTTGTTGTGTTCCCTTTTACTATATAGGTAAGAAAACTTCAATACCCATAATGCACTGGGCATGTCGCCGTCGTCCACCAGTCTGATATGGATACGCTTGACCAGTCTAATACTGCCTTGCTTTAGTAGAAAATACTTCTTAGCAAACTTTTAGTTATAATGGTGTCGACTTGCATTGTTTTGGTGCAAGATTTTAACGAGTAAACGTTTAGCGAGAGTGAGTTACTTTCGGTTTCAGTGAAGGGTTGGGTGACCACCATCAAACAAACCAAATGTGGGACGATTATAAGTTTGTGTGGGACAATGTGGGACATGTTACCAACACTAAAACATAACCTGAAACTGTTATATAATGTTTATCTAACTTAATAAAAACATTTGTATTCTGCCTTTCAGCTGATAAAAATTCTTTGTTCTTTAGTCCCTTCCAGAAAACACCATTACATCACAATGTAACATAACATGTCTTTATTTTACATGACGTTTAAATTCAACATCACTGAGCCCAAAGGCATCATGCAGATCACTATTTCTGAAACACTTCTGACCAAGTCCAACTAAAATCCAACAAAATAAACAATGAACTAATAAAATATAAAACAACATGAATTTAGATCATTGACAGTCTTATATATTAATATATTAAACCAAAAACTTTCATATTTTTAGAAAGGATGTAAATTAAAACAACCACAGCAGGAAACAAGTTGATAAATTCTGTTAAATCTAAATTTACCGAATCATTCATTTGTTTTCTGACAGAAACACATGAACGAATCACCGCTCCAGATTTTGATTGACAGCGTCACAACTCACTAGTGACCGTGTTTACTCCTGTGCTTTCAACCATTGGACAGGATTTTAAAAACGGCTGTTGTATTTGTACTTCTGATGAAGCGCTGTTAAATATAGGTGAAAAACTACGCCGCAAAAAGAATACATAAAATGCTTTCTTAAAAAGGCAAAAGAACGCATGCAGTAGACGAGGGAAACACATTCCCGTTTACACCTGGTGTTTTAATCCGTCTCTTTTGTCCACTTTCATCTATTTCTGTCCTGATTTCTTCGAGGGGAGGGTCTATGGGCGAGTAAATGTATGGATTTTTTTAGATCTTTTAATCGAATGGAAGAAAAAAGCTCGGGTAATTTACATATGAACATGAGTGGAGATGACAGAAAAACATACAGAGAACATCAGCTTTAGTTTCTGCTCTGACAGACGCGAGACCAGCCGAACGCTGTGTGTTAGACATCAGGAATGATGAGAGAACATTGTGTTTAGTACGTTTTTCATCATCAAACCAAACTTGGGTCTCCAGCCGATAAAGTTTAAATCCCGTCTGACTAGCGCTCTTCCCATAATGTTCATGCATTAGACCAGTAGACTGAGAGAAGACTTTTTTGTGGCTGTTTAAACACATTCGATCACAAGAGCGTTTACACTACGAAAGCAATCCGGTCTAATGCGTTTTCGTCTACCTCTGGAAGTCGTTGAAAGAGGTTAAAACGTGTATTCAGCCGATCCACGAAAACGCATCTTTGCCGTTCTGTCAGTTCTGCCCCATGCATAGAAATCTGTTGCCATTGAGGTCCATTTTTACTATGATGCTGTTTAAAGAGTAGACAAAGTATGATACAATTTTCAGTGATAAACATACCTTTACAATTACTATTCTGTTAATAACCCTCTGTTGATCGGACTGTCTGTGGTCGGGGATACAAAAATGCAGTTTTCACAAAAGCCCCGGAGCTGTCAAAAGTTTTTTGAAACTTTAAAATTTTTAAATTTCTCGGTCCAGGTAACACGGAGAACTATTAAACGTTCATTTACATATACTGCCGGCACTGTAACAATACAAATCAGGTTGAATTTCTTCAAAGTTACACTTAAAAGTTGACCTATTATGCCCCTTTTTACAAGATGTAATATAAGCTATAGGTGTCCCCAGAATGTTTCTGTAAAGTTTCAGTTTAAAATACCTCACAGATCATTTATTATATTATTATACAAATGCCAATTTTTGAGTGGAAGGAAAAACATGCTGTTTTTGTGCATGTCTCTTTAAATGCAAATGAGCTGCTGCTCCGCCCCCTTTATAGAAGAGGGCGGAGCCTGTACAGCTCGTGCCTCGGATACTGAAACCTTTCTAACTAACAAACTATCTGTTTGGTTTTGATTATAATCTCTATGACGTTCACGCTCATGTGACATTGTAGTTCTTTATAATCGTGAAAGTTGATTATCTGCATGCGTTTTAAAGCCATATCAGTCTAAACTTCTGATATATGGTTTTCAGAGCGCACACATCCGAAGCACACACACAGAAAGCTGGATGTCAGACGGCGCTTCCCGTGAGTATTAGTTCTCTTTCACCTCTTATTCCGCTTAAACTGTCAAATACACACAAAGTTATGTCAAAAACACAAAGTTCACATAAACACAGCTGGTTATATCTGTGAACGTAAACAGCAGGGAAAGAAATTGCATGTGTATGTTAGATGAGTATTAAAGCAGCATAATATACAGCACCTACTGCCATACATGCTGTTAAAATGAATCAAACAACAAAAGAAAATACAGAAAATCATTTAGCTGTTAAATGCTCTGGCAAGGAGATAAACATGGCGGACTGTGTACAGCTCACTGAGGGGCGGGGTTTATGCTAATAAGGCGGAGTCTGTCAGCAGTCGTGGGCGGGGCCTGTGCAATGAGACGTCACTGCTTATGATTTATGGGGCAAATAATAAACGGGTGGAAGGGATTTTACCACAATATGGTGGTTTTGTTCACACACAGACATAAATATGTTCAAAAACAATTTAAAAGTGAATTTTACACTTTAAGATGAGGGGTTTGTTCAAATGATTATCCTCAATGAGCAATAGTTATTAGAGCGTGAAGCCACAGCACACACCACTAAAAAAAAACACACTGCCAAATGTCTGCATGGATACAGCACTGCATTACACAAGCAACATTTGGTTGCTCAGATGTTCTGAAAGTCTGTCATTCACAAACTGGCAAACGCCACATGATGTACTGAATGATTACAAACTGTAAAGTCGCTCCATTTTTAAACCCTTCTGAAAGTTCAAGACCTAAAATGAAAATTCCCAAGATCCTCTTGACTGATGGAGGAATTATTAAATATGTGGCCTTTCCCGCGGAGCTCCATGAGATTCAGGACAATATTGTGTTGTTCAGAAGCACAGGGAGTCTGCAGTCTCTCAGACAAACAGCTGTTATCTTCAAGTATTCTGCAAGAGCCGTGATTGGCTCGATAACACGCACACAGCGGACGAGAGTGAAAGAGCTGATTAGCGTCGCATGTAACCTTCCTGGAGAGAGCTATCCCAGAATGCAGTGCGAGAAGCTCAGTGAAGCAGTTCATTCCAGAGATATTCAGTGCTTAAATGTAAAAAGTATGCTGTGTCAAACTAATTCACAGAATTATTCATATAAAATAATAAAATATGTAATTAAATTAGGCATTATAAATTATAATTTGTATAATTAAATCGTACACTTTTCTAAAATAGAATCTTATTTATAGCTAATTATAACAATTATGATATAATATTGCTATATAATATACAATACAATATTATATATAATTAAATTAGGTATTTTAATAATAGCTTATAATTGTATAATATATATCCTCTCGATAATTATAACAATTCATTATAATATTACTATATAATATCAAATACAGCATTATACATAATTAAATTAGGTATTATAAACTATGAGTAGAATTACATCTTAGAATTGTGTAATATAACAATGTTAATTTCCATTTTATAATATAATCTCCTTAAATAATTATCAATTATATTAAATTATAATATATACACTACTATATTATATAAAATACACAAACACACATATATTTATATAATAAATAAAAATAAGGTATTATAATATCTTATAATTTTATTATATAATCTCCATAATTATAACATTATTAATTATCATATTACTATATAATATAAAATACAACATTATATATTACTAAACTAGGTATTATAAATTATAATGCAAAACATAAACATAACATGACATTACATAAAACAACAAACATAACAAATACCAACAAACATGACATGACACAACATATAACATGACACAACACGACATCACATGACAGTTTGCATTTGGCAGAGACTTTTATCCAAAGCCACTTTCACTGCATTTTAGGTCATTTTGTTAGAGAATTAGAGTAGTGTGTCAATAGCTTAGCGCTGTGTCTTAAGTTGTAGCCTATGAAGAACGTTCCAAATAAGTCACTTTCAAGATTCAATTTCAGGCTGTTGCCTTAGAAGTAGACAGCAAGGCTCTCTAGCTCTCTAGTCCTAATGTCTGCGCATATATATATATATATATATATATATATATATATATATATACAAACGCTGGCATATGGGCTCCGCTCCAAAAGCTAGTGAGTGGCCTATAGCAGCTGAGATGGAGCCGATTTGGAACACTACATATGCAATTAAAATGTTGTTTTATTTTAGTAAGCTAACTAATGCAATACTCGAACATGTAAAAATAGTTATACAAACTGAATGAAAGCAAATATTTCTGTGTGACCCTTCTATGGACTCATCTTAAGGCTAATTATCAATTAATAAGGTTTTTAATTCTGGCTGAAGCACTCTTGGCTTATGTTTGCAGCATGTTTATTATTTTATATGTTTTACTGCTTTGTATTTTTATCCTTGTGTTATTGCCGATTTTTAGTCAGTTTGTTGTAAAGCACATTGGTCAACTCTGGTTGTAGTAATTAGTGCTTTATAAATAAAATTGGATTTCATCACAGAGCTTGTTGCATTGCCTTCTGGGATTATCTTATATGCACAATTTTGGCAAAAACACAGTAACTTATAAAAGGCCTCATGCGCCCTACCTTTTGAAAAATAATGCACTTATGATTCAGGCAGCTCTGGGTTTTGGAGCAGATCTATAAAGTTGTGCGGCTGGACGTCAGAAGACAGACACGCTCTGCCATCATCCCTGGACTCTCCACACCAGCCAAACAAGGAAAAACACGGCAACAGACTGAAGCGCTGCTAGAACAGAGATCACAGGAGCACATGGCCCTCGCAGCGAGAGATCAGCAAATACTAACAGCCTACAGTGTGGTCGAGTGTAGATGTAACCGTCTACTACTCTACTGTCTGAACATATGGTTGATGTATAGCAAACCATCTATCGTTCTACATGAGCCTTATTAATGCAACAAGATCAATCAAATAGCAATAGCAACTTTATTTATATAGCACAATTAAAACAACACAAGTTGACCAATGTGCCTTACTGTGCTTTACAATGTCACACAGAAAAAAAGAAGAGAAAAAAAAAGCATCACTTTGAGGATCATGTGACACTGAAGACTGGATGCATTTTATACAATTAAGCAAAAGGCACAGTGTCATTTAAAGGTCTCTTCTGTTCACCAAGGCTGCATTTATTTAATCAAAATTACAGTAAAAATTGTGAAATATTATTATAATTTAAAATAACTTTTTTTATGTGAATATATGTTAAACTGTAATTTATTCCTGTGATCAAAGCTTTATTTTCAGCATCATTACTCCAGTCTTCAATGTCACATGATCCTTCAGAAATCATTTTGATATGATGATTTGATGCTCGAGAAACATTTCTGATTACTATCAATGTTAAAAACAGCTTCATGTTTTTGTGGAAACTGTGATACATTTTTTTCCAGGGTTCTTTGATGAATAGAAAGTTCAAAAGAACAGCATGTCTTACTGTTACTTTTGATCAATTTAATGCATTCTTGCTGAATAAAAGTATTAATCTCTCTCTCTCTCTATACATATATATATATATATATATCCCCAAACGTTTGAATGGTAGTGTAGGAGACAAACAGTCAAGGCTAAACGGTGGCAAACATGCAACAAGAAAACCCAATATTACGCAAAAAAATTTTAAATGTAAAAAATCCCATATGATTATTCAAAAGCGTTTCTTCACAAAAATTCCAAGCAGAGGCATGTTTGAGAGGGTGATAGCACCCTCTTTGAGAGCACAGATTGATGTTTGAAAATTAGATCATATGCCAGTGAAACAAAAAGTAGGCGTTAAATAACGAGTCATTCTAGAAGTGAAGAATTTAGCTAGTTCTAGTTCTGCAAGACTCAAATGACTCTGTGGAAGTAAAAGGGCACCACAAACGCAGGGGTTAAATTCACAAAACAATTCTTATGAACAAAATTCCTCTTTACTGCCATTTTCTAACTAACGAGAAAAGGAAATGTTTTTTACGAAGAATTTGAATTCCTGAAAATAATTTACTTTAAAAACATCATGTCACCAAGATATCCTCCATTGTCTTCAGTTTACTTCTATATATATATATATATATATATATAAAATTTTTTACTTATTATGTAAAACTTTAAATATTTGAGAGCAACTTTTTCATTTTCAAGAACTGCACTTACACTCTTAAAAAAAAAGTTTCTTTATTTTGGCATTGTAGGTTCCATGAAGAATTTTTTACATCCATGGAATCTTTCCATTCCACAAAATCCACTTTAGAATGAAAGAGATTCTTAAGATTATTAAAATGTTCTTTTAAGAACTGCTCAATTAAAAGTTCTCTGGGAAACCAAAAATGGGATCACCTTTATTTTTGGAGGTTCTTAAAATTCTAATTCTTATCCTAAAATTCTTTCTTAAAGGGGTAGTTCACCCAAAAATGAGTTGTTCCAAACCTGTATGAGTTTCTTTCTTCTATTTTGATATTTTCTATTTCTATTATTTTTTGTATTTCTACTATGGAGATCAATGGGGTCAAACAACTCTAGTTCTTGGTTCTTCAAAATATCTTCCTGTGTTCAGCAGAAGGAAGAAACTCCTTCAGGTTTGTGGGTGAACAAATAATGACAGAATAAAATTTTTAGGTGAACTATCCCTTTAATAAGACTTTCAGATGTCGGAAGAAATAGTATTCGAATGATCGAAATGTTTCCAAACACTTCCCAACACACTCAACATCAGAAACTTACCGTTAAGAACGCCGGGGTCCTTTCCTTCCCTCCTGTAATGCCGAGTTCACACTACACAACTTTAAACGTCGGCAGATCGATCGCTGCGCTGTTCAGACTACATGACTTGCTCTGGAGTCTTGAAGTCGTTGTGGTGTTCACACTACGTAAATGATCTGCAACAGGGGGTACACACTACACGAGCTGACAACAACTCTGTCACCCAATGACTCTACCCGGTCCCCAAACCACGTTTTGTCACGAAAACACACGCGAGAAGTGGAATGGGAAATGAAGCGAAACAGGAGTTGTCTATTTGAAAATGGACGGCGGGACAAAATTGGCGGTGCAAGTGGTTTGCGCAATGATCTGTTCAGAACCCCGAAAAAAACAGAAAAAAAGAATATGGGTGAAAGGCTGTTTTTCTTTTGGTGACCTCATGCATTGCCCTCTCATTGGCTGTTTCTCATCGCGACAAGTGACACCACAGGCTATCGAGTCGGCCGACAGCTCCAGATATTTAGCATGCTAGATATCTGTCTGGCGTCGGCGAGGCGTCAGCGAGCGTTTTTGATGCGTTGTTTAGTATTTCACACATGAAGATTGGCAAGCGCGGATCACCCGCAGATTTGCACGCGATTACAGCCCGACCTGTCGGCGAGCTCGTTAATTGCAAATCGGGCTTAAATCGGGCTTAAAATCCTGTAGTGTGAACTCGGCATAACAGTCACCAGCTGGAGTGCCCTTGAAAGCCACCTGACTATTGTCATTCCCTCAAAAACTACATTTCCCATAACTCACTGCCCGAACTCATCATCACTCATTGTTTTCACCTGTGTCTCATCTTCTTGTTTGCTCACCCTATATAAGCCTGGTTCTTTCTGTCCTTCCCTGCAAAGTCTTGTTTAGTGTCTCTACTGCATTTCTGAGCGTTTGTATCCCTTTGCCTCAGCCCTGATCTGTTATTGTTTGGATTAAATGTGTATGACCCTTGCCTGTTATCTGGATTATCCTGTTCAATAAATACTGCATTTGGATCCTCAACCTCGTCTCGGAGCAGTTCATGACACCTCCTCAGCGACTCCAGAACCATAGATTTTTTATAGTTCTTAAAATTCTAATTCTTATCCTAAACTTCTTTCTTAAAGGGATAGTTCGCCCAAAAATTTGTTTTTTTCTTCTGCTGAACACAAAAGAAGATATTTTGAAGAATGTCTGTAACCAAACAGTTAATGGTAGTCATTGACTTCCATAGTTTTTTGTATTTCTACTATTAAAGTCAATGGGGTCCAACAACTGTTTGGTAAACCATATTCTTCAGTATATATATATATTTTTTTGTGTTCAGCAGAAGGAAGAAACTCATACAGGTATGGAACAACATGAGGGCGAGTAAATAATGACAGAATTTTCATTTTAAGGTGAACTATTCCTTTAAGAAGATTTTCAGATTTCGTAAGAAATAGCATTCGAATGATCTAAATGTTTCCCAACACTCTCAACAACATCAGCAACTAACCTTTAAGAACGACGGGGTCCTTCCCTTCCCTCCTCAGCGACTCCAGAACCACATGCAGGGCCTGCGAGGGCGTCAACCGGCCCGGATCCACCGTGCTTTCATCATACACCACCAACTCTTTCGAAAAAATCCCTTTGAAGGAGTCCTTGCTGTGCCGGCAGGAGATGAGATCCAACACTGTGATCTTTCCCTGCTGGAGCCGTCGACGACTGATCTTATCCGAGCAGTTGATGTGCACGGCGCCTCGGATGTGGCTCTTGTTGAACTCCATGAACGGTCGACAGTCGATGATAACAGGAACCGGGCCGACCGGGTGTCCCAGCGGGCATTGCGTGAGCTTCTTAGCGAGCTCGTTAGGGTGGATGACCCGCATGCCTCCCCTAATCAAGTTTGAGGTGAGACTCGGCGCACTCCCGTGTCCCACTGGCACGTGAACGCCATACCCGACGCCAGAGTTTAAGTTAGGACTGCTGGCGCTGACCCGAACGTCTTTCTCGTAGGTGGTCACGGTGCAACAGCTGGCACTGCTGCATCCACACGTCAGCGAGCGCGTGGAGCCGCTGGACGAGGGCATATACGAAAGCTTGGTGTCCTGGATCTTCACCTCGATGGCTTCTTCCAGGGAGCTGGTGTCCCGGCGCAGTCCGAGGTCCTGAGGGCGTAAAGGCCTTGGCAGCGCCACCACAATCCTGTCGTCTAGAGGAGACGGAGGCATGGAGAGACCACGGAGAACTCAGACGACCAGACGATCTGAGGAACACAACACAGATCAGATGCATCGTCGTGGAACGGACAGTCTGGACTAGGGGGTTTGAAATGTACTTTTTCACTCACAGGCCAATTTGGCTACTACATTTTTAAGTTACTGGCCACTTCAGAACTTCTACTAGCCAAAAAAAGAAAAGAAAAGAAAGATGATGAAATAAACCAGATTAACTATGTCACAGCTTATACAGGTCCTTCTCAAAAAATTTGCATATTGTGATAAAGTTCATTATTTTCCATAATGTAATGATAAAAATTAAACTTTCATATATTTTAGATTCATTGCACACCAACTGAAATATTTCAGGTCTTTTATTGTTTTAATACTGATGATTTTGGCATACAGCTCATGAAAACCCAAAATTCCTGTCTCAAAAAATTAGCATATTTCATCCGACCAATAAAAGAAGTGTTTTTAATAAAAAAAAAAAAGTCAACCTTCAAATAATTATGTTCAGTTATGCACTCAATAGTCAATACTTGGTTGGGAATCCTTTTGCAGAAATGACTGCTTCAATGCGGCGTGGCATGGAGGCAATCAGCCTGTGGCACTGCTGAGGTGTTATGGAGGCCCAGGATGCTTCGATAGCGGCCTTAAGCTCATCCAGAGTGTTGGGTCTTGCATCTCTCAACTTTCTCTTCACAATATCCCACAGATTCTCTATGGGGTTCAGGTCAGGAGAGTTGGCAGGCCAATTGAGCACAGTAATACCATGGTCAGTAAACCATTTACCAGTGGTTTTGGCACTGTGAGCAGGTGCCAGGTCGTGCTGAAAAATGAAATCTTAATCTCCATAAAGCTTTTCAGCAGATGGAAGCATGAAATGCTCCAAAAATCTCCTGATAGCTAGCTGCATTGACCCTGCCCTTGATAAAACAAAGTGCACCAACACCAGCAGCTTACATGGCACCCCAGACCATCACTGACTGTGGGTACTTGACACTGGATTTCAGGCATTTTGGCATTTCCTTCTCCCCAGTCTTCCGGCACCTTGATTTCCGAATGACATGCAAAACTGAGCAACAGTCCAGTGCTGCTTCTCTGTAGCCCAGGTCAGGCGGTTCTGCCGCTGTTTCTGGTTCAAAAGTGGCTTGACCTGGGGAATGCGGCACCTGTAGCTCATTTCCTGCACACGCCTGTGCACGGTGGCTCTGGATGTTTCTACTCCAGACTCAGTCCACTGCTTCCGCAGGTCCCCAAGGTCTGGAATCGGTCCTTCTCCACAATCTTCCTCAGGGTCCGGTCACCTCTTCTCGTTGTGCAGTGTTTTTTGCCACACTTTTTCCTTCCCACAGACTTCCCACTGAGGTGCCTTGATACAGCACTCTGGGAACAGCCTATTTGTTCAGAAATTTCTTTCTGTGTCTTACCCTCTTGCTTGAGGGTGTCAATGATGGCCTTCTGGACAGCAGTCAGGTCGGCAGTCTTACCCATGATTGCGGTTTTGAGTAATGAAACAGGCTGGGAGTTTTTAAAAGCCTCAGGAATCTTTTGCAGGTGTTTAGAATTAATTAGTTGATTTAGATGATTAGGTTAATAGCTTGTTTACAGACCCTTTTCATGATATGCTAATTTTTTGAGACAGGAATTTTGGGTTTTCATGAGCTGTATGCCAAAATCATCAGTATTAAAACAATAAAAGACCTGAAATATTTCAGTTGGTGTGCAATGAATCTAAAATATATGAAAGTTTAATTTTTATCATTACATTATGGAAAATAATGAACTTTATCACAATATGCTAATTTTTTGAGAAGGACCTATATATATATATATATATATATATATATATATATAGAGAGAGAGAGAGAGAGAGAGAGAGAGAGAGGCTTTATATGTAAAATATATCAAATTTGGATTTCATTTTGGATTTATTTCTTATTTAAATAAAATCCTGTCATCCATCTCCTCCCTTCCTCTTTCATCCTCATCACCAAAAATGTATTTTAGGTGGACAGATCAATACATTACAAAGGACATAATAAAAAAAAAGAAAAAAAAAAAGTAGGATGTAGGAAAATAACAGTCTTTTCTGTTAACCACGTTTTTTAATCTTCGCTGTTGCTTCAATGCAAATTGCCAAGTTATTTGTTGCATAGTGATGGGCATGTTCATTTTATATAATATAAAATGTATTTTAGGTGGACAGATCAATACATTACAAAGGACATAATAAAAAAAAAGAAAAAAAAAAGTAGGATGTAGGAAAATAACAGTCTTTTCTGTTAACCACGTTTTTTAATCTTCGCTGTTGCTTCAATGCAAATTGCCAAGTTATTTGTTGCATAGTGATGGGCATGTTCAAGTAAGCCAGATATTAGCAGATTCTGCGCAATACGCTGTATTTAATATATCATGATGACTCAACTTGGCTTACATGAACTTCCCTGGCAAAGTGAGTAAACATAAGTAACCCGCCAGGTGTTACCCTGGGTGTAACAATACACTCATGTCACGATTTGACACATATCACAATACTGAACTCCCAATACGATATTATTGCGATACTCCGACAAACATATGATAAAAGGTTAACAAAAAATGTACTGTTGATTAAAAAAAATTATAAATTTGGTATTACATTGTGGGTGTAAATTAATAGGCTTGCGGTGCCGATAGCCTCGTGGTTAGTGCCGACATGTAGCGCAATTGCGCCCTTTGGCGACCAGAGTTCGATTCCCAGCTCGAGGTCCTTTGCCAATCCTGTTCCCCACTAGCCTAGAAATCTAGACGCACCCTAGCGGCAGCAAATTTTATTTTGCAGCCAGTGTCGTCTAGCAACTCTCCGTTGGTTTGCGAGCTGGAAAAACCGAACTCTAGTCAGGCCAATCACATCGTGTATAGAGTCGGTGGGCGGGCTTTTAATATAATGACAGCAGAGATGCGACGGTTCCGCGTGAATTCCCTGCTACTTGAAAACAAAGAAGATGGCGGCTGATGCTGGAGATTTCAGTGCAATATATAATTCTCAAAAGTTCTACACGTGTCCTGCCAGTATTTTAGGTAATTTAAGTGTAAAACTCTTGACAGGGCGAACAGCAGTCTTTCGAATCGGCTTTGGCCGTGACTCGAAGACTTGGAGTTAAGCTTTTCTTTGAGAAAAGAACAAAGAACAGCACTGAAGTCCGTCGCTCTGACTACGTCACCTTCTTCGTTGCTCTGGTTGGTTGTAGCGCTATCCTAATGTGTGCAGAGGGAATTTGAAAGACAACCGTTTATCCCGCCCCTCGGATTGAGCCCTGCCAATGGTGTGTTCCCAGACCCAACATCTTGATGTGGGTCTGGCTTGTCAGGCTAGTTCCCCTCGCTTTCCTGTCAAAAATCTCTACTGTCCTGTACAATAAAGGCACAAAAAGGCCAAATTTTTAAAAAAATGAATAGGCTTGGACTTGGTGCTGGAAACCCAATGCACAGGATAATCGTGACACCAGAATAAAAACATTCATGATTCTGAAGCTTAAAAATATATATATTTTTGACGAATGCTTGCACTCTTTCACTGACTAGATATATTAAAAATAATGTACCACTTTTTACTGGTAACATCAGACATTTGGCATTAACAGGACCCACAAATATTCCCCCACTGCATTATTATACATTATATTGAACATTATATAGTAGTTTAATGTAGTACTGACACTAAATCTCTAAAAACTTGAATTTTTCCCTCACACAGAATTTTTATTTTGGGTGAACTATCTACGATGCATATTGTCACTATCCACGATACATATTGTTGTATTGCGATTTATTGTGACACGATATATTTTTACACCCCTGTACTCATCAGGCCCGACTGAAACTGCACTGATTTATAGGGGAAACCTACAGAACGGCTGTCAAGAGTTTTACACTTAAATTACCTAAAATACTGGCAGGAGACGTGTAGAACTTTTGAGAATGATGTATTGCACTGAAATCTACATGTTCTGGATCCTCAAAAGTGCATGAGACTCTCAGTGTACAAGACCGAATTGCTGACCCCATTAAATTCAAAAGAGCACACACACACACACAGCCCATTCCCAAACACAGCATGTGGACGTGCTGGGAATAAAATATGAAAAGCTTCTGCATCTATGGCTAGACATCATCATTATTTCATGGAGTGACAATGCATACAATTTGCAGATCATTTTCTTTGCCACAGCACAGAAGCTGTCAAGACATCACAACTACAGCCTCATACATGACTGATATGATGATAACAGTGAGTAATGCACGGAAATTAAGTTTGATTTCAGGGGAAACTGGCATTTTATAAGTTATGGCATTTTATAAGTTAGTCTATGTTAAATATGAGGTTTCCTAGAGTTAAAAGCATATCATATATGTCTATATTATGGGTGGGACTGTGTGTAGCCTACTCAGCAATTCAAACAACTCTTCATAGTTAAATATGAGCATTAGACTTACATTTAGCCCGTTTCTCAGCAATGTCTTGTTTCTTCCGATGTGTTTGGTGAGTTATCGATCAGTCTGATCCGTTCAGCCGGTACCGGCGCTAAAGACCCGCAACATTTTCCTCCCGTCCTGCTTTGCTCTCTCCTCACTGATGTAGCTGGAGTTTGTAGCGGGTCCGCACTAGTATCACTTTAGACTGACACGATCCTTAACCAATGAAGCCTCGCACTGCTGATAGTCATGCGCTGATGGAGAGAAACTCCGGCCCAGAAAGAGGAGGAGCGCGAGCGGCGCGAGCGGAAGCGCAGGGTGATGTCATTGACAGCCAATCAGGAGACAGTTCGGTGAAGCCGGTTAAAGAGACGGGACGCGAGTGAGGATGCACTGAAATAATAATTATACAGCGTTTAAAAAATAAATTAATAAAATAACTATATACATTTTGTATGGTTCAAAACCTAAAAGCAAAACTTAAAATAGTCATTAAAAATAAAATACAAACAGAAAGAGAATTCATTAAAGAGACGGGACACACGTGGGAATACAAATGTAATAAAAATGCAGAGTTTGAAAATAAAAAAAATATATATCAATGTAAGGTTCTTAAGTCAACACTTTAAAGGCAAAAATAGTCAATAAAAATAAAATACAAACAGAAAGAGAATTTACTGTGTAATTCAGCCAATCAGAATACAGTTTGGTCAAACTGGGTTTAAAGAGACAAGGCGCAAGTGTGAATGCACTGAAGTAATGATGATAACGTGTTTAATAAATAATCAAAATAATAATTATATTATATTATATAAATGTTGTAGGGTTCTTCCTACGTCAATACCTTAAAAGCGACACTTAAAATGGTCATTCAAAATAAAATACAAGCAGAAAAAGAATTTACTGTATAATTTAGCCAATCATAAGACAGTTTGGTCAAACTGGTTTTAAAGAGACAGGACGCAAGTGTGAATGCACTGAAATAATGATACCGTTTAAATAAATAAAATTCAATAATTATATAAATGTTGTAGGGTTCTTCCTACGTCAACACTTAAAGGCGAAAATTAAAATTAAAAAAATACAAACAGAATTTACTGTATAATTTAGCCAATCAGAAGACAGTTTGGTCAAACTGGTCTTAAAGAGACAGGACACAAGTTCGAATGGACTGTAATAAAAAAAATAGTTTAAAAATAAAATTATAAAAATAAATACAATAAAATATACCAGTGTTGTAGGGTCCTTCCTTATGTCAACAATTTAAAGGCAAAAATAGTCATTAAAAATAAAAATACAAACAGACATAAATAAAAGTCAATGACATACTGATTCTTTTCATAACTTTCATTACTTTTTGCAAACATCATTAGATTACATTATATAACACTTAGATAATGTTAATGCATCCATTTATTATGAAACTTTGATTCAAAGTTCCATGCATTTCCGATTCATATTTAACATACAACATTCATCAATAACATTAAACGACTTATGAAAGTCATCATGTAGTGTTAAAGATTCTTGTGAGTTCTTATGGATCTCGAGTGCAAAATAACACTGATAAGTGGACAGAGTTTGGCTCTGATTCACCCGTGTTGACTAGAGTCCCATTTAAAGCCCATGACTACTGTTCACAGTGTAGTTTATAGCAGTCGTCAGGCCTTGTAGGCGACAGTCGCTTATCTCAGTCCCAAATGTTATAGCAAGTCTTCATGGTCTAAATTACTCATCTATGACTAATGAGATATAATGTTATCTTTATATTAATGATCAATGCTTTAAAGGTGAGGGCTACTCGAATGCAGTCTATTGTCATTTTCACCAAACAGGATCTTATTTTAAATTCACTCATCTATTCTTTGCACTAGAAAGAATGAGGCATATATTAGAATTTGCCATTAAAATGAGTTAATGTGTCTTAACTTTATAAGCTCACCTCTCTGAACTTGTTTTATTGCCCCGGTACAAGCATAAAATTATATTTAGATGTGCGTATGTGAGTATCAGTCAGTGGAAAAACTGACGTCATGCGGTGTGATATTTAGAGCCCCGAAGAAGAGGAAACGAACAACCACTTCCTCTTTTGCAGAGGTGTTTTGCTCAGTCCCTTTTCAGTCTCGTTTCTCTCCATGATTCTCATTAGACTCTCGTTACTGTAATACACTCATTTGTGTTTGAATTGGCATCGTTTAAAGGCAGTACAACAAATATTGTAATGATGAATTCATTACAGCAATGCCCAAAAAACTTTACTTATTCCTGTAATTAAAAATCACATTTATATATGTGTAAAGTGTATACTACAGGTCAATAACTAACTCAATTATTAAGATTTTTTAAATGTTATTAAAATTAAACCTCAAAGGCACCATTTGTTTAATGCAGTAAAAACAGTAATATTGTGAAATATATTCAAATTTTACACTAAATTTTACATTATTTTGTACTATCAATAGATCGGCATAATTGCAATACTTTCATTTTTAACTAGACCTACAGTCATCATTAAGAATAATGAGAATTCCCAAAACTAAAATGTCTGGTCACATTTTTGCAGAACTAAATATTCACTTCCTGATAAACTGGTGCTAAATATCACTGAGAAAAGTAGGAGAAGCCACTATATATAAATGACTTGCGTCTCAGAGCATGCAGACCAAACGCAATTAACTTTGTCTATCTTGCTTTCAGAGGCGGAGTTTGCAAAACGCATTTCAGATGCTGTGCAGTGTGCACCGAGACCGGCCCGCTCGCTAGTCCCGTTATGAAGTCTCAAAGTCACATCATTTTTTTTAATGCGCCTTGAGGAATTTGTTGTGTAAATGTGTTTCCATCGTAGTATATGCGCATGTTTTCTTATCGGATTAAAAATGTATCCGACTCAAACGATGTGCATTTTTAGAATTTTTTACATATCTTGGCGTTTCCATCTTGCAGCTTTTGATGGGATATCCCAAAATATGGATGGAAACATAGCTATGAAATTAGCTAATGTAAACAGCACGAGTGACGTATGCATGTGCGCGATAGTGTGCGTTTAATTAACTTGGAACTACTGGTGCATTTACGGTTTTATTGCACACCTTCCAGCCAATCAGAATCGAGTATTCAGGGAGACCATGGTATTAAATATACATATATAAAATAATTTTGTGGGACAAAATATGACCTGGATTCACTGGTTAAATCCAAATTATGCAAAATGCTCCTGATGGGCCTGCAAGAATGACTTAAAATTCTGACTGAAAAGTTTCTGAGTTCTACATTAAAAAAAACAACAGGAATGAGACATAAATCCTCCACAGAATTGAGTATTTCAGCATCATTCACTTGCATGACTCAGTTCTGTGAGAGTTCGTCTGCTTGAACAAAGCACTGACATCTTGCTCAGCATAAGTGTTCAGATGGTCATGATGAGCAACGCACGAAACCTTCTGCACATGACGAGATGCTCATCGCTTCAAACACAAACCATGGAATTATTACATCCATCTGTCTGAGTCTGAGCTCGAAATCTATTTTTATACAACAAGTCGACCAACTTCAGTTCATAGAGACAAAAAGTGCCGTTTCTCTCCTTTCATCATGGTTGAGTGATTTAAGAGATAGTTACTCTGAATATTAGATCTACACAATCTCTTTTGAAGATCAAACAAGGAATAAAAGACCAAAGATGAAGAATAATTAAAATTACACAGTAGAAATGTTACATGTACTGTAAAAATGTTTTATTGAGATGTCATTTTGATGACTGCAACCATATATAAACTTTGTAAATATAATCAAACTAGTTATAATATCAACCCTACTGGAATAATAATTCATATTTTTAATTCTAAAAAAACATATCTTAAACTATAAATTACTTAGTCAGGTAATGTACTGTTAACTTAAAATTTAGTTTTTGATCCCATTAAAACCAAGTTACTCACGTTTACATCCTAATATATACATACACACTTTCTGCCAAAATTAACACCATTATAAATCATTTATAAATATTTACATTTATTGTTTTTATTTTAAATTAATTAAATTAAGTTTATATATATATATATATATATATATATATATATATATATATATATATATATATATATATATATATATATATATATATATATATATATATAAATAGTGTAACAGGCTTCAGAAACGCAGCATTTGCGCTCCCTGCTGGTCACAATCAAGACTGACATCATCAAGTTCACTGCATTTCCATTATTTTAATTCAAAGTGAAGCTCAACATGAGCAGATACACAGAATATAAAGAGTCTTGTGTCATACATAGACAACTATAACATTGTCTGGTACAAATCTAGAAAACATCTAAATTTTACATGCTTATTATATATTTTACTTGGACTTCTTGGTCTCCATCTTTTTCTCCTCCTCCTCCATCTTTTCCTTCCTCTTTTTCTTCATCCCCTCCCTGAATCGGCATTCATCTGTTTTACTTTCAGATATTCTCTTTAAGTTTTGAGCGTATCTTCTGTATTCTAAAACTGTGAGAAGAAAACAAAATGTTCAGGAACTTATTAAATATGTCAGGAATGGTCTGAACACACATTACAGACTCCACACATAAACTGAGACCGAAAGGTTTCTGCTCTGGTTCTACTGAGGACACTGAATGGAAACTTGATCTTTTCATCTGGAAAAAGAGAATCATGTACTTACAGTGTTCACCCAGAAGCATTAAAACGTTACTCTTGATCTGCAGAAGACTGACGTTCTCCAGCATGTCTATCCTGGCGAAATGGATTCTGAAGTGAAAGGAGAACCACAGCGATCGCCTTGCGTGCCATTCCTTCAGCACAACCTCCTTGCGCTTTCTAAACGAGTACAAATCAACATAAAAAACATTAGAGATGATGATGCTTTTTCACATGTTCATCTTTCTTTAGTGTGTAATGTTCCAGTTTGAGCACAAAGTCCCTCCAGCGGGAGTTATTCTCTATATCAGTGTCACTAATTCATACGCAGAATAAAGGGGCGGGGCCTGGTTGAGTTAGTTAGTAGTGTGTTGAAACTTGCGGTTATGGTAAGGGATGGGACATTTCCTAAACGCATTCCAGGGCTTGGAGGAAAAAAATTTGAAACTTTTTTATTGGTAGCACTGGTGCTCCCAACTTCAAAATGTTAGGAGCATAACAACAAAAATGTTTAAATCCTGAATTCTTTGCCACACGTCCATAAAAACCATAATATGTGTGCATTAGTATTGTGGTTATATCTGCGGATAATACGCGGCTCGGGTGGGCCATGTAATAAAAAGATAAAATTCCAATTAATCGTGGGTGGATGAGATGTATATCATTAATGTGTTGATTTTAATAAAGACACCTAACTCTCATTTCATGGTAAAACGCAACGAACTTGCGTCACTCTTATACTTTCGCCTTTAACAACCACGTTTAACTCTTCAGGGAAAACCAATCAAGAAAAACATGCCTTGACTATTAGTCATTTTATAAAACACAAAGAAAAAGATCTCGGAAAATTGCCTTTTATGTTCAAACCGGAGTCAGACAATGATGGCATTAAATAAAATAATCTGAATCTGAACCATGTCAGCATTCAAAGCTATTTTCATGGCAAAAATTAAATTACAAAAATACAAATATCAAAAACAAAACAAATATAAACAACAAGTCATATTATACAATATATTTTTTTAAATTAACATATGATAAAAAATCCAAAACCTTTTCAGGCATAATCTCATTAAATTTGTCCTTCAATGAAGTAACTTCATAAAAGAGCATTCTGCTTGCGTTAAGTCCAGGACAATCCCAAGATAAGGGAATTTTACAGAACATACATAAAGTTGGGTCTTCACCTTTAAGCAAAAAAGCATGGGTCAAACTTGTGTGACCCATACGGCATCTGGTGTAGACCACTTGATCAAGTCTAGTTTTAAAATTGATAAAAGGCCTGTTTGTTATTTCCGGATGAGTTTTATACAACTTATTATTCTTGTACATATTCCACTCTTCTTGCCACTTATTTAAAATATATTGGTTAATAACTGGTCTGATATCTGAGGGAGGAATTTGACATTCATTAACTTCCTGATTAAGAGCTTCCTTAGCAGCTGCATCAGCTCGTTCATTCCCTGACAATTAGAGCTTAGATCGGGCCCAAAAAATCAAGCCCGACCCGAGCCCGTGCACGTTGTGTCCGAGCCCGGCCCGGCCCGGCCCGACACATTAACTATAATTATGAGCCCGATTTAAACCCGACCATTTTTAATACGTGGGCCGTTATAACCAGTGGCGACAACAGATCATTTTTTAACGCATGCAGGTGCTGAATGGGTGCTAGACCATTGACAGTGGGGAGCTGCGCAGTTTTATATATATTATATAAATACTATTAATAAATGTGCAAAAATTGGCCACTTAATATTTAATATTAAATTATTTTAATTATCACAACAATAGTTTTAATTTTTATTAAATCGAACAAGCACAACATTCAGCATTCAATCAAATATTCTTAAAGATTCATTATTATTAATAATGTTATTTCGACATATGTGTGCGTGCAACAAGCAAGATGTGAATTTGTAAATTCGGTGACAAGCGTGCCGAGAGTTGATTTAATTTTATGATGAGATGCTCCAGTTCACGTGCTATGGTGACCGCGGCTCGCCGGCGCCTCCATGTCATGATTATTGTCTGCTATATTTGCTTCTTATTTATTAAATCCAGGCAATTGGTTGATGAAAAATGTATTAAAATTAAGATACAATTTATACAAAACGAAATTCACTTTAAAGAAAGGCTTTCTACAAAACAAAACAATGAAGTGGTCAAAATCATGCCTGAACCACTCCATGTCTCCTGATATTGCGCATCCTCCTTTCTACTCTGTTCACTTTCATAATCAGCATAGATGGAAAAAAATAACATTATAATATTTTAATAAATATGAAACTAAATGCGCTTATTTAATGGCTACAACACGTACAGACTCTCTATCAGCGCGCCGCACTTGCACTTAACAAAGCCAACACATATGTTGTCACTGCCCACGAGTTTAAAATATTTAAAATATTTTTAAAATATTTCCATACCTCCGACTTTCCTTCATACTTGCTCAAAGTTAATTCTCCTGTTTTCATTTTTTTCTTTACTTCTTCAAGCTCCATGTTGCACTTAAGCTACACAATACAGCACAGCGTGCGAGTGGAGGAGACGCTGCGCGTGACACGTGACGTGCTTGATCAAGGGCCCGACCCGACCCGAGCATAGTGGCGGGAAATATCGGGCTCGGGCAGAGAATCTAAGCTCTACTGACAATCCAACATGTCCTGGAACCCAGCAAAAGATAAGACTGAAGAACTGATTTAGTAGATAATCCACTTTGGTTAAGATGCAGTTCACTAAAGGACGATCAATTTTTAAAGTGTCCATCGCTTGAAGGCAAGATTTAGAGTCTGTAAAAAGTATATAATTTTTTTGTAGTGTATTTTTAATATGCTCCAAAGCTAAAAGTAAAGCACGTGCTTCAGCAGAGAAAATTGAGCACTGTTTTGGAATACGGATTCTATAGCGTTGATGTCCAGTCTCCATTGCTGCCGTTACACTATTTTCCACCTTCGAACCATCTGTGAATATAGGTACGTGAAAAGGGAATTGGTTTCTTATGTCCAAATATTGCTGTCTATATACATTTGGATGAGTCACTCCTTTCAGACAATGATGGAGAGACTCAACAAGAAATGACAACAGAATGCAACAGGACGTTTCTGAATGGTTAGTTGATGAATTTATATTGCTGATGTGGAGTTAACTATCTTCTAGTCATTGATTAGCATATTCTGTCATGATAATCTGTAAATCGCGTTCCCCGGAGTCGGGGTTTATGTAAATGTTAGGGTTGGTGATGTCACTCATAAACCCTCATAAAGCTAAGTTGCAAAACAGATCTGAGAGAAATTCAAAAAGGAGAATTAAAAACTAAAACACCATGTGGGAATGTTTAGTGAAGTGCTAGGTTTGTGATATGTAATGGTGTTTTTTTCATCTTCTCTCTTCAGCTCTTTACATTTTGTGCACTAGTTCGATTCCTGTCACGTGACAACGGAGCACAGTGTAAGGGAGTGATTGATGACTAATATTAACCAAACCTGAAATATGCTTTAAATTTAACAACGTTAAGATGAAGTTTAATTGGTTATGTTATATAACGGTTACATTTGAGCAAATAAATCAGGTGAACCAATGATTCAATGACTCATTCATAAAGAGAGCCGTTTAGTTAATTCCTGAATGAATCAGCCGTTTGAACGAATCGAAAGAATGAATGATTCAATGACTTACTAATTTTAAAGATTTACTGCCACCTACTGGCAGTTTTAGTTTCTTATTTAGAGTATTATCTCTTTAAAAATAAGTAATTTTGAATAATAAAAAAACACATTAAAGGTATAGTCTCCCCCCCCCCCAAATAATAACCAATAATAAATTCTATGTTGGATCAAATATTTTATTTTCTAAGGCTACTTTTAGTAATGTATATTAGATGCTTTTCTCAAAACTTACTTCTGTTTGAGTAACTTTATAATATTCAGAAGACAGGACCAAGCCTTTGTGTCACATTTCCAACTGGAAAACTCCAGAAGGTCCATTGAAACGGTGAGAGCTTCTTCTAGATCGCTCATGTGATCTGGAAAAAAAGCATAAACTGATTTAAATCAAGGCTGTTTTACATTAGTTACTGGTGGGTGATAAAAGACACTCGGTTACTAACGTAACCACGGTTCTCTCTAGATGAGGGAACGAGTGTTGCGTAAGCTAGCTTACGCTATGGGAAAACCTCTTTTCTCGAGAATACTGAAGCCAAAAATTATCCTTAATTTTGCATTCATTTAAAACGCATTGCTGCACAGAGCAGACCTAGGCAATGCAACTTGCGCGCCTATTGGTTGCTCTGCGGCAACTGCTGCAGCCTATCAATGGACTATTCGTGACGTAAGCACCAATGAGGGCACGGGCGTGGCTTATGTCTATATAAGCCGAGTTCAGATAGGATGTTCTTTGGTTTTTCACACTGAAGCGAAACCAGAAAGCACGGCAGCGTTACGCAACACTCGTTCCCTCATCTAGAGAGAACCGAGGTTACGTTAGTAACCGTGTGTCGTTCACTTACGAGAGTACTCTCGTGTTGCATAAGCTAGCTTACACTACGGAAACCCAATGTAAAACGCCATGCGTGCTGAAGTGCCCACATATGGGCCCAGGGGTGTGCACCCGGGGAACCATACTAGTGAGTGATATTCAGACCAACGAGTAGTGGGCCTAAAATATATCATAATCCTAAGTTATAGGAACAAGTGCTTGGCACATAATCACAGACAGGAGGGACCTAAGTCGGCCTGAACTGTATTGCAACTGACTATTATAGCCTGTCAGTCAGGCATTAGACTGAAAACAGCTTAGCCTGCAGCACAGGAACTTCCAGGTTGTAAAACCTTATAAATGTAGACAGTGAGGCCCAGCCTGCCGCCATACAAATATCCTGGAGTGAAACCCCACTGGACCAGGCCCATGAAGAGGCCACGTCTCTGGTCGAATGGGCTCTGATGCTTAAGGGGCATTGAAGGCCCTTAGACCTATAAGCCAGCGCGATAGCGTCAACTATCCACCTGGAAAGACTCTGTTTCGAGGTGGCTAGCCCTTTGGTATGGCCACCGAACGAAACAGAGCTGTTCTGACTGCCTGAACGCAGCAGACCGATCGACGTATATCCTCAACGCCCTGACCGGGCAGAGGAGATTAACGTCGCTTTCGCCGTCAGACCCAGGTAGGGCTGACAGGGAGATGACTTGCACTCTGAACGGAGTGGAGAGCACTTTGGTGACATAGCCGTGTCTTGGTTTAAGGACGACCTTAGAGTCGTTAGGCCCAAACTCAATGCACACCGCGCTCACAGAGAGCGTGTGCAGGTCACCCACCCGCTTGACTGAAGCGAGAGCCATGAGGAAAATGGTTATAAAAGATAGAAACCGCAAGTCCACTGACTGCAGCGGTTCGAAGGGACCGCCCCTCATAGCGTCCAGGGCCGTGGAGAGGTCCCAGACCGGAACCATAGAGGGTCGAGGAGAGTTTAGTCTCCTAGCACCTCTAAGGAAACGGATGATAAGATCATTCCTTCCCAGTGACTGGCCATGCAAGTGTTTCAAAAACGCTGCGATGGCTGCAACATACACTTTGAGCGTGGAGGGGAACCTGCCCTCATCCAGAAGCTCTTGTAGGAAGGAGAGGATCTCTGTAACGCCGCAGCGTTGTGGGTCTAGGTTTTGAGCTGAGCACCAGCCGGAAAACACTGACCACTTAGAAGCATAGAGCCGTCTAGTAGAGGGCGCCCTAGCTTGTGTAATTGTATTTAGCACTTTCACTGGGAGATCAGCGGGTATCCGTTGATGGCCCATACGTGCAGGGCCCATAAGTCGGGCGTAGTTGCCAAATCGCACCCTTGGCCTGAGAGAGGAGATCCTTCCTCACTGGAACAGGCCACGGGGCCGTGCTCACTAACTGCATCAACTCTGGGAACCAAACCTAATTTCTCCAGAGTGGCGCCACGAGGAGCACAGAGCAATTGTTCTCCCTGATTCGCTTGATTACCTGAGGTAACAACGCGATCGGGGGAAACGCATAGAGGGGGAGGCTGGACCAGTCGTGGGCCAGCGCATCCCTGTCTTTCGTGAAAAATATTGGGCAGTGCGCGTTCTCTGATGACGCGAAGAGATCGACTTCCGCTCTGCCGAACGAGTCCCATAGCAACTGAACCACTAGAGCAGGGTTCCTCAAATCCGGTCCTGTAGGGCCACTGTCCTGCAGAGTTTAGCTCCAACCCTGATCAAACTCTCCTACCTGTAACTGTAGAACTTGACTAGCTTGTTCAGGCGTGTTTGATCAGGGTTGGAGCTAAACTGCAGGACAGTGGCCCTACAGGACCGGATTTGAGGAACCATGCACTAGAGGGTGCAGGGACCATTCCCCTGGGGGAACGTTGTCTCTGGACAGCATGTCCGGACCCACGTTTTGACAGCCCGGCATGTGTGCCGCCACCAGTGAGCGCAGGTTGTGCTGAGACCACACGAGGAGGCGTTCTGCCAGCGCGTGGAGGCTTCTTGATCTGAGACTGCCCTGGCGTCTGTGCAGACTAGGACATTGTGGCTCTTTAAGAAGGGGAGAAAGTGCCCCAGCGTGTTCTCGACCGCTTTCATCTCCAGTTTATGTGTAAGCGCCCTTCCTGGGCTGCCCAGAGGCCGAAGACGGGCCTGCCCTCGTAGAGGGCACCCCAACCTGAGTTGGAGGCGTCTTTCCAGATTACTTTTCGTATCGAGATCGTTCCCAGATCCACGTCTAACTGGTACCAGTCTGCCACCTTCCAGGGTTCCAGTGCTGTAACACAGCTCTGGTTCACCTTGAGGCGAAAATGGCCCGAGGTCCACGCTCGAAGCGGGACCTGCGCTTTCAGCCAGTGCTGGAGGGGCCGCATATAAAGCAGACCCAGCCGAAGCACTGCCGAAGCCGAAGCCAAAAGGCCTAGCATCCTCTGAAATCTCTTGAGAGGGAGAATACTGCCGACCTTGAAAAAGGCTATTGAGCGTTGTATCTGCAGCGCGCGCTGTGTCGTCAGCCGCGTTTATCATTGATACAGAGTCTAAGTCTGTTCCCAGAAAGGAGATTGTCTGTCTAGGAGACAGCGAACTCTTGGTCCAGTTGATCTGGAGACCCAAGGCTTGTAAATGTGTGAGTAATACAGCCCTGTGCGCTGTCAGTTCTGCCTCTGACTAGGCAAGAATTAGCCAGTCATCCAAATAGTTCAGTATTCGCAACCCCCGTAATCTCAGTGGGGTGAGCGCCGCGTCCATGCACTTCGTGAATGTACGAGGTGCTAGGGACAGACCGAACGGCAGGACGGTGTACTGATAGTTCTGGCCCTCGAAGGCGAATCGTAAGAAAGGCCTGTGATGGGGCGTTATCTGAATCTGAAAATAGGCATCCTTCAGATCCACTGAAATAAACCAGTCCCTCAGGCGAATTAGCGCGAGGATTTGTCTGGTCGTGAGCATTTTGAACGATCTCTGCAAGAGAGCTCTGTTCAAGCGTCTAGAGATCTAGGATGGGTCTGAGACCACCATCCTTTTTAGGGACAAGGAAATATCTGCTGTAGAAACCCGAAGCGCTCTGTGTCAGAGGGACAGTTTCTATAGCACCTTTTCCCAGCAGTTTCGCTATCTCGGCACGAAGTAGATGTGCTGCTTCGTTTTTTACCGTAGTTTCGACCCTGGCCCAAAAGCGTGGAGGTCTGCGAGCGAACTGCGGCGAATAGCACCACTTTACCAGTTCAGTACCCACTTTGACACGCCCAGGATCATTTCCCATGCTTTCATACTTAAAGCTAGGGGGAGAATGATATCTGGGCTCTGGCCGCTGCGTGTGTGTGGCACATTGCATGCGGTGTTTGCATGTGGGCACGCGCTCTGAGAGGGGCGCGCGCTCTCTACACACTGAACGCAAACTGAGTGCGCGTGTGTCACAGAGCGAGCCGTGCTTATGTGTAGGGGTGAACACTGGGTAGTGGTCACTTTTCCTACACTTATAACATCCACGCCGTGAGCCGGGTAGTGTGTCATATGGCAAACAGTGTTTGTGAGTAGGGGTGAGCAATGTACGGTGGGCACAAAACCTACATTTATAACATCCTCGGCGTGAGCCGGGTGGTGTGTCACATGGCAGACAGTGTTTGTGAGTAGGGGTGAGCACTGCATAGTGGGCACACTTTCTACATTTAGAACACGTGCGGCGTGAGCCGGATTTATTGGGGTGGGCCGTAAATGAGTGTGTGACACTGAACGGGCCGTGTTTATGTGAAGGGGTGAACACTGGGGAGTGGGCACATTTCCTACAATTACAGCATCTTCGGCGGGAGCTGGACAAACAGACAAATGCTCTATGCGATTTATCTGGGTATCCGTGAAAACGGCTTTTGGGTACAGGCGAGCGGGTCGTGTGACGGATTGGAGCCTGACCAACCTTAGCTTAGTGAAGCGGCAAGAGAGCAGCTGTCCTCTTCCGCGTTGTCCCCGTCCGACTCAAGATGCACGACGGCAGCAGACGGAGGCTGGCCGGCCGTGATCGAGGCGGGGGAACCAGACGGCGATACACAAGGGGAGATGACCGGCATGCATTCGCTCACGAGAATGGCCTCCAGGGCTCTCTGTGAACGGCGCTTTTTACGGCGCAGCCCAGACAGGAGAGACGGAGGAGTGGGGTCCACGTCGAAGGTGGCTAGTAGAGCCCGCAGGGTCGACACAGCCATGGCGTCGCATTCCAGGCAGCCGCCTTGGGAAAGCGTGAAGTTGGCGTGGGACCGTCCCAGGCAGGAAACACACAGGATGTGGCGGTCCCCGTCGCTGAGAGGGAGCTGAGCATTTGGTGAAACGAGGCATTTGAAACAACGCCTCAGCTCTTTTACAGAAGTGAGTTGGCGGGGCGAACACACAAGCAAATATAGAAAAGGATATGAGCGCCGGATAGCGCAGCAGGAATGGTGGTGAAGCGGCGAAGATGGCCAACTCCTGTTCTGCGAAGCAGATAGCTAGTCCCACTGAAAGGCTTTTTTAAACGGCGCAGGGTTCTCCAGAGATTCAGCGATGTGGTGTCTTCGCTGAAGAGGTGAAAAATCAAAGAACATCCTTTCTGGACTCGGCTTATATAGACATAAGCCACGCCCATTCTGGCGGGACGTGACGCGCTAGGGCGCCCGCACCCTCATTGGTGCTTACGTCACGAATAGTCCATCGATAGGCTGCAGCAGTTGCCGCAGAGCAACCAAAAGGCGCGCGAGTTGCATTGCCTAGGTCCGCTCTGTGCAGCAATGCGTTTTAAATTAATGCAAAATTAAGGATAATTTTTGGCTTCAGTATTCTCGAGAAAAGAGGTTTTCCCGTAGCGTAAGCTAGCTTACGCAACACGAGAGTACTCTCGTGAGAGAACTAGCAAATAAACCCACCTCGAGCCACCCAGAACATCTTTATAATCACACAGCAACATGCTAAAAACCAATCAGAAATGTCTAGTTGTCATACGTACTGTTGCTCAGCAGGAGAGAGCAGAGATCCAGCATTAGTTCATGACTCGGGACTAAAGAGTGCAGAATCTGAGCAACAGAAACCAGAATAAATTAATCATTTTAATCAGAAACTTTATTAACCTTTATATCTGATTGGCTGAACCATTTCATACCCTTAATGAACTGATGAGTTTGGCATCTGGGGCACTGTGTCTCTTGAGGAACTGGTACAGGTACACATGAGCATTGGGATTGGTTGGGAAATCCTTGTTGTAAGCGTAATTCTTCAGAATCTGCAGAGCGCCGTCCTCATCGTTGTAAAACTCCAGCATCTGCAGCGGATGATACATATAGACAGCATTAGATAATGCAGGGGCGACTATCAATCCAAACCTGTACGAGTTACTGTCTTACTTTGTTTACAAGTTTGGGGTCAGTCATTTTTTTTTTATAAAGAACACTTTTATTCAGCAAGGACACATTAAACTGATCAAGTGACAGCAAAGACAATTACAATGTTACAAAATATTTCTATTTCATATTAATATCAAATAAATAAATATTAGAAGGATTTATAAAGGATCATGTGACACTGAAAATCCCGCTTTGTTCACAGGAATAAATTACATTTTACAATATATCCAGAGTAATTCTCATAGTTATTTTAAATTGTAACAATGATTTGCTGTTTTTACAGTATTTTTGATCAAATAAACACAGCCTTGGTGAGCAGAAGAGAAAAAAAATCCCAAACGTATGTACATTGTGAAGAAACTGAAGTATAACAATATTAAAATAGTCCATATGATTTGTGGATTATATTCCAAGTCTTCTAAATAATATAATAGCTTTGTGTAACAAATAGACCGAAATGTAAGCTGCACTCACAAAATCTCATTTGTGCATGTACATTTAATTAAAATACGATTATTATTTAAGTTTTTTTCTCACACAAAAATACATCACATGACCTCAGAAGACTTGGAATATATTGTACATTTTTATGAGGCTTTTTTGGAGCTTGTTTGATTGCACAATGCTGTGTAAAGATTCTTCAAACAAATCTGCTTTTGTGGTCCACAGATTATTGGTCTAAACAAACCTTAAACAAAAATAATCGTCAAATTGCACAAGGTAAGATAGTGTCTCACATTAATGTAACTCAACACAAAAGGGTCCCAGACTCCAGGCTGACTGATGATGTCCTTCAGGGTCACAGAAGCATATCTGAAGTAGCTGTGCATCTCATGGTTCCTGCCCGCCTCATCTGATACCAGAAACATGGACAAGAACGCATTAAACTGATTAAAAGTGACAGTGATTTGTAACGTTACATAAAATTCTGTTTCAAGTAAATGCTGTTATTTTGAACTTTCTATTCAAAGTATTTTAAAAAATTAAAAGTATCATGGTTTCCATATAAAATGGAAATATGAAGCAGCACAACCATTTTCAACAATGATAATAATCAGAAATGTTTCTTGAGCAGCAAATCTGTCGTGAGCTCTGGGTTATAGAGATGAAAAGGACTCAAAAGCAGAGGTGAGAAGTGAAGAAAGTTTATTACAAAACTTCGTGAACAATGTATCGTCTTTGTGACACGGTGAAACAAAGTTGAAGCCTCTCTGATAGGTGGTTCCGGTGAGGACAGCCCGCACTCATACGGACTTGTAGTGAGGAGGAGACCACCGACAGACAGGGAGAGTCCAGGAATATCCAGCAAGAGACGAGAACAGGATCCAGCAGGCGAACAGACCTGCACCGATCCCCACGTCTAGGCTTCCTGAATCACAGACACTGGTAAGTGGAATCGCGAACACACATCAGACAAGAAACGCACACACGACATCAAACAATCCACTGACAAACACTGGAAGACACAGCTGGGTATATAAAGGGTAGAGGAAACGAGAGACAGGTGGGGAAGATCAGCTTGTGATTGTGCTAATTGCCACCGTCACAAGCTGCAGAAATGACAGGACCAAAACAAACAACAGAGAGGGACCGGTGAGACACACCCTGACCCGTGACAGAACCCCCCCCCTCAGGGACGCCTCCTGGTGTCCCCAGAGGACTCACCATGACGCCGATGGAATTGGTCAATGAGAGCGGGGTCCAGCACGTCCCGAGCCGGAATCCAGCATCTCTCCTCCGGACCATAACCCTCCCAGTCTACCAGATACTGATGGCCTCTACCCCTCCGTCTTACATCAAGAAGTCTACGCACCGTGTAGGCGGGCAACCCCTCGATGAGTCTGGGAGGCGGCGGAGCAGAGGTCTGGGGCTGAAGTGGGGAGCGAATAACGGGTTTGACCTTGAAAACGTGAAACACCAGGTGAATTCTCTTAAATTGGGGGGGGGGTAATTTGAGCCGAACCGTCACCGGGTTAAGCACCTTGGTTATAATGTACGGTCCAATAAATTTGGGTCCCAGTTTGCGTGCGGGAAGTCTGAGGGAAATGTCCTTGGTAGACAACCAAACCTTTTGACCACACACGTAAAGTGGGGGCCTAGACCGGTGACGGTCCGCCGACGCCCTGTTCCTTTCGCCAGTCCGGGAAAGGGCTTCTCTTGCGAACCTACACGTACGAAGGCATCTCTGAATGAACGTCTGCGCGGATGGAACAATGGCGTCGGTCTCTTGGGAGGGAAATAACGGCGGCTGGTAGCCTAAACAGCACTGGAAGGGTGACAAACCCGTAGACGAGACCCGGAGAGAGTTATGTGCGTACTCGACCATGGTTAATCTGGAACTCCAAGTCGACAGTTCTGCCGACGCCACACAGCGCAGGACTCTCTCCAAGTCCTGATTTGCTCGCTCAGCCTGACCGTTAGTCTGCGGATGGTAACCGGAAGATAAACTCGCAGTCGCCCCCAACTGTCGACAGAATTCTGTCCAAAACCTAGACACAAATTGGGGACCCCTGTCAGAGACCACGTCCACCAGGAGGCCATGGATGCGAAAAACGTGGTCTAAGACAATGGCCGCTGTCTCCCTCGCTGAAGGTAATTTGGGGAGGGGAATGAAATGAACCGCCTTCGAGAACCTGTCGACCACAGTAAGGACCACGGTATTGCCACTAGATGGGGGTAGACCTGTGACAAAGTCCATGGCTATGTGTGACCAGGTTCTCGAAGGTATAGACTGTGGCCGGAGTAGCCCTGCTGAGGGTCGATTCGAGCCCTTACCCACCGCACACACCGGACAAGCCGAAACGAACTCTCGAGCGTCCCGCGCCATCGAAGGCCACCAGAACCGTTGCTTGATTAACGAACATGTATGAGTAGCTCCCGGGTGGCAAGCTAGACTGGATGAGTGACCCCACTGAAGTACGCTAGTTCAGACCGGCTCCGGCACAAACAACAGACTCGCTGGACACCCTGCGGGAATAGTGACGTCGCGTAACGCCTCACGGACCCTGGACTCCACCCCCCAAGTAACCGCCGCGACCACCCGGTTGGAGGGCACGATGGTCACTGGAGAGGTGGATCCAGCTTCTACTTCAAACAACCGTGAGAGCGCATCGGGCTTACCGTTCTTACTACCAGGGCGATACGAGATGTTAAAATCAAATCGGCCGAAAAATAATGCCCACTGAGCCTGCCGGGAATTTAGCCTCTTAACGGAACGGATGTACTCTAAGTTCTTATGGTCGGTCCAAACTATGAATGGAACCCCCGCGCCCTCCAACCAGTGACGCCACTCCTCCAGCGCCAACTTAACAGCCAGTAACTCCTTATTCCCGATGTCGTAATTCCGTTCCGAAGGAGTTAGACGATGAGAAAAAAAAGCGCATGGGTGTATTCTGTAGTCCGAAGGGGACCTCTGAGACAAAATTGCCCCCACTCCTACCTCCGACGCATCCACCTCCACAACGAATTGACGAGATGGGTCAGGGTTGGTGAGAATGGGAGCCGAAACAAAGCGTCTCTTTAAGGTTTCGAACGCCTCTTGAGCCTGCGATGACCAACAGAATCGAATTCGTGTGGAGGTGAGATTTGTCAGTGGTAGAGCGACCTGACAAAAACCCCGAATGAAACGCCTGTAAAAATTGGCGAACCCCAGAAAACGCTGGACCGCCTTGCGATTCTCTGGGGTGGGCCAATACGCAACCGCCTTTACCTTGGCCGGATCCATTCGGATGCCTTTGGGCGACAGAACGAAACCCAGGAACGGAACCGACTGTGTGTGAAACTCACACTTCTCCACCTTGGCATATAAACGATTCTCGAGCAGCCGCTGTAACACTCGCCTGACGTGCTGGACATGGTCGCGCTCGTTCTAGGAGAAGATCAGGATGTCATCGAGATACACAAATACAAACCGGTCGACCATGTCTCGGAGCACGTCATTAACGAGTGCCTGAAAGACCGCCGGGGAGTTTGAGAGTCCAAAAGGCATGACCAAATACTCGAAATGACCTGTGGGGGTATTAAAAGCGGTCTTCCATTCGTCCTCCTCCCTAATCCGAACCAGGTGATAAGCATTGCGTAGGTCCAACTTCGTAAAGATAGTCGCCCCCTGCAAGAGTTCGAACGCTGAAGACATCAGTGGCAAAGGGTGGCTGTTCTTTACCGTGATGTCATTCAGCCCTCGAAAATCTATACAGGGACGCAGCGACCCATCCTTCTTCCCCACGAAGAAGAACCCCGCCCCGGCAGGAGAGGAAGAGGGTAGAATTAAACTGGCTCGCAGAGAATCATTGATGTATCTTTCCATGGCCTCCCTCTCAGGACCGGAGAGCGAGTATAAGCGGCCCTTAGGCGGAGAAGTGCCAGGAAATAATTCAATCGCACAGTTGTACGGGCGGTGCGGAGGAAGAGATGCAGCTCGTGACTTACGGAACACCACTCTTAAGTCATGGTAAACCTCCGGTACACCCGCCAGGTTCACCAGTTCCTCCTGTAGGGTAGAAACAGACATTAAAGGCGATGATGCCGACATTAAACAATGAGACAGCCAGAAAGGACTCCATGCCAACACTAAATTAAGAGACCAGTCAATATGCGGGTTATGATTAACCAACCAGGTGTGCCCCAACACCACTGGAGCGGAAGGGGAATGTATGAGGAGGAAACGAATCTCCTCGGTATGATTGCCCGAAATAGTAAGGTTGACTAGCCTAGTGGACTGGGTAATCTCAGTGAGAAGGGTACCACATAGAGTTCTGGCTGCAATCGGTTCGGCCAGGAAAGAACGTGTGATGCCCAAGTGCTCAGCCAGTTCAATGTCCATAAAATCACCCTCCGCTCCAGAATCAATAAGTGCCGACACCTGGTGGTTAACCCCCTCCAACTGTAGAAACGCCGGAAGAATGGCCTGGCCACCAGATGGCAGTTGTGTAGTGGTGGCGCTCACCGTCCTCTGTCCCTTAAACGTAGGCCGTCTTTTCTTTATAGGACAATCAGCCGCCAAGTGACCCGCCTCTCCACAGTAGAGACACAAGTTATTAGTCAAGCGATGACGGCGCTCTGTAACGGTAAGATGAGCTCTCCCGATCTGCATGGGCTCCTCCTCCGAGGATCCCACGTGGTGTGAAGCAGCCCCTCTCGTGACTGGTGTGCTGTTGATGACGTCATGAGGAAACCCCCTCCTCAGAGTCTGAGCACGAAGGGAGATCCGGTTGTCGACCCGAATGGCGAGATCAACCAACCCGTCGAGTGATGTGGGCAGTTCCAAGGAATAAATCTCGTCCTTGATGTATTCCGCTAAACCGTGAAGAAAGTGGTCCCACTGTGCCTTGGGATTCCACCCACAGGAAGCCGCGAGTGTACGGAACTCGATCGAATACTCCGACACGGAGCGAGTCCCCTGTTGCAACAGCGACAACGCTCGGGCGGCCTCGGTCCCCAATGCTGACCGATCAAAAACCTTGCGAAGCTCCTGAGAAAACTCCTCATAAGATCTGCAGCACTCGTTCTCATTGTCCCACATGGCAGTTCCCCACTCTCTCGCAAGCCCCGCTAGGTGCATGATAACAAACAAAACCCTGGACCTCTCCGTCGGAAAACAGGAAGGCTGGAGTGAAAAAGTTAATGAGCACTGCGAGAGGAATGAGCGACACAAATTAGGCTCACCAGAGTAGGAAGCAGGTGGGTTGAGTCGAGGTTCGGACCGGCGAGGCGCTACCACCTCAGCGTTAAATGGAACAGGTGCTGTAGGCATCACGGGAGAACTGGTCTGCAACTGTTCGAGCCGATGAGTAATCACAGCAAGCTGCTGTGACATCTCTGACATGGCCTGGCGAGAAGCTGCTAATTCCTCTTGCTGTCGTCCTAGTAGAACGCCCTGTTGGGTAATGGCCCGACGCAGTTCCGTCTCCTCTGCTGAGTCCATCGGGGTCAGTGGATTCTGTCGTGAGCTCTGGGTTATAGAGATGAAAAGGACTCAAAAGCAGAGGTGAGAAGTGAAGAAAGTTTATTACAAATCTTCGTGAACAATGTATCATCTTTGTGACAAGGTGAAACGAAGGTGAAGCCTCTCTGATAGGTGGTTCCGGTGAGGACAGCCCGCACTCATACGGACGTGTAGTGAGGCGGAGACCACCGACAGACAGGGAGAGTCCAGGAATATCCAGCCAGAGACGAGAACAGGATCTAGCAGGCGAACAGACCTGCACCGATCCCCACGTCTAGAATCACAGTCTCCTGAATCACAGATACTGGTAAGTGGAATCGCGAACACACATCAGACAAGAAACGCACACACGACATCAAACAATCCACTGACAAACAATGGAAGACACAGCTGGGTATATAAAGGGTAGAGGAAACGAGAGACAGGTGGGGAAGATCAGCTTATGATTGTGCTAATTGCCACCGTCACAAGCTGCAGAAATGACAGGACCAAAACAAACAACAGAGAGGGACCGGTGACACACCCTGACCCGTGACAAAATCAGCATATTAGAATGTTTTCTGAAGAAATAAATTAAATTTGAAAGAGGACCTATGATACTTTTTGACATGTTCAGCTTTCTTTAGATAGATAGATAGATAGACTTTAATTGTCATTGTACAGTAGAACCATACAACAAAATTTGTTTGTGCAACCTCTAAAACAAGACTCACTTTCATAACACACTCATACAATAAATAAAATAGAATAAGAAAGAGAAGAACACTTTAGTGTGTAATGTTGCTGTTTAAGCATGAAAAAGCTCTGCAAATTCCTTCTGCTGGAGTTATTCTCTATATCAGTGTCACTGTTTCTGAACTCCATGAAACGCCTCCATGGTAGTCTTGAGTTTTCTTCAGAGAACGAACGTGTCACAATATTCCTCATTTAAATCATATGTAGAATAAAGGGGTGGGGCCTGGTTGAGTTAGTTAGTAGTGTGTTGAAACTCACGGTTATGGTAGGAGGCGGGACATTTCCCAAACACGTGCAAAGCACTTGACCAATCACAACACTCTGGTCCACCCAACCAATCAGAGCACACTGTGCTTTTTGGAAGGAGGAGCTTCATAAAGACAGGAAGTAAACAAAGCGTTACTGACAGAGTGGGAAGAGAGCAGCTGCAACAATGTCAAATAATGTGTTTGAACATTCAAGCAAGAAAACTTATTCTAGTAGAACCCAAAAACAAAATCAAGACTTTGAAAAAGGGCATATTAGGGTCCCCTTTAAAAATATTCATACATTTTTTAAAAATCACGAGGGAACGGAAACGTTATGTCAAAACTGACATATTGGGGTCTCGCCTGGGAGCTACACATATGGGATTACCAAGGGGGAATCACAGCATATGGATATCTAGCCTATTACAAGGACTGTCCGACCGGAGGCTCAATCCTCCCAGGCCCGCGGATTCAGGGTTTGCCGAATGGGGAACTCATCTGAAGAGCAAAGTAGGCGCTGATATCCCCCCACTTGAGGGGAATGGCGCTGCAAGCGAGACACCAAGCCAGCCTTCCCGCACATTACCTGTTTGTACCCAACACATGGTAAGAAACCGGCTCAACCCGGAGATTGTGAAAATCTTGTGAAGCCCATAGCTCTGCAGATGTCTGCCAGAGATGTGAGCCCTCACTCTGAGGGGTCACGGCTCGCCTTGGGACTGGTACGCCAAGGCGATTCTATCCACTAGTTAGTTGGCTAACCTCCGCTTAAGAGGTGAGAGCTGATAAGAGCTTCTGAAGCTCATGCTGTGCGAGAACAGGACTCAGCAACGCCAGGGCTGGGTTTGCCTTTTCTAGTGGTTGCGCTTGCATGTTCACTACCTGGTCCCTAAAGGGAGTGGTGGGAACTTTGGGCACATATCCGGGCCGGGGTCTCAGGATCACGAGAGACCGGGCCGGCCAGAACTCAAGGCACGGTTCTCTGACCAAAAAATGACTGCAGGACCCCCACCCTCTTGAAGGAAGTGAGCGCAGTCAAGAGCACTGTTGTTAGAGACAGGATCTTAAACTAAGCTGACTCCAGCAGCTCAAAGGGGGCTCTCTATAGACTAGAAAGGACCGAAGAGAGGATGAAGCGCGGCATGGGAGGATTTAGCCATCTGGTGCCTCTCAGGAATGTGACACTTACCTGGCTCTGTGGGTCGGCTAGGCTAGGGAGACGCCACGAAGCACCGCGCCATCAAAACGCAAATGAAGCGGGGCGTCACTCACTGCCAGACCACGCCCAGTATGGACCAGAGGCAGAACAAATAAACTGAAACTGGAGGTTCTCCACCCGTCCCTGTGCTCCCTCCACCTCTGGGCCCTCCCATCTTAAGGCAGCTTAGATGGACGCTTTGAGGGTTTAGCGGAGGCCTGTACGGGCTGCGTTGCTTTCCTGCTGGGGGCTCGACTGGGTGGCGGGGTTGACAAATCCGGTCACGCTGGAGCTGGTGTAGACAGCACAGGGGGACACCCTCGGCAATGAGCAGACAGGGGGCTGGCCTGCGGCGGCCGGGTAACAGTGGTGTCATGCCAGGGCAGGATGCTTTATGGCCTCAGTCTGCTTCTGGACTGCTGAGAAATGCTGGGCAAAGTCCCTGACAGTGTCGCTGAAGAGGCCGGCCTGGGAGTCCTCGAAAGCGAACTTTGTCACACATGGAGACATGCTCTCACAGTGAGATCATAAACCATCCACGAACACTTTCTCAGCATGCTCTTGGCCCAGACATGCGAGACAGCGAATGTGGCCGTCAGATAAAGCCAGGAAACGACCGCATCCAGAAACACGGACATCTTTAAAACGATGTCCTTCTGTCCGTGTTTCTGGGGCTATTTGTCTGGTTTGGGTCTTGTCTTCTTATTTAAAATGTGTTTTTACACTGGACTTTGAAGTGTCTTAAACCGATGGACTTCAACTGCGATTGGGTTTCTGTGATTCCCGCTGGTGCGCAGAGGTGGTGTGTTCCACTCTTCCGCTTGTTGTGGTGCTTCATCCGGCCTACCCGATTCCACCGGCCTGCCTATCTTTGTCGGGAGGATTTTGTGGCGTGGTTGCCGTCGTCGTCGGGAGTTCCCGTTTGCTGTTTGGAGTCCTGGAGTTTGTTGTACCCACCTGATGAGGGACTATACTTCACGTTTACTCTGCTGGCCGCTGCTCATTCTGATGGTCAGATATTTGTGTATTTTTCATCCTGGTCAATGCATCTGATGCCGATTCCATGATCATCTGTGTTGTTTGATGTGTATATTGTTGTTTCTTGTATTTGTCCTGTTTTTAATGCATTTATGTTTATTAATTGTAAAGCGCTTTGAGCTTGGGAAAAGCAGTATATAAATTAAACGTATTATTATTATTATTAACCGTGCAATGTTCTTTCAGGAAGGATATCACCACTGGATGCACCCTTATGCCGACAGGAGAGATCTTCTCTTGAACAGCTCTTTAAAAATGGAAATTTTGCTCTTTCTGCAATGAGAAAACAGCTTTTGTCAAAGGATGACTGGAAGAGAGGGATTGCAGTACAAGCCCACTTGGCTCGGAAGAAAAGTATGAATGAATGCGAGCCGTATATACCCGTATTTCCGGGTAAGAGTGGCTCGGCATGCAGATCTCATTGGCCAAATCCATTGGCTCATTTTGTTTCCACTCAAAGGTGGCAAGAACCCAGTATGTCAGTATCAACGTAACGTTGAATGTGACTGATTGAATGGGAACACATCATTAAATATACACTCACCTAAAGGATTATTAGGAACACCATACTAATACTGTGTTTGACCCCCTTTTGCCTTCAGAACTGCCTTAATTCTACGTGGCATTGATTCAGCAAGGTGCTGAAAGCATTCTTTAGAAATGTTGGCCCATATTGATAGGATAGCATCTTGCAGTTGATGGAGATTTGTGGGATGCACATCCAGGGCACGAAGCTCCCGTTCCACCACATCTCAAAGATGCTCTATTGGGTTGAGATCTGGTGACTGTGCGGGCCATTTTAGTACAGTGAACTCATCGTCATGTTCAAGAAACCAATTTGAAATGATTCGAGCTTTGTGACATGGTGCATTATCCTGCTGGAAGTAGCCATCAGAGGATGGGTACATGGTGGCCATAAAGGGATGGACATGGTCAGAAACAATGCTCAGGTAGTCCGTGGCATTTAAACGATGCCCGATTGGCACTAAGGGGCCTAAAGTGTGCCAAGAAAACATCCCCCACACCATTACACCACCAGTCTGCACAGTGGTAACAAGGCATGATGGATCCATGTTCTCATTCTGTTTACGCCAAATTCTGACTCTACCATCTGAATGTCTCAACAGAAATCGAGACTCATCAGACCAGGCAACATTTTTCCAGTCTTCAACTGTCCAATTTTGGTGAGCTCTTGCAAGTTGTAGCCTCTTTTTCCTATTTGTAGTGGAGATGAGTGGTACCCGGTGGGGTCTTCTGCTGTTGTAGCCCATCCGCCTCAAGGTTGTGCGTGTTGTGGCTTCACAAATGCTTTGCTGCATACCTCAGTTGTAAAGAGTGGTTATTTCAGTCAAAGTTGCTCTTCTATCAGCTTGAATCGGTCTGCCCATTCTCCTCTGACCTCTAGCATCAACAAGGCATTTTCGCCCACAGGACTGCCGCATACTAGATGTTTTTCCCTTTTCACACCATTCTTTGTAAACCCTAGAAATGGTTGTGCGTGAAAATCCCAGTAACTGAGCAGATTGTGAAATACTCAGACCGGCCCGTCTGGCACCAACAACCATGCCACGCTCAAAATTGCTTAAATCACCTTTCTTTCCCATTCTGACATTCAGTTTGGAGTTCAGGAGATTGTCTTGACCAGGACCACACCCCTAAATGCATTGAAGCAACTGCCATGTGATTGGTTGATTAGATGATTGCATTAATGAGAAATTGAACAGGTGTTCCTAATAGGGCTGAACCAGAGTTTCCGCTAGAAAAAAATGGTGCCGGTCAAAGTGACCGGCAGAGGTTTCGTTTTACGGACATTTTGATGATATGCCGGTCAAATATCGCCTATTAATTAGTCAAGTTGAGGAAAACTGGAGGCAGTCTATGTAACTTAAAAAATGACATAATCAGGCCGTATAGAATGCAACATGTTATTATTAGCCTAACTTTCAAATAGACGAAAAAAAAACATGAACGTCCGATTGGCATCAATCAACGCCAATTGTTTTTTACTATGGTTTCACACACATTCACTTTTTGAAACGTTGAGGCACGGATTTACCCAATACAAATAAATAGGCTTGTTTGAGATGCGCCTTGCCTCGCCTGAAATGTAGTCGAGAGTAGGCGGCTGCAGTGAGAGGAGGAGTGAAAAAAGCGCAGGCAAGCCGGACAGTTCTCGCTTCTCGCAGTGGATCTGACTCCTGCGAGATCAATGATGGATATCGCGGGATTCACGGGATTCACGCTCGTGCACAGTGTTGCTAATAAACTGGATGTAATTTAAGTTCTGTTGCATTTATATTAAAATAAATATAATGTACAAGACACCCAAAGTACTTATTATTTAATTCCATTTCAAATAAGTGTTTATCAATCATTTTTTCTTTAATAGCCTACATAAATAGGCTATGTGGTTTTTTTTGTTGTTTTGTTTTTTATAATAAAATGACTGTGTTGGCATAACATAACATAAACATAAAGTTTGGGAATATTCACACATAACATATACACATAAAACATGATATCCGAGTTTTAAAATCAAACATTTTAAAAGAGAACAATACATCACGGTTGTTTAAACCAATCAACATTAAGCTGTGTCGTCAGCAAGTCGTTTCCCATCAGGCTTTTGATCAGCGCAGTCGGTGGAGAGCAACTGCGCGCGACTGCAGAATCCGACACGTGCGCCTTGCGCTCACGAGAGCTTTTTGACACACCTCAGCATGACATCAGAGCAAGGCGGACCGCACTCGGACACATTTCTAACCGGCATGCATTACGCGTTGATCACCGGTGATCGGTTCTGCGCAGATTTTGCTCATCTCAAACAAGCCTAATGAAACATCTCCGTTAACTAGCAGATCATTCATTTAGTTCGCTATTATTAAATAAGAGATCTAGCGCTAAAATCTGTTGTTTTTGAAATCAAGCTGAGCGCTCGTGTCCGCTGCTATCAGTTGCATGGACGACGTGCTGCGCGAGTTGCGCAATCTTCACTCGGACGCGCGTTTCAATCTATCGCCGTTGCGGAGACTCTCTATTCATTCCGGTGAAATCACAAAATAAAATGCACACAAAGGTTTCCCTGCTTGATATAGACTGTAACCACTGATGAACATAGGCTATTCAGTTTTGATGAGAAAAAAAAAAACTGTACGAGTGCGTGGATTAGAACCACTGATCCATAGACAATAATGAGATGTTCCTGATTCACCATCGTCTGGCCTCTGAAAAAAGCTTTTAAGGCTAGTCTGCCTGGGCCTGGCCATATTTGAAACGTCTCACTCAATCGTTCGTTGTTTAGGTCTATATTACAGCCGTTTAGACGTGCGCTTTATTTGAAATGCAGCATGCGATGTTGTTTCATAGCTTTCAAACGGTAGAGCCTGTTCCTTTATATTTATAACATAGCCAAAGGTCGGTGTATTTTTGCTTTATACATTTTAGGCTTATTCTCAAATTCAGCTTGTGTTAGGGGGCGGGATTATTAGGCAATTTTAATCGGACAATTTGACCGTTGAGATTTAATTTTGTCGGACATTTCATTTTTTTCCCGGCCAATGTCCGGTAATTACCGGACAACGGAAACCCTGGGCTGAACAATTATGGAAAATAATCTAATTGCGATTTTTTTTAACCAATATTGCGATTGCGATTTAATATGCGATTACTTTAAGTTCTTTACCTTCTGTATTAGTCGACAAAGACAAGCAATAAATCATTGTACAGTAGGGATGGGAATCTTTAGGCAGCTCATGATCCGATCAAATTTTTTTCTTAACTAATCTTAATAACACTTAAAATATGTATTTAATTACATGTGTAAATTACACTTTAAATATATATATATATATATATATATATATATATATATATATATATACATAGGCTAAACACATTTAATTAAACCAATTACATGTTAAGAATTTTAAATGGGCTATAAACTATATAGCTTCAAAATATAAAAGCTAGTAAATAAAGAGGAACAAAAAAAAAACATTACAAGCAATAAACAAAGAGTGCTTTCAGTATTTAAAAGTAGGCTTTCTGAACGTTTTCCATTCAAGAGCTGGAGTGATTTTCCCCCTATACGATAAGCTGCATTCACACTAATGCACAGATCTCTTTTGAAATTGTAAATGTGGTTTGTCCTGTTGGTTTAAGATATAACTGACCGTGTTTACATTAATTTCGCGTCAAAAGCATTTTGAGATGCAAGTACATTTAACCAATGAGTCGCTCACAGCCGCATGCACGAGCGCTCTTCACAAAGCGCGCGTAAGTATTTTAAAATGAAAGCAGCTTTCTCAGTGATTTTCATATTTTTAATATATAAGCCAACTGCATTCCAAAAGACATAAATAATGCTTTTGTGGAGCATTTGTAAGGAAAATTCCGGCGGCCAAGACCGCGCACAGCAAGAGTAACATCAAAGCCGCAAAACCTGTGCAATGAAGCCCGCGACTGTCCTTGTAATTCGCTTAAACCCCGAACTTTATGAAAGCTTATTCTTCGGAAGGTTCGAGCGGTGTCGTGTGTGTGAGAGAGAGAGAGAAATTAGAAGTAAGCAGAATACGGTTGTTTCTAAAGCACTCGCAGCGTCATCACGCATCTGTGTTTAAAAACTAAGCTCAGACTCGATTCTGAAATTCTCTGAATCGATCCAGAATTGTTGGAGAGAGAATAAATAACACAATATCACATAGATAAAAAAATAAACTGTTCTTTCCTGTATGCCAGACCTATGCGTAGCGTGCCAAGTTGATGCCTGATCTGCAGACTGCTTTTCTCTCGCGTGTCACGTGACCAGTGTAATCGCAGCTTTTGCGGTTACAAAATCGCATTTCATCATATCGCGATATTATCGCAAATGCAATTAATCGTTCAGCCCTAGTTCCTAATAATCCTTTAGGTGAGTGTAGATGCTAGGAAGAGCCATTTTTTATTGTCAGCTAATTGTTTCACATAACTCAAATATCTTCCTACCGGTTCCAGCTGTAGAAGACTTCTTCTCACACCAGTTCAAGTAATCTAGGAAACCACAGTAGCCACGGATGAGTTTTTTGGTGTCACCCTGAGCAATCGAAAAGTTTCCATATCTCCAGCTCTCTCCGATGGACAGCTGCCGCTTGGCTTCTTCCATCTGCCCGTTTAGTAGGAGATGAAAGCAATGCTCCAAACAGATCTACAACATTCACATGACATGACATAATGATTAAAATGCATTCATTGAATGCAGTGTAAATGTTGTAAAAGGGGAGGTTTGGGGTTCTTAACGCAATGCATACCTTTGGGAAGTTTTTGACTCCATTGTTTTTCAACTGTTCATATACAGCGTTGAAATCTTCAGTGGTGGCGTTAGGGAGATGACGCAGAATTTCTGTGCCTATTCTCCATGTGATCTGATGGACAGAATTATGCAGTCAGCTAAGAAACACATCATCCGTACAGTAGCAAACACACACACGACAGCAACAAAAACAAAATAGGAGGATCCAAAAGGAAAATACAAACAAATAAGTCAGGCCAAAGATGATTACATGGTTTTATGATAAGAATAATGTATCGACTAAAAAAAAGCAAGTACGCATCCAATTCCTTTATACTTAAAAAACAATGTCTTATTTAAATTTTTATTTAATTAAATAATATTGAACAAAATATGGTAACAACCCACTTCTATTAACTTTACAAGCTCATAATATGGCAAAGTAATGCAAAGGATTACTAAATTAATAAAAGAAAAGATTAATTTCAACCAATCAAAAATATAATTCACCATTATTAATAAGTAAACTTCTGCAGTTTTCATGTTGTTTTATTTATTTGAATGATTTTATATTTTTCTATGAAACCATTAAAACACTAGACATTTCTATCCAAAGAGATTTTTAATATTCCTTTAAAAAGACAAGACACTCCAGTCAGAAATTAGTTAAACAACATTTTTTTTAACAATTATCCTCATGGGACTAATCAATCAATTAATCGTTGTCCATCTATCCATCTAAATATAACCTACCTGGGCACTAATTTCAAACCATCAACAACAATATGATTCACAATTGTTCGTGGGTAAACTTCAATTTAAAACATGCTAAGTGACATAAATGATTTGTAGGTCATGAGGAATTAATTAAATCTGTTTGTTGCTTAGAAGCAACATTATGTGAGAGGCTACGGATGCAATGAACAGTGTCACATAGGGTCATTCAATGTCAAATCAACCTGAGGTTGAAATTTTGAAGAAGAAAGCCAAAATATTAAATGTCATGAATGTATATTTACTGAGTAATCCACTATTTTGTAGAGAGGGTCAAAATTAAAATTTTCACATGAGATTTGGAGCCAAATTACAGGGGGGTAATAATGACTTTAAAAAAATGGCAGTATCATTACTTATTATGCAACAAAGATTGTAAAAGTAAACAGACTTAAATAATAGACCAACCAATCTCTATGTATGAATAAAGTAATGATGATGCCATCTTTCTAAAGTCATTTTACCCCCTATAATTTGATACCAAATCACATGAAAACTGTCATTTTGACCCCCCATCTACTAAATAGTGGATTATTCAGTAATACAAAGCCATAACATTTTATATTTTGGGTTTCATTACTTAATGTTCGTCTTTATTGCTAGAAACTATGAACAAAATCAAAAATTTAAAGTTTCAGAAATGTGGTTGATTTGACATGGAATGACACAATAGAGACAATACATATGTAATGTTTCATCAAAACAAGACAACTGCATTAAACATTTTAATACTGATTTCATAACATGTCTCTTAGCTGCTTATAAGTCGGCTTGACAGAGTTTAAAGGGCTGTTGTACCTCAGACGCCATTGGATGCACTTTAATGCTATTCCTGGCCTCCAGTGTCTGAATGTAAGAGTTGTAATAAACCGCAGCCTCCTGCCAGTTATGAAGCAGCATCGCATCTCTGATCCGCTTCAGACACTTTTTGTTCGACTTGAGGAAGAAGATCTCTGTGTGAACTCCTGCACAATAAAAAAAATAAATAATAATCAATGGGACTGAGCTGCTTTTACCACATAAACCACAAGTTAATATGATATCTCCAGAACATTACCTTTGTCGTTCTTATAAAAGTGTAAGTTAATGGGCTTTTTAAGCAGTTCCCAATTTGTCCTTTCATCCTCTGGAAAAACATCAGCCTCTATATCATCCATGGCTCACTGCTTTACGGAGACTTGCTTTCCTCTTGACCGTATTATGAAGATGTGAAAAAAAATGAATTATCCTTTTCAATACACGCTTTGCGATCGTACGACTCAACACGTGGACGTGGGAACAAAACTTTCTCATCAAAACAAGCCGGCTGACAGCGCCACCTGCCGCACGGGCGGACAGTAACACAGAGAACGCGCAGGCTGTTTAATCGATTCGATAAGTTGCTCGTTCAATAAGTGCAATATTTTTTAGCTTGTATAAAAAAAACAGATTTTTCAAGTGAAATATAGAAGCATATTGAATACACCTTGTATTGAGTAATAAATCTATCTATATATCAATCTATATATAATCTATCTTATTCTGAATCTGAAGGATTAAAGTCTCTGAGATCTACATTGAAAAACATCAGGAATGAGACATGAATGTAGTCAATTATTCCGCTTATAGTATGGTCACCACACCTCTAAACATTGTTCAGAATGATGATGCATTTCAAGACATAACACTCCTGTGTGGGACTAATTTCTTACGCATCTCATCAGACGCCTCCATTGCTAATTCTAATTTTTAGAGCGTTTTAGAGAGATATTAAGCATGTATGAATTACCTCAGTCTGTGTGTCTCTCAACAGTGTCCGGCAGCAGCATCTCTACAACTAATAGCGAAACTGTAAGTTAATCTGCTTCAAGAACAGGGCCGTTATTACCTCGCTAGTGAGAAATGTCATTATGCTTTTAAGTTTCTATTTACTATTTTACTGATAAAATCATCAGAGCAGCGCTGACAACAATATCTGCGCGAGTGTGTGTCTGTGCTATAAGTGTGTGTGTGTTTGAACGAAAGAGAATAAGTGCATTCTGTAGGCTACATAATAAAACGTTATTTTGTGGCAAAAACATGGAAATAGTTTGACATTTTTATCCTATTGTTTACTATTTATTTGCTTGGTCAGAGTCGTTGTGGGTTTTGGTTGTTCTGCTGTTGAATTTGAAATCACTTAAATCATTTGGCGAAGTGATATAGAACTGTAATGCGGTCAAAACCTGCCTGGAACTACTTTAACCGTGCGTTTCTGTGAAAATAATTGCACACCGGACGTCAACCAATCAGATTCAACAGCCCCGTGTATACACTTATACCATATATACAGTTATATATAGTTAAAATGTCACAAATGGGCAGTTGTTTTTGTTTAGAATTTTGTTCTGTAAAATATCTAAACAAAAATATGGAACCAACGCTACTTTTGCGTCATCGAAGGGTAACGCCCCTTTTTTGGGGGAAACAAACGGATTCCTCTGAACAGAACTCACTCGCTCTAAATCTGCAAAGTTTCTTGATAGCAAAAATGGCACAAACATACACACTCTCTTTGCCGGCCGAGGACCGTAAGCAGTATTTAAAGAAGCTACTGGATACGGGGTTACAGAGGAGTTCCGTTGAAATGGTCGAAAACTGGATTAATGACCCCACGCAGTGGCCAAATATGGACTATTCAGACATCTACTACTATCTCGTGGAATCACCAAGTAGCCTATTTTTTTGTCATTAACACACTCACAGTATGACAAACTAGACAGTAGTAGCGTTGGTCTATATATATATATATATATATAAAAACAGGTTTGGAGAGTTCACTAAGTGAAGTCAACTTAAGGTTATGCATCAGAAAAGAAAAAGTGCGTTTTTTGCTTTTGAGAAATTACTCTGAATATTAGATACACAATCTCTGTTGAAGAATATCATAGAAGGAATAAAAGACCAAAGATAAACAAAAAATAAACCTCCATAACTAAAAATGCACAGTAGAAATGTGACATTTACAGTAAAAAAAATAAAAATTGATTGAGATGTTTTGGTGGCTGCAACAGGAGGCCATTTGCACCATGGTCAGAACAAACAATGCCATTAGACTAAGATACAGAGGGCCATTATAGAATACAACGATGTCTTTGAAAACATCCAATCTATTAAAATCTCATTCTCAAATATCACAGGGTGCTGAAAAAACACCACAGGAGCATTAAACAGCTGTACGGAGCACCATTCGAAAGGAGTGATGACTGAGTCCAGGAGCTACTATACCAGTTTGCACATGTAAAACATCTATGTGCATACAGTAACTACATCACAGCAACATTTTAGTGACATATAGTACAGCAAGCATGACCTGTACACATTTTCAATGGCCGTAGAAGAGAAAGAACATGTAATATATGTGTAACTGTATCTTCTTGTCTAAAATGAAGATGCATGTAATTTATAAAACTAATTTTGTGTGTTCTGAGTTATAATGGAATTGGAGTCTAGTAAACCATCTCACAACATAATGTTCGTGGATGAGGCTCTGGCTTCAACCTGAGTAAAATCAGAAGACATGTCATCACCACAGAACGACTGTTGATTTGCCAGAGATTATCAGTGTGTGCTGCTATTTCAGAGCATGGTGTCATTGGTGTGCTAACTCATATTCCCCTTATAGGCCATAAAACAGCATTTCCTCACTTTCTTACAGACCCTCTATCTCAGTTTTGAGATGATTTAGCAAAATAACTTTTTGATTATCTTGTGACTTATGAAACAAAGACTTGTCATTCTGATGGAACTGATATGTTCATTGACATAAATACTTAATCTTTAGTTCATCTTTCAAATTTGAGTTACTGGCTTTTGCAGGTAATCCATTGTGTGAAAATGTTTGTACAAATTGTTTTGAGAAATGCACTTACGGGTTTGCAAATATTAAGGATGACTCGAGAAATGTGCCAAAGTGAATGAGAAAAACTGTAATTCAAAGTGAAGCTCAACTCGAGCAGATACACATTATTTAAAGGAGGAGTCTGGTGTCATACTCAGACAACTGAAACATTGTCTGGTACAAATCTAGAAAAATCTCAATTTTACATGTTTATTATACAATATCTTTAGACTTCCTCGTCTTCTTTTTCTCCATCTTCCTCTTCCATCTCCAACTTTTTCTTCTCCATCTTTTTCTTCTTCTCCAACCTTTTCTTCTCCTTCTCCATCTTTTTCTTCTCCTTCATCTTTTTCTTCTTCTCCAACCTTTTCTTCTCCTTCTCCATCTTTTTCTTCTCCTCCTCCATCTTTTCCTTCCTCTTTTTCTTCATCCCCTCCCTGAATGGGCATTCATCTGTTTTACTTTCAGATATTCTCTTTAAGTTTTGAGCGTATCTTCTGTATTCTAAAACTGTGAGAAGAAAACAAAATGTTCAGGAACTTATTAAATATGTCAGAAATGGTCTGAACACACATTACAGACTCCACACATAAACTGAGACCCAAAGGTTTCTGTTCTGGTTCTACTGAGGACACTGAATGGAAACTTGATCTTTTCATCTGGAAAAAGAGAATCATTTACTTACAGTGTTCACCCAGAAGCATTAAAACGTTACTCTTGATCTGCAGAAGACTGACGTTCTCCAGCATGTCTATCCTGGCGAAATGGATTCTGAAGTGAAAGGAGAACCACAGCGATCGCCTTGCGTGCCATTCCTTCAGCACAACCTCCTTGCGCTTTCTAAACGAGTACAAATCAACATAAAAAACATTAGAGATGATGATGCTTTTTCACATGTTCATCTTTCTTTAGTGTGTAATGTTCCAGTTTGAGCACAAAGTCCCTCCAGCGGGAGTTATTCTCTATATCAGTGCTTCTGAACTCCTGAAACGCCTCCATTGTAGTCTTGAGTTTCTTCCGGGAACAAACACGTCACAATATTCCTCATTTAAATAATTAATATGCAGAATACAGGGGCGGGGCCTGGTTGAGTAAGTTAGTAGTGTGTTATATAATATATATAAAAATTAAGGCTGTCAATTTAACATGTTCATATAATTAGTTACAGGAAAAAAAGAATACGTTAAAATTAACATTTAACGAACCTTGGCCGTCCCAACGTAGTTCAACTCACTGCGTGATGAAGCGTATAGAATACAGTAAGAATGACCCTAAAATTCAAGATATTAGAGCAAAAATGCCCCTGTATGAGTTTTCTGGTCTCATATTTATATCATATGATATATTTAAACAATATCACACGAGTAACGAATGCAATATCTCACGAGAGCCGTTTTTGTCCAGAATAGCACATGTTATCTAGATTTTAAACCGTTCAATAAATTAATATTGTGGTATATTTGCCACAATATTGTCTGTTTTTGCTCACTTTTGACAATAAAAATATTACCTAAAGCCAGAGCAAAACTGTTGTGTGTCTCCAAGCAACATACAGCTGTGTTTAATTTCAGAATAAATCCAAGTTGAGCGAATCAATCGGGTGAAACAATGATTCAATAATTCATTCATAAAGAGAACCATTTACTTAATTTGTGAATGAATCATCCGTTTGAACGAATCAAATGAATGACTCAATGGGCCCCATCACACCCGGCACAATGCAGCGCCAAGCACGACGCAAGTGTGTTTTGCTAGTTTCAGCCCGACACAGTTATCATTTTCACGTCCTGCGCTACGTTGTTTAAATAGCAAATGCATTTGCGCCCATCTGTACACCCCATGGGCGGCTGGTCTGAAAACTAGGTATGTTCAGGCGCATTAGCACGTTGCTAATTTGAGGAACTGAAATAGACTGACTTTAGACCAGGTTTTTGTTGGTCAATGGCTCAATATTTCTTTTGTTATTTAAACAGCTCGTTAGTAATATGTGCCTAGGCGAGTCTACAACGCACGTACACTCTGGAATCCATTTATTTTTAATATTTGGCATGTTTGTGTGCTGCTGTGTGTGTAATAATCAATGTAAAAGATTAATACTGTGTACATAAAGATATGGTGGAATCCGGCTTGTCCTGTAGATGGTCTTCTCACACACACACACACACGTTTGCGCTCTGGAGAAGCGTTCAATCTTTCCGCTTGCAAATTCCTCCATGTAAATACCGAATCCACCATGGAGTGCAACTGGCTTTTAAAGGGAATGGGAGATGAGACTCTGATTGGTTTATTTCACGTTATGCCCAAAACGCACACATTATTCATTAAGAGAATAGGGAAAACCTTTTTGGACCATGCGCTGCGCGTGCCGACCATTTTTCCCACCGTTAAACTGGCAAAAGTGGATTCGGACGCCCTAAGTGAACTTGTGCCTTGCGCTTAAGACCATGTGCTTAGATCCTTAAAATAGGCCCTATGGCTGCATCTGAAAACTGATAAATGCCTTCAGAGGCTTCACCTCCTGTCTCCTGAGATCCCTTCATCTGATCAATTTCTGAATGCAGCACAGATGAATCCTTCACTGCCTTTGATATCCCACAAATCTGTGTTTTCCATTCGGTGACAGATGAGCTAAAAAAAAAAAAAAAAAAAGGCGCCTGAAAGTGGCGGTTGGTGGTCAGTTCGTGTGTAAATATGTTTTGACCAATATTTTTCAATTTTGATGTCATTTCTAGCAAGAAAATACTATTGTAGTAATTAAATATTAGCTTTGTTATCACCAAAGCGCTCCCTATTTTGCTGTAGATCATTAAACCGTTACACTTCCTCAGAAGTCAAACGTGTGCATGCGCTGTCTAAGTTTTCAGTTGCAGCCACTCATTTAGACATTTACTGCCACCTATTGGCAGTTTTAGTAATTATATTTCTATATAATAAAAAACCCATTAAAGAAAAAACCCAACTTACTTCCGTTTGAGTAACTTTATAATGTTCTGAAGACAGGACCAAGCCTTCATGTCACTTTTCCAACTGGAAAACTCCAGAAGGTCCATTGAAATGGTGAGAGCTTCTTCTAGATCGCTCATGAGTCCTGGAAAAGAAAAAAGAAAAAGCAGAAACTGATTTAAATCAAAGCGGTTTACTTTATACATTTCAGTTACTGGTGGGTGATGAATCTAACAAATAATCCCAACAGATTTACAGTGGAGGACGAGCACCATGCTAAAAACCAATCAGAAATGTCTAGTTTTCATACGTACTGTTGCTCAGCAGGAGAGAGCAGAGATCTAGCATCAGTTCATGACTCGGGACTAAAGTGTGCAGAATCTGAGCAACAGAAACCAGAATAAAATTAATCATTTTAATCAGAAACTTTATGTACATTCTGATTGGCTGAAGCATTTCATACCCTTAATGAACCGATGAGTCTGTCATCTGGGGCATTGTGTCTCTTGAGGAACTGGTACAGGTACACATGAGCATTGGGATTGATTGGGAATTCCTTGTTGTAAGCATAATTCTCCAGAATCTGCAGAGCGCCGTCCTCATCGTTGTAAAACTCCAGCATCTGCAGCGGATGATACATATAGACAGCATTAGACTTGTGCATTATATTATAAATCTTCTAAATAATATAATAGCTGTGTGTAACCAATAGACTGAAATGTAAGCCGTTAAGCACTCACAAAATCTCATTTGTACATGTAAATTCAATTAAAATACGACTCATTTAAGTCTGTTTTTCACACAAATACCTCATTTGACCTCAGAAGACTTGGTATATATTAATTTTTTTTATGATGCATTTTGACCTTTTTTTTAAGCTTGTTTGATTGTAAAAAGCCGTGTGAAGATTCTTCAAACAAATCTGCTTTTGTGGTCCACAGAGTTTTGGTCTAAACAAACCCTTTAAACAAAGATAGTCCTCAAATTGCACAAGGTAAGATAGTGTCTCACATTAATGTAACTCAACACAAAAGGGTCCCAGACTCCAGGCTGACTGATGATGTCCTTCAGGGTCACAGAAGCATATCTGAAGTAGCTGTGCATCTCATGGTTCCTGTTCGCCTCATCTGATACCAGAAACATGGACAAGAACGCATTCAACTGATTAAAAGTGACAGTGAAGACATTTGTTGTAATGCTGTTCTATTCATTAAAAAATCCTGAAAAATAAAAAGGTTTCCAAAAAATATGAAGCACCACAACTGTTTTAAACAATGATAATAATCAGAAATGTTTCTTGAGCAGCAAATCAGCATATTAGAATGATTTCTGAAGAAATAAAATTACATTTCTAAGATGACCTATGATGCTTTTTAACAACTTTCTTTAGTGTGTACTGTTGCTGTTTGAGCACTTTGAGTTATTCTCTACATCAGTGTCACTATGAGCGGTAATATTTTACTCCAGAGCGGAGAGCGTCTTTCTGAATATTCTGCTACGCTCATTCATCCAAGAATGCTCTTTTTGATTTACTGGTTCGAGAGTATGTGAAATAAGCAATAGATCTAAGGTTATAGAGTTCAAATACTGTTTTAATGAAGTTTCGAACCTTAGACATATCCTAAATGCACGGTAAACAAAGTTAAGAACGAAAAAGAAAAAGGCACATATTCAGTTTGTGATATACTAACAGCTACGTTTTTTTGCGTTTTTTTGCTTATGGATAAAAAGTTGTTTGAAATACGTTTACAGCGCTATACTGTTAAGGAACATCTTGAAGACCACTTAATTGTTCAACATAACTCAAATATCTTCGTACCGGTTCCAGCTGTAGAAGCCTTCTTCTCACACCACTTCAAGTAATCTAGGAAACCACAGTAGGCACGGATGATATTTTTGGTGTCACCCTGAGCAATCGAGAAGCTGCCATATCTCCAGCTCTCTCCGATGGACAGCTGCCGCTTGGCTTCTTCCATCTGCCCGTTTAGTAGGAGATGAAAGCAATGCTCCAAACAAATCTACAACATTCACACAGTGATGAAAGAGTACTGAGAAAACACTCTCAAGTAAAAGTACCAGTACATTCCAAAAAGTGAGTAGAGTAAAAAGTACTTGTCCAAAAAAAGTAGCTTATTTAAAAGTACTCATGAGTAGTGAGCTGCGGATTCTGCCCCCTTATAATAAACACTGTGCACTACAATTAATACATTTAAAAAAAAAACATTGTACATACTGTAATTCACATTATCTTTTGTTCTTTGTCAGAAAGATTGAAGAATATCTATCATCCATCTTTTTAAAATGCATCAAAATCCATTTAAATCATTGTTTGAAAAACAAAAAGATGTAAGGCCACTGAGCCTGAGCATGCTATTGTTGCACATAAAATATCAATGTTCATAACTGTGCAAAGAATTCAAAAACCTTTAGAAACGTACTCGGTTACTAACGTAACCTCGGTTCTCTCTAGAGAGGGAACGAGTACTGCGTAATATCTTGCGCTATGGGGAAAACCTCTTTTCCACAAGATATTGAAGCCAAAAATTATCCTTAATTTTGAATTAAATGTAAAACGCTGTGCAGCAGCATGCAGATATAGGCAAGACGGCTCGTGCGCCTATTGGCTGCTCTGCGGCAACAGCAGCAGCCTATCGAGAGAGGCCCTGCATGACACCATATCCAATGGGGGCATTTCGCGCCCATTTCGTCACGTCCCGCCAGAAAGGGCGTGGTCTCGCCCTATAAATATAGCTCGATTAGGCTGGTACAACTGGTTTTCATCGCCGAAGCGAACCAGAGCTGTGTATGCACGGCAAGATACGCAGTACTCGTTCCCTCTCTAGAGAGAACCGAGGTTACGTTAGTAACAGAGTACGTTCTCTTACGAGAGTATCTCTCGTACTGCGTAATATCTTACGCTATGGGGAACACAATGCAAAACGCCGTGCGTACTGGGATCCGACACCAAAGTCCCAAGGGCAGAAGCCCGGGGTTCATATAGTGCATAATCACCATAGACTCACAGAGAGTCGGAGAAGAGAGGCTGCAAGCATCATTCCCATGAAATAGCATCCTACAGGAGCTAGTTATGTTAACAGTGTTTCACGCAGACAGGGTGAACGTGTTCAGCCTGAACTGGGTAATAGTAGGGGTTATTCAACACCCATGGATCCGTTTTATCGCTCAGTGAGCGATGCACAAGCTAAACTCAGCATCTGGGCCGGCGCAGCGGAGCAGATAGCACTGAATTCTATACCGACAGAAGCTTGGCTTGTAAGCGGGAACCTCTAGATTATAAAACCTTATAAATGTAGACGGCGAGGCCCAGACCGCGGCCGTACAGATATCTTGCAGGGTAACCCCACTATACCACGCCCACGACGAGGCCACGCCTCTCGTGGAGTGTGCTCTGACACCCAAAGGACACTGCAGGCCCTCAGAAGTGTAAGCCAGTGCTATGGCGTCGACTATCCATCTGGACAGGCTCTGTTTTGATGCAGCCAGTCCCTTGGAGCGTCCGCCAAACAAAACGAAGAGCTGCTCGGTCTGTCTGAAGACAGACGAGCGGGACACATAAGCTCTCAGTGCCCTGACAGGGCAAAGGAGACTCTTATCCTCCTCCTCATGAACCGAGAGGGCGCACAGGGAAATAACCTGGGCCCTGAACGGTGTGTTGAGGGATTTGGGCACGTACCCGTGCCTCGGTTTGAGTATGACTTTTGAGTCATTAGGCCCAAACTCCATACATGACACGCTTACTGAAAGCGCTTGTAAGTCCCCTATGCGCTTCACTGAAGCGAGACCCAAAAGAAACACCGTTTTGAAAGACAGATGCTTCATGTCTGACAAATGGATTGGCTCGAACGGGGCACCTTTCATGGCTTCCAAAACCGTAGAAAGGTCCCACACCGGGACTGAAGGAGGTCTGGGAGGGTTCAACCTCCGAGCTCCCTTGAGGAATTGCACGACTAGGTCGTTTTTCCCCAGTGACTGGCCAGACACAGGTTTTGTAAACGTAGCTATGGCTATATGCTATGCTATGGTTAGCGGGTACCCGTTGATGGCCCATGCATGTAGGGACCATAGTTGCGGGCGAGGATGCCAAATCGAGCCCTTGGCCTGAGAGAGGAGGTCTTTCCTCAACGGTATTGGCCACGGGGCAGTGATGGTCAGCCGCATCAGGACTGGGAACCAAGTCTGGTTTGTCCAGAGCGGAGCCACAAGCAGCACTGGGCATCCGTTTTCCCTGATTCGTTCCAGCACTTGAGGCAGGAGCGAGACGGGGGAAAAGCATAAAGGGGACAGCGGGGCCAGACGTGGGCCAGTGCGTCCTTGCTCTTGGAGGAATATTTCGGACAGTGAGCGTTCTCGTGGGACGCGAACAGGTCCACCTGCGCTCTGCCGAATGTCTCCCACAGCAGTCGGACCGTCTGCGGGTGCAGCGACCATTCCCCTGCTGGGACATTGTTTCTGGGCAGTCTGTCTGGTCCCAGATTCAGGTGACCAGGCACATGCACCGCTCTCAGTGAAAGCAGGTTGTGCTGAGCCCAGACCAGGAGGCGTTCCGTTAGCCTGTAAAGGTTTCGGGACTTGATGCCGCCCTGGCGATTTATGTATGCCACCACTGACATGTTGCCCGACCGGACCAAGACGTGGTGACCCTTTATCTGGGGACAGAAGCGCCGTAGCGCATTGTTGACTGCCATCATTTCCAGACAGTTTTTTTGTAGGAGCTTTTCCCGTTCTGACCACAGGCCAAAAGAACGGTCTGCCCTCAAGCAGCGCTCCCCATCCCGAGGTGGAGGCGTCCGTGGACACCACCTTCACACTCGAGGGAGTCCCCAGACTCACACCTGACTGATACCAGTCGGTTATTTTCCAAGGTTCCAAAGCTGAAACGCATTTTAGATCGACCCGAAGGCGAAACCGACCAGCGGTCCATGCCCGGGGCGGAACTCGCACTTTCAGCCACAGCTGCAGTGGGCGCATGCGAAGCAGACCCAGCTGGAGTACTGAAGCTGCTGAGGCCATGAGCCCCAGCATTTTCTTAAACCTTTTGAGCTGGACTATCGAGCCACGGCGGAAGGATTTCACGGCGCGCTGAATGTCCAGTTCACGCTCTGGCGACAGACGTGCTGTCATGTATAGCGAGTCCAGCACTGTTCCCAGAAAAGAAATTTTCTGGCTGGGAGACAGCGAACTCTTTGCCCAATTGACTGTGAGACCCAAATTCTCGAGATGCTCGAGTAATGTGGTCCTGTGTTCTATGAGCTCTGATTGTAATCGAGCTAGAATCAGCCAATCGTCCAAGTAGTTCAAAATTCGCATGCCCTGGAGTCTCAGGGGTGCGAGAGCCACGTCCATGCACTTTGTAAATGTACGGGGTGCCAGGGACAGGCCGAACGGCAGGACTTTGTATTGGTATGCCTGGCCCTCGAAGGCGAATCTCAAGAATTGCCTGTGACGTGACGCTATTTGTATTTGGAAATAGGAGTCTTTCAGATCTATTGACATAAACCAGTCCTCCGGGCGAACTTGCGCAAGGATTTTCCACAGAGGTTAGCCACAGATGTCTCTCAGCCACGGTGAGAGAGGCCATGTTGCGCCCAACGGCTTGTGCAGCGGCTTTTGCAGCGCGTAGACTATGTCCTTATCACTTCTTAAATCCGCCGCGCAGATAGCTTCCGGTCCTTCCTCGTCCATTTTACGGAGAAGGTCGGCTTGGAAAATCTGCAATATAGCCATTGTGAGTAGCGCTGACACAGCTTGCCCGGCGGCGGTGTAAGCGCGGCCATGCATGGCTGACGTCACTCGGCAGGCTTTCGAGGGTAGCGCCGTCAAAGCACGCCGTCCAGCAGAGGGCGGGCAAAGATGGGATGCTACCGCTGCTTCCACTGGAGGAAGAGAGAGATACCCTCTATCTTTCGCACCGTCCACATAGGAGAATGCTGCAGAGACAGGGATACGCATCCTGGCCGAGAAGGGGGCATTCCAAGACTTCGCGACTTCCTCGTGAAGCTCAGGAAGGAAAGGCGCGGGTCTCGACTGTGATGGGGCGGTTTCCTTTTTGAGGAAGCATCCATCCTGCCAGTTGCGCGCAGGCTGCGCGGGCGCCTTCCAGTCGAGGCAGAGGTTGTCGACGGCTTGAGAGCAGACGCATCAGCTCAGTTTCAATGCCAGCTCGTCTCCCAGACGGCTCGCGGGCAGCGGGGGGAGGTCCACAGAGCTCGCCCAGTCCTCGCTGTCCGATGCCAGGATAGAACAGGCCTCGCCTGGATCGTCGAGCTCAACGGCGGAAGCAGTGGCAGACGGCGGCCGCTGTCCATCGGTGAGCGACTCAAGCGATGCCGGCGAAGCTGGCGGGCGAACCGGCGAGCTTTGGCGGGCAGGAGAGAGCTCGGGGGAGCGCTGAGCACGGCGCTTCTTACGGCGCGGTACCACAGCGGGCAGAAGTGCGGGCTCCGAGAAGGATGCCAGGTGAGTCCTCAGAGTCACCATAGGCATCAGCTCGCAACGAGGGCATCCGCCTTCAGCGAGCGCGAGAGCCGCATGATCTTCACCCAGGCAGGAAACGCATATCACGTGGCGGTCCCCGTCGCTGAGTTGGGCTCGGCACGAGCCACAGGAAGATGGCATCTTGAAAAAGACGCTAGCTCTTTTAGAGTTATAGAGAAGTGCGAGTTGCAACGGCGAACAAACACTCAGCAGAGGTAAAAGGATATATACGCCGGAAAGTGTAGCAGGTACGGCGACTGAAGGCGGCGAGGTGAAGGCCAGCGGCTTCAGGTTCAAGGGCTCGTCCCGCAGAAGGCTTGTGTCGATGGCGCGGCTTCTCACTCTGGATCCAGCGATGCGTGCGCTTCGCTGAAGAGATGAAAATATGTTGTACCAGCCTAATCGAGCTATATTTATAGGGCGAGACCACGCCCTTTCTGGCGGGACGTGACGAAATGGGCGCGAAATGCCCCCATTGGATATGGTGTCATGCAGGGCCTCTCTTGATAGGCTGCTGCTGTTGCCGCAGGGCAGCCAATAGGCGCGCGAGCCGTCTTGCCTATATCTGCATGATGCTGCACAGCGTTTTACATTAATTCAAAATTAAGGATAATTTTTGGCTTCAATATCTCGTGGAAAAGAGGTTTTCCCCATAGCGTAAGATATTACGCAGTACGAGAGATACTCTCGTAAGAGAACTCACACGATAGTTCAGCATCACACACCATGAGATGGGTTAAATTGAGAGATTAAAAAAATACCCAATTTCTCTCCAAAACGGCACCAGTTTTTGTGGTTTGATAAAGAAATGAGAATCACTAATATTATCAGTTTACCTAACCTAATAAACTGAAAAAGGTTAAGATAGTGAGCTTACATTAATTACACTGTAATTCCATGCCATTAAATAGGTTAAAAATGCACATTGTTCTAGAAGGGTGGCATAATCCCGTACATTTTACACAGCTATATTTACTCAAACTGTAATACTCATAATATAATTTGCAATGAAAACTGTGCATTAAATAGGGAAGTATATCTGGGGAAAATTTTACAAAAGAAATATCCAATCCAATAAAGTTAATGGATAAAAATTAAATTTCAAAACAAGCATGTAACGAGTAATGACCACAAACGGAAGGAAAATAGCTGTGTAAAAGTACCGATACACCACTTAAAATGTACTCAAGTAAAAGTACACAATTTTTAAACCACTCAAAGTACAATTTCTAAAAAAAATTATTATTATTTTTTTTTAAACTACTTAATTACAGTAATGTGAGTATTTGTAATTCGTTACTTCACACCCCTCACATGACAAACTGATTAAAATGCATGCCTTGAATGCAGTGTAAATGTTGTAAAAAGGAAGTTTGGGCTTCTTAACGCAATGCATACCTTCGAGAAGTTTTTGACTCCATTGTTTTTCAGCTGTTCATATACAGCGTTGAAATCTTCAGTGGTGGCGTTAGGGAGATGATGCAGAATTTCTGTGCCTATTCTCCACGTGATCTGATGGACAGAATTATGCAGTCAGCAGAGAAACACTTCATCCGTACAGTAGCAAACACAAAATTGGAGGATCCTTAATAAGTAAAAATAATCTCTTAGCACTCTAAGCTGCTTATAAGTCGACTTGACAGAGTTTAAAGGGCTGTTGTACCTCAGACGCCATTGGATGCACTTTAATGCTATTCCTGGCCTCCAGTGCCTGAATGTAAGAGTTGTAATAAACCGCAGCCCCCTGCCAGTTATGAAGCAGCATCGCATCTCTGATCCGCTTCAGACACTTTTTGTTCGACTTGAGGAAGAAGATCTCTGTGGGAATTCCTAAACATGAAAATAAATGTAGTATTGAAATGACTTTATGTTAGGATAAACATGTTTGCATCTCCTTTTCTGTCCATCTAATCATTTCTTGTACACCCCGTTTAGTCACACACTCATAAGGGCAAGTTAGTTCAATTTAAATTCAATTCAACAAAAATTTATTTCGGTCATCACAGATAATTTTCCATAGTAACGAAAAAAATATACATAATAACCGAAAACGGTGTAGGCTGAAACCTATGCTTATTATGCCTACCCTTAACACATAATTATTTAACGAGCGTCACTTTCCTCTCTGGATTTGACTCATACAAAATAAACAAACAGCTACACAAGACAATTTCCTAAAAGTAAATACATGAAGGTACACATATCAGATATTACCATAGATTTCATATGAAAATGATTCCTATTGAGTTCTATAATTATTTATCACCTTAACGTTTTTTAACATTTTCTTGAATTTACAGAGTGAAGCAGCCTACACAATAGTTATCCATAAAGAGAAACGTTGCATATGGCATTTAAATGGTATATGGAATATTTCATCCCCGCCCCTTTTAGGGGAAAGCAAACTAGACTAAACAAACTAAACAAAAAAAACTAGACTAGACTTCAATACAAAATAAAGGCACAAACCAACGTCCGTACACATCCGACAGGCGTGAATAACTTAAGAAATCACTAATATAAAACATGTCAAGTAATTATATGTCCACCCTACGGAAGCGTATTGCATTCACTTGAAGAAAAAAAATCTACTGTTTTTCTGAATTAATGAGTTAATTATCTCAGAATTACGAGATAATTTTTCATGGAAAAAAAGTTTTTGCTCTGTTTTTCTGAATTAACGAGTTCATTATCTCAGAATTACAAGATAATTTTTCTTGCTCTGTTTTTCTGAATTAACGAGTTAATTATCTCAGAATTAGATCATTTTTCATGGAAAAAAAGTTTTTGCTCTGTTTTTCTGAATTTCTGAGTTTTTGAGATAATCAAGTCATTAAATCAGAAAAAGAGCAAAAAAAAATTTCCATGAAAAATTATCTTGTAATTCTGAGATAGTTAACTCGTTAATTCAGAAAAACACAGCAAAACTTTTTTTCCATGAAAAATTATCTCGTAATTCTGAGATAATTAACTCATTAATTCAGAAAAACAGTAGATTTTTTTCTTCAAGTGAATGCAATACGCTTCCGTACTACCCTGCCTGCCATAGAGCGTGAAAGATCATCAAGACATCAACAAACTTAATTTGGTCAATTTAAAAACATGTCCCTTCATTCTCCCAGCGTCAAATTGGTGTAACAACTCCACCCAGTGGAGTTATATATTATAATGTATATTATAATACATATATTTAAAGATGTTTACTTTAAAAAACGAAGTAGAATCATTCCCTGGCTTATATGGTTACTCGATGAGGTACGACTACGAGTAAATGTCCGGGTAAGACACCTCTGGGGTTGTTACACCAATTTGACCGAATTTGACGCTGGGAGAATGAAGGGACATGTTTTTAAATTGTCCAAATTAAGTTTGTTGATGCATCTTTCACACTCTTTGGCAGGCAGGGTGGACATATACAGGTCCTTCTAAAAAAATTAGCATATTGTGATAAAGTTCATTATTTTCCATAATGTAATGATAAAAATTTTACTTTCATATATTTTAGATTAATTGCACACCAACTGAAATATTTCAGGTCTTTTATTGTTTTAATACAGATGATTTTGGCATACAGCTCATGAAAACCCAAAATTCCTGTCTCAAAAAATTAGCATATTTCATCCGACCAATAAAAGAAGTGTTTTTAATACAAAAAAAAGTCAACCTTCAAATAATTATGTTCAGTTATGCACTCAATACTTGGTCGGGAATCCTTTTGCAGAAATGACTGCTTCAATGCGGCGTGGCATGGAGGCAATCAGCCTGTGGCACTGCTGAGGTGTTATGGAGGCCCCGGATGCTTCGATAGCGGCCTTAAGCTCATCCAGAGTGTTGGGTCTTGCGTCTCTCAACTTTCTCTTCACAATATCCCACAGATTCTCTATGGGGTTCAGGTCAGGAGAGTTGGCAGGCCAATTGAGCACAGTAATACCATGGTCAGTAAACCATTTACCAGTGGTTTTGGCACTGTGAGCAGGTGCCAGGTCGTTCTGAAAAATGAAATCAGATGGAAGCATGAAGTGCTCCAAAATCTCCTGATAGCTAGCTGCATTGACCCTGCCCTTGATAAAACACAGTGGACCAACACCAGCAGCTGACATGGCACCCCAGACCATCACTGACTGTGGGTACTTGACACTGGACTTCAGGCATTTTGGCATTTCCTTCTCCCCAGTCTTCCTCCAGACTCTGGCACCTTGATTTCCGAATGACATGCAAAATTTGCTTTCATCCTAAAAAAGTACTTTGGACCACTGAGCAAACAGTCCAGTGCTGCTTCTCTGTAGCCCAGGTCAGGCGCTTCTGCCGCTGTTTCTGGTTCAAAAGTGGCTTGACCTGGGGAATGCGGCACCTGTAGCTCATTTCCTGCACACGCCTGTGCACGGTGGCTCTGGATGTTTCTACTCCAGACTCAGTCCACTGCTTCCGCAGGTCCCCAAGGTCTGGAATCGGTCCTTCTCCACAATCTTCCTCAGGGTCCGGTCACCTCTTCTCGTTGTGCAGCGTTTTTTGCCACACTTTTTCCTTCACACAGACTTCCCACTGAGGTGCCTTGATACAGCACTCTGGGAACAGCCTATTTGTTCAGAAATTTCTTTCTGTGTCTTACCCTCTTGCTTGAGGGTGTCAATGATGGCCTTCTGGACAGCAGTCAGGTCGGCAGTCTTACCCATGATTGCGGTTTTGAGTAATGAAACAGGCTGGGAGTTTTTAAAAGCCTCAGGAATCTTTTGCAGGTGTTTAGAGTTAATTAGTTGATTCAGATGATTAGGTTAATAGCTCGTTTAGAGAACCTTTTCATGATATGCTAATTTTTTGAGCTAGGAATTTTGGGTTTTCATGAGCTGTATGCCAAAATCATCAGTATTAAAACAATATAAGACTTGAAATATTTCAGTTGGTGTGCAATGAATCTAAAATATATGGAAGTTTAATTTTTATAACTACATTATGGAAAATAATGAAATTTATCACAATATGCAAATTTTTTGAGAAGGACCTGTAATTACTTGAAATGTTTAATCTTAGTGATTTCTTAAGTTATTCACGCCTGTCGGGCTGTGTACGGACGCGGTTTTGTGACGCTATTTTGTATTGAAGTCTATGGGAAGTATTTTTATTTTCCCCTAAAATTGGGCGTGAACCTGTTCAGAGACATTCTATGACGCTGCGCCGGTTGTGCGTATATGTTGTTTGTCTTCAAAGTCTTTTTTAAATAAATTGTCTCTCTATGGACTCTTGCTGGCAGTCTCTTTATTCACTTGCTCAACTTTCCTAAATTTGGTTTCAATGCATAACTATACTTGCTATATAAACTATGGCACGAGCACAATAAAGCTGACTTTGAGTGTACTTCTGTGTTTGTGTCATTCTCGGTCCCCAGATCTGGTGTTCACTCTGCTCTAAAGTGATAAGTTAATTGACTATGTTAATTGATATCCAACACTTTACAACATAAACAACAAGTTAATATATGATATCATCGGAACATTACCTTTGTCGTCCGTCCACTCTTGGAGGTTGACGGGCGATTTAAGCAGTTCCCGAGTTGTCCATTCATCCTCCAGAAAATCCTCCTCTATATCATCCATGGCTCACTGCTTTACGGAGACTTGCTTTCCTCGTGAGAGAAGTATGAAGACTGCGTGAATGGGAATTAAATAAACCAAACTTCTTCTTCTTTGAGATTTTATTGGTGGTTGACAAACAACAAAATGGTGTATTACCGCCACCGACTGGTATGGAGTGACGATCAAAATGACATTTTTATACCCTCTCCCGCAAATTAGTTATTCTACTAAGATACTGAAAAATAAAACTATAACATTAATTTCCCCGAGTTATTTTGTAAAATATCTCCTAGTATAAATTGCATTTTTATTTTTTCTAGATTTTGCATTAGAATCCTTCTTTCAGGCTCGTATTTCTGACAGTATAGCATAACATGTTCCAGTTTCTTCTTGCCTACAACATTCATACATTCCCGTATCATGTTTACACATTTTATAAAGTGTAGGCCTACTGTTTAGTCTTATGTCCAATTCTCATCCTTGATATTATCTCATCTCTCCTGTTTTTTTCCTGCACTTCATCTCTCCCACTTTCTTTTGAGTTCTGTAAAACCATTGACCTTTCTTCTTCATATGTTTATGCCACCTTACCTTCAACCTTTCCTTTATACTCTTGATTTCATTCTTACTTATACTAACACTTAAGTTAATGGGTTTGTTTATGGCTTCTTTTTCTGCCTTATCTGCCATTTCATTTCTTTGGATACCAATATGTGCGGGTATAAAAATATCACTGCAAGTCCCATTATTTGAATTCTGTATAATGTTTGCTGTATTTCTATTAAAATGTCTGGTCTCCGAATGACTGTATTGTAAGCTAGCCAATGATAGACTTGAGTCTGAACAAACTAATTTCAGAGGTCTTATCTCCTCTATCCACTGTGTTGCTAATAATAGTGCAATCATTTCCCCTGTATAAACAGAGAACTCATCATCACTGATCCTTTTCCTTATTGATAACTGAAACAGTAAAAGCAACTCTTATTGCCTAAACTCATGTGTCTGTGTAGATCTGAACAAAGCTGTGGTTAATGTTTTATTACTGGTAGCGGTATAGTTGGACTAACTTTTAACTGATTAACTTTAAGTTCTGTTGCTTTCTGTATTACTGTCCATCTGAAAACTTTTCGCTTTCCTCCTCTCTTTTTCTCAACAGGGCTTTAAAGGAACACACCACCGTTTTTGAAATAGGGTTTATTCACCATCTCCCCTACATTTAGATTGGTGGGCAAACGCATTTTTGTCTCAGTGCATGCATTGTCGTCTGGCAGTGCCACCGCTAGCTTAGCTTAGCATAATGAATGGAATCCTTTGTTGCCGGATAGCATGTCGTGAGTAAAAGTGATTTTAAAAAAAACAAATTACTTCTTGTGGCCTGCGTATTCACAACGAGTACAAATAGCAGTGCAGATTAAGACCAGGCGATTTCCTAAGCAGAGATTGACCTGGGACAATATTGGGGTGAAGCACTGATACTTGGGCGCAGAGATACCATGCAAGTTAATGTATAAATATATGTTAATATATTAATATACATAGCTTCCTATATAAATATACACTATATAAATATATCACACTTACACAATCAAAGATACTTTGGAATAGCGCCCGTGATTGCATACACTTGAAATTAAAGAAACGTTTACTTCAGTAGAGGTATGGCCACTACTACATGTATAAAGTCAACCAACTTCACGTCTTATAGTAGCTTTGGATTGCCCATGCCGTGGTTTCCCACGTACACTTATCTTAAGTAACATTAAATTAAAACAGAGGTAAGACACACTCAGATATAAGTTGGTCAAGCAGCACTTTTGCTGCCCAAAACCGAAATTCGCTTCTTGTCTTTGCAAACCAAGTACACTTGAATTAGTGCCAAATATTAGACGCAAAACTTGCGGTAACATCCGAATCTGTTTTATTTACTTGGGAAAACAATGCCAGAGTCAAATAACAATTTATGTCTTGTCTGGTAAATGTATCGTGCCAATTTCATAATCAGTTTAAAAATAATAAATACAAAACATCAAATGCTCTGAAATAAAGAGAGAAGATTATAAAATACATGATGCAGAGTGCCTGCATACACTTCCTTACAAATCGCCCTGAGCCTCTTGTTGCATTTCTTTACATTGACAGAAACTTTTTTCACATGGAAACATTTGCTAACAATGGGAATTTGCATCCAGAGTTCACACCTTTAGGGAGCAGAATACCATTTGCCTGGAAGACACACCCTCCTCTGTGTGCCAGCTGTCTCTAAACTCTTAACAACTTTATCACCTTGGGTTACTTCTTTTTGGGTTACTTCTTTTTGGGTTACTTCTTTGTGCGACTGGTACAAATGTCTCATCCCCAGAGACATTTCAAATGATATCAAACATGTTTAATACTGTATGATAAAAATGTACATTAAACCATATAGATTATTGGTGATGTCAGCCTGAGAGAGGGAGTGGGGGAAGAGGGAGAGAGATGTATTCTGAGGTGAGACTTGCGTCTCAAATGATGATGCTAACTTCACAAGAGAGAATTCAAATGTTAATTTCTTTTCTCAGAGAGTTGCCCTCTCTTCCAGTTTTTTTCAGTCTCACAGTATTTAAAGGAGGAGTCTGGTGTCATACTTGGACAACTGAAACGCTGTCTGGTACAAATCTAGAAAAACCTCAATTTTACGTTTATTATAAAATGTCTTTAGACTTCCTCGTCTTCTTTTTCACATTTATTTCTACATTTTCCACTTCCGTCTCCATCAAATTTTCCTTCATCTTCTTTTTCTTTTTCTTCTCCATCTTTGCATTCTCCTTCATCTTTTTCTTCTTCTCCAACCTTTTCTTCTCCTTCTCCTCAATCTTTTTCTTCTTCTCATTATCAATCTTTTTCTTCTTCTCAATCTTTTTCTCCTCCTCCTCCTCAATCTTTTTCTTCTCCTCCTCAATCTTTTTCTTCTCCTCCTCAATCTTTTTCTTCTCCTCCTCAACCTTTTTCTTCTCCTCCTCAACCTTTTTCTTCTCCTCCTCCTCCTCAATCTTTTTCTTCTCATGATCAATCTTTTTTTTCTTCTTAATCTTTTTCTCCTCATTATCAATCTTTTTTTTCTTCTTTATCTTTTTCTTCTCCTCAATCTTTTTCTTCTCCTCCTCCTCAATCTTTTTCTTCTCATGATCAATCTTTTTTTTCTTCTTAATCTTTTTTTTCTTAATCTTTTTCTTCTCCTCCTCCTCAATCTTTTTCTTCTCCTTCTCAATCTTTTTCTTCTTCTCAATCTTTTTCTTCTTCTCATTATCAATCTTTTTCTTCTTCTCAATCTTTTTCTTCTCCTCATTATCAATCTTTTTCTTCTTCTCAATCTTTTTCTTCTTCTCAATCTTTTTCTTCTTCTCAATCTTTTTCTTCAACTTCTCAATTCTTTTTTTCCTCTTCTCCTCCTCAATTCTTTTTTTCCTCTTCTCCTCCTCAATCCTTTTTTTCTCCTGCTCCTCCCTCCATTTCTTCGTCCTTGTCTTGCTTCTTCTGAATGGGCATACATCCGTTTTACTCTCAGATATTTTCTCTAAGTTTTGAGCGTATCTTCTGTATTCAAAAACTGTGAAAAGAAAAAAAAAATGTTCAGGAACTTATTAAATGTCACAGTCTAAGGTTCCACTTTAGACATTCTACTAACTACAAGTAACTTTGCAACTGCATGTCAACTAACTCTCATTAGAGAGTTAGTAGACTGTAGCAGACTGTTAGGTTATGGTTAGGTGTTAGGGTTCGGGTTAGTAGGATAAGTTGACTTGCAGTTGCCAAGTAACTTATAGTCAGTAGAATATCTGTTGGGAGAGCATCAAAATAAAGTGTTAGCAGATATTGAACAGACAGTCTACTAATGGCGCTTTTCCACTACACAGTACCAGCTCGCCTCAGCTCGACTCGACTTTGTTTGGTTTTCCACTGTGTAAAAGTTGTACCTGTACCTGCTTTCGGGTACTTTTTTTCGTATCACCTCCGGCGAGGTTCTGAGCGAGCTGAGGCGATACTAAAATGTGACGTGAAAACACTGCAGACTGCTGATTGGTCAGAGAGAATCGTCACTATTCACTGCGTCATCATTGCACGCGCCACACGGAGCTATTTTTTTTCAGCAGTGTTTCGTTTTGCTGCCCTCAGCCTCTCCTGAAACAACGTTTGTCTTCTTAATGTGAAAAATAGCCACATCCCGACTCCCGAGGATCAAAAACAGCATACACTCGATTTCCTCCATTGTCCTGTGTGTGTGTGTGGGTAGCGGGTGTGTGTCGCGTAGTTCCTGCGGCGTCGCTATGATGACCAGGTACTACTGGGGAGGTACTATCTGTAATGGAAAACGGAGCGAAGAGCGAAAAGCGAGTCGAGGCGAGTTGAGCTGATACTGGTAATGGAAAAGCGCCATAATACTCTAATGACAGTTAGTTGACAAAGTTGCAAAGTTTCTTATAGTTAGTAGAATGTCTAAAGTGGACTATCGACATAAAGTGTTACCCAGTCAAAAGACAAAACAGGTTTTAATTCATGTCAGAAATGGTCTGAACACACATTACAGACTCCACACATAAACTGAGACCCAAAGGTTTCTGCTCTGGTTCTACTGAGGACACTGAATGGAAACTTGATCTTTTTATCTGGAAAAAGAGAATCATGTACTTACAGTGTTCACCCAGAAGCATTAAAACGTTACTCTTGATCTGCAGAAGACTGACGTTCTCCAGCATGTCTATCCTGGCGAAATGGATTCTGAAGTGAAAGGAGAACCACAGCGATCGCCTTGCGTGCCATTCCTTCAGCACAACCTCCTTGCGCTTTCTAAACGAGTACAAATCAACATAAAAAACATTAGAGATGATGATGCTTTTTCACATGTTCATCTTTCTTTAGTGTGTAATGTTCCAGTTTGAGCACAAAGTCCCTCCAGCGGGAGTTATTCTCTATATCAGTGTTTCTGAACTCCTGAAACGCCTCCATTGTAGTCTTGAGTTTCTTCCGGGAACAAACACGTCACAATATTCCTCATTTAAATAATTCATACACAGAATAAAGGGGCGGGGCCTGGTTGAGTAAGTTAGTAGTGTGTTATATAATATATATATATATAGATATATAAATTGGGGCTGTCAATTTAACGCGTTCATTTAATTAGTTTCACGGAAAAATAATGCGTTAAACGCATTTAACGAACCCTGGCCACCCCAACGTAATTTTCCTTACATTTCATACAGTTGACTGACGAACATGAAGCAGAGCAAAAACTCACTGCGCGATGCCTATAGAATACAATTAGAATGACCCTAAAATTCTCATTTTCCACTAGATATTTTCCTCCACATCTCATCAGCGATTTTGGCACGCTCTGCAGCAGCTGAGCACTAAGGAGCGAATGTACCGTGACGTGACACTTGCCAGATTCAAACTGTGCTTTCGCGCTATGGCTGGTGCTAAGCCAAAGACGGACGCACTCAGCGCTTGTCATATCACAACTATTCAGTTTTTAACCACATGTTTATTTTAGGTTTCAGACATTTAAATACATATAATTTATAGCAAAACAATACATTTATAGTTTGTAAAATACACAATGGTGTCTATGGAAGCAGCAATAACAATCCATTCAAATATATTTGCCGACGTGTTTTATTCATATCAGATACACAGTCAGGGTCCAAAATTAACTTTTTGGCTCACCTGCCACGGGCACTGGTAGATGAATAAAAAAATCCACCAGCCAAGCATATTTTTTACCGGCCAAAATAATAAACAGCCTTTTTGTGTCACATATACATTAATTTCAGTACATTTAATTGAGATAAGGTATTATGTTGAATGAATAAGAGTACATAGAAGTCAAAACAGAGCAACAATAAGTATGGAAGATGTGATCAGTTAAACGGTTTAAAAGTAAAAAAAAAAAAAATATATATATATATTTTTTAGTTTATTTAGATAGGGACAGATACAAATAACAGATAAACTTTGACAGTAATCTGATGCATGTATCATAATGTGTCTAGCTATAGCTAATTTACAACATTTGTCCCTGGAAGGGCTTTTTTGGTTAAATGTAATAAAGTTAAAAATGTAGTACAATAGGAACAAAATAAAGCATTAAGTATTAAAAATAATAATAATAATACAAAATAATAATAATAATAATAATAAAAAGTATACAGGAAGGGCAAAGTCAGAAAGACTAGATATGAGAACAACACTGTTCTTGAATTAACCACAATTTGGTTTGTTTTTTGAAGATGTCTAATGTCGGGATACATTTCAGATGATCTGGCAGAGAATTCCATAATTTTGCCCCTTTCACTGAAACAGCAGCCTGAGCAAATGATGTTCTACAGAAAGGGATGTTACAGTTGACTTTAAAAGCAGATCTGGTCGGTCTAGTACTTTGCTGTCTTGTTATTATTTTGCAAAGCGGTAATGGAGCAGGCACCATGTGCAAAGAAATAAAATTAACAAAACTCAAAATCTTATATTTACTTTGAATTTGGCAGTGATGGTACCTTATTCTCCTCTTATCCAAAACTTTCAAGGCCCTGTTGTAAAGACACTCTATAGTTTTGACTGATGAGCTTGAGACCATGTGGTTATGCCATAAGATATATGTGAAAGAATCATAGAATTTAAAAAAGTAAAAGCACAGTCAAGAGTCAGACAGTTTCTTATCAGCATGAAACAGTTCAAATTAACCCTAATGGTTTTACAAATTTTCTTAATGTGACTTTTAAAATTCAACTGATAATCTATATTTATTCCGAGATACTTCACTTCAGGTACTTGTTCAAGAAGTTCACCATTAATTTTTATGTTCAAGAGTTCTGTTGGGGGTAATTTTCGAATAGAAAAGCAGACAGAGTTTTTTTTTTTATATTTAAAGTTAGACGGGATGAGGCCAGCCACGATGATATTCTTTCTAAATTAGCATTAAGTTTGTCAGCCACAGAAATACAGGTGTCAGCAGATGCATACACCACTGTGTCATCTGCATACATTAATAGACCTATATCTGGACATACTACATCCGGCAAGTCATTAATATATAAACTGAAGAGTATGGGTCCCAAGACCGTGCCCTGAGGAATGCCTGTTTTAATTTTAAGAAAAGTGGATCTCACACCATTAATCACAACACACTGTTCACGGCCCTTTAGATATGATTCAAACCAGGATAATGATTTTTTGGATAAATTGAATTTGCTTAATTTTGAAATTAATATGTTGTGATTTACTGTGTCGAATGCTTTTTTTAAATCTAGGAATACAGCACCAGCTACATTTCCCTGGTCAAGTGATTGTTTGATTTTTTCAGTTAATAGACAGATTGCAGATTCTGTGGAATGGTTGTTCCTGAATCCAAATTGTAGAGGACTCAGATATTGGTTTGTCTCAAGGTAGTGCATGAGTTGTTCAGAAACAATCTTTTCTAAAACTTTCGACAAAGCTGGAAGAAGACTGATAGGTCTATAATTACAAGACATTTTGTCGTCTCCTGATTTGAAAATCGGTGTTACCAGAGCATTTTTCCACCCGTCTGGGAATTGCCCAGATCTGATGGAAATATTAACAATATTGGTGAGAGGCTGGACCAGAATGCTGCTATGTTTTTTTAAGAAAAGCTGTATCTAAATTAAAAATATCTTTAGAGAAGGTGGTGTTTAGGTCCTGTATAGCTTTCAAAACAGCTGTCTGACCGACCTCCCTGAGCTGGAATGAATTAGCTTGATCTTCGAGCAAGTCTACTGCTGTTAAGCCTATATCATTGCAGCATGGAAAACTTGATGTTAGGTTGTTAACGGATTGTATAAAAAAATATTAAATTCATTAGCAACTTGTGTGCTATCTGTAATGGTGTATTCACCCATTTTAAGCTCATATTTTGTTTTGGTGACGTTACCCTTTGGATTTAGTAGGCTATTTAATTGTTTCCACATTAATTTGCCGTTCCCTTTAACCTCTGTTAGAGCTTGAATATAGTGATTTGATTTAGATATTCTAAGTTCTTTTACAACTTGGTTACGCAAACCTTTAAATAGTTTCAGATCAATGTCCCTTCGGGTCTAAATAAAAGTTTAAGGCCAGGTCTCTTCTTTTCATCAGTTTTCGAATGTTATCGTTTATCCATGGTAGGTGGAATTTTCTCTGGGATTTCTTCTGCTTTTTAATATATTTATCAACAATGCTCTCAATAGTGGACATAAGTTTATCACAGTAATCGTTTATTTGATCATATTGTTGAAGCTCATCCCAGTTAACACTCTTTAATTCATTTTCAAATTCAGTCTGCTTTTTTACGAGGGATTTCAATTTTAAATAAGTTCCTATTTGAATTAAAAAATCTAGTCATTCTTTTCTTTGTCAGTTTTCTTGCAATTAAAATCATATTATGATCAGATAGACCAGTGACTAAATTATATGTTTTTGTGATTCTATCAGGTTTATTAGCGAAGACTAAATCTATCAGTGTTTGAGTCTTCCTGGTAATACGTGTAGGGGTTTCAATCATTTGAATAAAATCGTGTTTGGATGCAAGATTTTTCAGTTTTTTTCTGCAGTGTTTGTCTGTCCAATTTATATTAAAATCACCGAAGACAAGCACCTCGTTCTTGTGCTTAAAATTTTTAAACATTGTATCCAAGTTTTCACAAAGAGTTGTGTTACGTGCCGAGGGAGGATTATATACCACTAAAATATGAAATTGCATACTTTGTGACAATGTTACATTAACGCATAAACATTCAGTTGACATATCAACAGTTGGATACACTTGCTTTGCATTAAATGTGTCCTTAATATATATCAGTACACCCCCACCCCTTCCCACAGTTCGGTCCCTTCTAAAACATGTATACCCCTGAACATCAATTATGCTAGTTAGAATTTTATCATGCAGCCAAGTTTCACTAATACATAGAAAATCGATGTTGGACTCAGACAACAATGTTCTGATCTCATCTTGCTTGGGAAGTAGGCTGACTAATAAATTACTGACACAGTAAAGGGTAGATTTAAATATAGAATAACGAATTTTAAATAAAGAAAAAACGAAAATTAAATAAAGAAAATAACCCCGAAATTTAAATAAAGAAAAACGAGATTAATTTAGATTGATAACGTTACAGGTAAAAAGGCTAATACATGTTGGGTCGGTGTACTTTTTCGTTCATTTCGGAATGAAAGATGAAATGTAAAAAAAAGGGTGCAGCTTGTTTTTTTGTTTAAAAGAAAAAAACAGAAATGGCTGTATTTTTTTGTAGGCTACATAGCACGCGCCTGCCCTGGGTTCAGCAATGAGTGTATTGATTCATTGTCCCTTCATAGTTTGCAAGAGACATTTAATAAACTGAGCGTATTTAATAAACTGAGACGTAGGCTTTTTAATAAACTGAGCGTATTTAATAAACTGAGACGTAGGCTTTTTAATAAACTGAGCGTAGCCTATTCATCTGTCAATATGAAACGCGACTTGGCCATTCTAATTAATGATCGGAAGAACGCGTATCGACCATTACTGTAAAATATGCACGTATGTCCATTTAAACTCGATTTTGGTCAAATGTGGATTATATCATTACACTGGCAAGACTATGGTTACATTTAAAGATGCCATACAAAGTATGACACCGCTACGTTCAACTGCTTTTGAATTACGGTGTTTTTTTCACTTCCTGAAAAGTAACCGTTTTGGACATACATGAGTTTCATCGGGCAGCGACGATATATATATATACAGAGCCGGACAGTAACGGAGTACATTTACTTGAGTACAGTACTTGAGAATAATTTTGAGGGATCTGTACTTTACTCGAGTATCATTTTTGGGGATTACTCATGACTTTACTCAAGTACATTTGAGAGGCAAATATTGTACTCTTTACTCCACTACATTTCTATCCATAACCGTGAGTACCCGTTACTTCTAAGAAAAAAAAAAATCTCGGAAACCCTCAATTTGTTGTTTCCCTCTCAAACGTGATTGGATTGTGCAGGCGCCACTGATTGGGACAGCCTATCAGCAAATCACCTTCAGCTCTGAACTGACGCCAAAGTAAACTCCATGGTCAGATTTATGTGGGTTCAAATGTGGGTGCAAAAAATCCATTAAAACTCTAGCAGAGGTTTGTCAGAGCGTTGCCATTGTGCATTGCCTTGTGGGCAAGTGTAACATGGTATAAAGATGAAAATGACTTGAATTAACTTTCAATTCCTTTTAGATCAAAGGTATTAACATTAACATTTTTCATAACTCCATTTAGGACGTTTCTGTACATAAATGTAAGCACGGTTCGCATACCTACCCCGAAGTGATAAAATAAAATTCTGTATCAAATTTATAGGCAAAGACAAGTAGTTTGTTTAGGCATGGTTTGTACGGGAATTACAAACCTGCACACATATATTCGAACACACATAACTATAGAATCAATTCTTAATGCGCATGTGAACGCCATCAGCGTTTATCACAGGTTCAGTTTAAAGTCTGTTTAGAGAGAACGGTGTCATCTTAGCGGCCCCTAATTTAATAACAAATGATCATTTCGACGGAAGTGAATCAATCAAAACTAACTTTAGCTGGAAAATAACATTATTCAAGAACCGCTATAAATCCAAATCAATCTCTGTTACCTTAAATTATATGTTTATCTCTGAAAAGCCGCTTTGAAACAATCTACATTGTTAAAAGCGCTATATAAATGAAGATGACTTGACATTGTGGCAGTAGTAATGCAATATTTAGAAAATTTACTCCTGTACTCTTGATACTCAAGTACTTTTAAAAACAAGTACTTCAGTACTTTTACTTAAGTAGACATCTGACTGTAGTACTTTTACTTGAGTAAAATTTAGCAAGGGGTATCTGTACTTTTACTCAAGTAACAAAGCTGTGTACTCTGTCCGCCTCATATATATATATGAGAGAGAGAGTGAGAGAGAGAGTGAGAGAGAGAGAGAGAGACAGAGATCTGACTGTAGTACTTTTACTTGAGTAAAATTTAGCAAGGGGTATCTGTACTTTTACTCAAGTAACAAAGCTGTGTACTCTGTCCGCCTCATATATATAAATAAATGAGAGAGAGAGAGCGAGCGAGAGCGCGAGAGAGCGAGAGAGAGAGAAATTTGGATATTATATTCATTCATTACACACAGACTGATATAATTCAAATGTTTATTTCATTTAATTGTGATGATTAAAACTGACAACTAATGAAAATCCCAAATTCAGTATCTCCGAAAATTAGAATATTACTTAAGACCAATACAAAAAAAGGATTTTTAAAAATGTTGGCCAACTGAAAAGTATGAACATGAAAAGTATGAGCATGTACAGCACTCAATACTTAGTTGGGGCTCCTTTTGCCTGAATTACTGCAGCAATGCGGCGTGACATGTTTATAAAAACTAGACAAGGTGTGGATTGAGGTAGGCCTGCTATTTTTATTTGACGAAAATTTTTTTTGGTATTGTTAACGGGTCACAGACACTTGTTAATTTTATTTAATGTCAATTCAATATTATAATCTTATCAGTTAACGGTTAATAATCGGATAACGATCGGCGGTTGTCGGTCAGGAAAATTAAACGAAATGAGCATCCCTAAGAACCATCATGCCAGATATTAGGGCTGGGCGATATGGCCTAAAAAATAAATCCCTGATCTTTTCACAGAAAATACGATTTAAATCGTTTTTTTTCCCCCTTACTTAAAATCAATCAGCAGATGAAAAAGAAATTGTTCAACAAGTTTTAACTTAATTTTGTTTTGATTTTCCCTTCTGGGATTTGATCTGGATTTCCCCCTTGGGGTTAAAGTGCAATCAGCAACAACAAGCCAAAAAAACAAGATGGCAGGCCCTGCCTTTGTAAACAGTGAAAATGTAACATAACATGACATAAAATAGGTGGATTGGGGGAATGTATATAAAAAAAAAAAAAAACTTGCATCACAATAAGTGTATTGTGATTGTCAAAACATTTGGTAACTAAACAGAATTTTATTAAGTTTAGTGACAACACAATGTTTACATGGTACAATGACTGGAATGCTACTGTTTTCATTATTGCTTGACAAATTTCACAATTTCAATTCAATTCTTGTGATTTGATTCAGATCTTGATTCAATATCGTTTCATTTGGATGATTCAGATCTTGATTCAATATCGTTTCATTTGGATAAATATTAGGTACAGTAGATACGTTATCGTGTTCTGTAAATTTCTCAAAAACAATTCTCACCTAATTATGTAAACATACAGAGCCCTGTCAACTGGTATTATTATTAAAGGTTAAAAATAACATCTGAAATGAAATATGCGTTATAACAACGTTATAATATTTTAATGATATAGGTAAAAATATAATAAATATGTAAAATAGTTATCATATTTAGCAAAATACTCTATACCAATTTTTTATAGCAATCAACTAACATCCGGTGTAATGGCTTTCCTGAGGTAAATGTAACTTAATGAAACAACGTTTGTTTTAATGTGAAAAATAGCCACATCCCGATGTAACTTAAATGTGACGATTTACAGTGACGGCAGGACTCTGCCAAGGGAAAGACACGGGCTCACCGTAGGGAGTCGGACCGTGGAAAAAAACACATATGGGATCACCGGAGGGATCTCAACATATGGACCCAGCCTAGCACAGGTTCCACACTGCATACGAGTGGTAGGCCTAACACCGGACGTTCCGCCATGTCCGATATCGGAGGGGTGCGGAGGAACTTAACAGGGTTTCGGATAAAGGAACTCAACTGGAGCAGAATGGCGCATGTATCCAGTCCGTAGGAGGGGAATGGCGCAGCAAGCCGACACTGAACCGAGGCTTACGGAGTTACTGGCTTCTATGAGAAGAGAGCACACGGGAAGCAACCGGTTCGACAAGTAGGCTATAGATTCTAGCGAACGTATTAGGTGTCGCCCAGCCCGCAGCTCTACAGACATCTGTCAGCGAGGCACCCTGCGCCAACGCCCAAGAGGCGGCAACACTCCTTGTGGAGTGAGCTAGCAGTCCGGGGGGACAGGGTTCACCTTGGGACTCATACGCCAAGATGATGGCATTCACTATCCAGTGGGCCAACCTCTGCTTGGAGACAGCCTTTCCCTTCTGCTGATCTCCGTAACAGACGAAGCGCTGCTCTGAGGTCCTAAAGCTTTGCGTTCTGTCCACGTACAAGCGCAGGGTGTGAACGGGACAGAGAAAAGCCAGGGCTGGGTCTGCCTCCTCCGGGGGCAGCGCTTGCAGGTTCACCACCTGGTCCCGAAAGGGAGTGGTAGGAACCTTGGGAACATATCCAGGCCGGGGTCTTAGGATAACGTGAGAGTTAGCCGGCCCGAATTCCAGGCACGATTCACTGACCGAAAATGCGTCCAGGTACCCTACCCTCTTGATGGAGGCCAAAGCAAGCAGGAGAACTGTCTTTTGGGACAGAATTTTTAACTCTGCTACCTGTAATGGCTCAAAGGGCGGTCTCTGCAGTGCGGTTAGCACCAGAGATAAGTCCCAAGAGGGTATAGATGGGGGGGCGAGGCGGTTCCTCGCTCCCCTCAGGAACCTGACGATCAGATCATGCTTTCCCAGGGATTTCCCGTCTACTGCATTGTGATGTGCGGCAATAACGGCAACCTATACTTTGAGGGTGGAGGGGGACAGCCGACGCTCCAACCCCTCTTGCAGTAAAGAAAGCACGGAAATGATCGAACGTCTTTGGGGGTCTTCTCGGTGAGAAGCCCACCACTCAACGAACAGGTTCCACTTCAGGGAGTAAGCAAGCCTCGTAGAGGGAGCTCTCGCTGAAGTGATGGTATCCACGGCTGACTGTGGTAGATTACCTAGAACCTCCGTGACCCGTCCAGGGACCAGACATGAAGTCTCCAATAGTCTGGACGCGGGTGCCATATGGTGCCCCGTCCCTGAGAGAGGAGGTCCTCCCTCAGAGGAATGGGCCAGGGAGGAGCTGTCGAGAGGAGAGAAAGTTCAGGGAACCAGGTTCGGTTGGGCCGATAAGGGGCAACTAGCAAAACCTGCTCCTCTTCCTCCCTGACTTTGCACAGTAGTTGTGCAATAAGGCTCACTGGGGGAAACGCATACTTGGAGGCCCCGGGGCCAGCTGTGGGCCAGTGCATCCGTGCCGAGGGTCCCCTCGGTGCGGGAATAAAACAACTGGCAATGGGACGAGTCCGGAGAGGAAAACAGATCTATCTGTGCAGCCCTGAAGTGGTCCCATATCAGCTGGACCGCCTGGGATGAAGTCGCCATTCTCCTGAGGCCACAATCTGTTGTGAGACCTCGTCGGCGGCACGATTGAGCAGGCCAGGGATGTGAACGGCACGAAGCGACCTCAGATGCTTCTGACCTCATAGGAGGAGGTGGCGGGCGAGTTGTGACATGCGACGGGAACGTAGACCACCTTGGCGGTTGATGTACGCAACGGTCGCAGTGTTGTCCGAACGGACCAGTACATGCTTGCCGAGCAGCGTCGTCTTGAGGAGTCTCAAAGCAAGGAGCACTGCTAACAACTCGAGGCAGTTGATGTGCCAATGCAGGTGGGACCCCATCCAGGTGCCAGCTACAGCATGCCCGTTGTACGTGGCCCCCCAGCCGGTGTTGGAGGCGTCTGTGGATACCACAGCGTGCCTGGACACTTGTTCTAGGGACACTACGGCCCGGAGAAACAAAGGGTCTGACCACGGGCTGAGGGTTTGGTGGCAGGCTGGGGTGATTTTTACACGGAGCGTGTCGCTCTGCCACGCCCACCTCGGGACTCGGTCGTGAAGCCAGTGCTGGAGTGGTCTCATATGAAGCAGGCCGAGCGGCGTAACTGCGGCTGCCATATGCCCCAGGAGCCTCTGAAAATATTTCAGTGGAACCACTGTTCTGCTCTTGATGAAATTCAGACAGTTCAGCACCGACCGGACGCGATCCTCTGTGAGGCGCACCGTGTGTTGGACCGAGTCCAGCTCCAAACCGAGAAAAGAGATCCTCTGCACGGGGGCGAGTTTGCTCTTCTCCCAGTTGACCTGAAGACCCAACTGGCTGATGTGCTGGAGCAGCAAATCCTTGTGTTCGCATAACTGCTCCCGAGACTGAGCTAGTATCAGCCAGTCATCGAGATAGTTGAGAATGCGAATGCCACGCTCTTTCGATGGCTGCCTCCGCGACTTCCGTAAAGACACGGGGTGACAGGGCCAGCCCGAAGGGTAGGACTTTGTACTGATACGCCTGACCCTCGAAAGCGAAACGCAGGAATGGCCTGTGTCGCAGCAGGATGGAGACATGAAAGTACGCGTCCTTCAAGTCGATCGCTGCAAACAAGTCTTGGGGATGGACACATTGAAAAATGCGTTTCTGCGTTAGCATTCTGAACGGGAGCTTGTGAAGGGCCCGGTTGAGGACTTGCAGGTCCAAGATCGGTCATAACACACCACCTTTCTTGGGTACAATGAAGTACAGACTGTTGAAGCCGGTCTTCATATCGGCTACAGACACCGGCTCTATCGCGTCCTTCGCCAGCAGGACAGCGATCTCCACGCGCATGACAGGACCAGATTCGCTTGACACAGAAGTGTGGCGAACGCCACTGTACTTGAGCGGATTCCGGCGGAACTGAATCGTGTAGCCAAGCCTGATGGTATGGAGGAGCCAGCTGGATGGTTTGGAAAGCACTTTCCAGGCTTCGATGAACCGGACCAGGGGGACCAGAGGCACCACAGGCATACCCAGGGTGGGCCAGCGAGGTGGAGGACAGGGACCCGGCTCGGAAGGGCCCGTGGGCGGCCCGAAGCGGGGTCTGAGTGAGCAGTGCTGCACTTACCTGTCTCCACAGGGCAACGGAGGATGGGTGAGAAGGCGGATGACCGGGTCCTTGAACGCATCGTATTGCCGGCTGGCGAACAAGAGGGTCCTGGAGGAAGCAAGGCTGTTTCACAGGGTCACAAACCGCCAGCCTCTCCCTCTTGGGTCCCAGGGACAGAGAAATTAGCTCTTTTGACAATTTGGGTACCACTGGACTCCGGAGAGCCAGAGGTGAAACGATAACCATCTGAAGAGCTAGTCCCCCCATCCCTGGGTGGCCGGTCTCAGGAATTCTTCTGACACTCGCCCCCTGGCTTGGCAGTGACTGAGACAGACCGGGCGGGATGCCTGCTGCTGGTTCTACACTGGGGCCTAGGTGAAGGCTGTTGTGGAGGCCCCGCGGAACCGGAGGCAGCGGCAGGGGGGCGCCCTCGGCGACGAACAGGCGGAGGGACTATCACCGGCGGCGGGGTGGAGGCAACAGTGGGCGGCCGGGATAGGGAGTGTCGGAGAGCCTCCGTCTGTGCCTGGGTGGCGGAGAACTGTTGGGTGCAGCTCCCCATCACGTCGCCGAACAACCCAACCTGGGAAATTGGGGAGTACAGGAAACGAACCTTGTCCGCATTCGCCAACTCAACCAGGCTGAGCCAACGATGGCGTTCCTGGACCACTAAGGTGGACATCGCTAAAACAACCGCAAATGCTGCGACACTCGTACCCCGGAGGGCGAGGTCAACAGCAGTGCGGAGCTCACTCATGAGCGCCCGGTCTAGACTACCCTCGTGCATGTCCCTGAGTGTCTTGGCCTGGTAGACCTACAACAACGCCAAGGCATGGAAAGAGGAAGCGGCTTGCCCGCAAGTTCTGTAAGCTCTGACCGCCAATCCTGATGCGAACTCACAGGCCTGCGAGGGGAAACAAGGATCCCCATCCAGGACGCAGCGGCCGTTGGACATAAATGTGTCGCAACAGACCGCTCCACCGGAGGGATAGCCTCATAACCCTTCACCGCTCCTCCGACAAGGGTAGTGAGGGAGGAAGAACTAAAGTCGTTTTCAGCAGTAAAAGGTGCCTTCCACGACCGAGTAAGCTCTACATGCACTTCGGGAAAGAAGGGCACTGGGGCAGCGGGCTGAGAACCAGCACGGCCCGCCCCGAGATACCAATCATCCAACCGAGACTGAGCAGGACACGGTGGAGGGTTCCACTCGATCCCGACAGCCTCGGCGGCCCGTTTTAGTATAGCTGATAATTCTGGATCTGGCTCGAGCAACATTGTGCTCCCGGAGGGAGACAACGCAGCCGAGTCATCATCTCCAGAAGTCAGCTCACCCTCCGATGCTGCAATCGGCGTCCTGTCCTCTAGGGGAGCCCCGAGTGAAACCGCTGGTCCACCCATTACAGATGGATCAGCAGACAACACAGGAGGCTCCAGTGGTTGCAGTGGAAGGGAGGAGTGAGGAGCCACAGGAAATGGTTACCGGGCGGGACATCCAACACTATCCTCCACCCGAGGGTGGGGCATGGTAATGGGGACTCGCTCTCCGTGAACGAAGGCGAGTCTCACCCTCAACACTGCGACAGTCATATTCCCAAAGTGAAAACATGAGCTGTCCACAAAAGCTGTCTCAGCGTGCTGTAAGCCCAAACACGTGATACAACAATTGTGACCATCAGAAAGAGACAGGGAATGACTGCATCCAGAAATGCACGCGCGGAATGACATCTTGAAAAAGATGCAAACGCACACGTGTTGCTCTTTTAGGAAGTGAAAAAAACTCACCAGTGCCGGAGCACACAGGGGAATGACCGCGGCAACACTGACACAGGAATGGTGCAGCCCGTATCAGTGAAGCACTCACTCTCTCGCCCTCAACCGACCATCAGACAAACAAACACAAACAGAAATTTGGTTGCTGTGAAAACAGCAGTTGAGAGCTTGAAAGCTCGCGATCACCGCTGCACTCGCGCTGTAAACACCGACACCAGGAGAGACTTCCCAAAGAAGCGCCGACACCAGGAGAGACTTCCCAAAGAAGCGCCGACACACTCGCTCGTTGTATAACACTCTTCAGAAGACCTAGACATGAAGCTCGTTTCCGAAGCGAAAGGCAAATGGTGCGTGCATCTACTTCTGTATTTATACCCGCGCCGCGGGGCGGAGTGTGAGATGCAGATCTCGCACAGCAATGTGTTTTGGCTCGTTCAATAATACTCGAAGATAATAGGCTCCCTGGCGTGATCCCTTTTCAGTCGGCGTCGACTACGTCCGACGTTATCGACTGAAAGGGAACTTGAGCTACGTAATCAGATTACTTTTTATCAACTAACTAGTAAAGTAACGCAGTAATTTTCAATTTACAACTAAATATCTTCACATAAGTAACGCAACTTACTTTCACATTTATTGACTGACAGCTCTCCTGTCCCCATGTTAAGAAAAATTGAGTAAGTGCAAAGGCGTTGTGCGTAAACATGTTGTTGTCGTTCTAGACTAAATGTGAACATGCATTTACTCATCTCACTTGCACAAAAAAGATTCAGTATTCCTCAAAATGAATACAATCAGTGAAATGCAAAATCAGAATGATACGCAAACCTCCAATAATTAAATGGATTAATTAAATATATAAAAATATTTATTTTATTTAACATCACTTCATTGACCAATGTACTTGCTGTTGATCTTTGATGATTCAGTTCCATAAGCAAAAATGACTTTAGATTTTATTGGTAAAGTAAGTGTTAAACTTTTCTTCTACTGCATCCTATTCTTCTGTGATCCAGAATATCAGCATAGCTGAAAGGTTTATTTGAGCTGCGCCCTCTACTGTACACGCGTGAATTTGCATTTCCTTCAGCCTTATATTTTTGGACAAATGTAAAAGCCCTTTCAGACCAAAATTTAAATAACATTTTTGTTATAAAAAAAAAGCCCCGCCCAGGTAAGAAAAAGTAACGCAAAAGTAACAACGAATTACTTTTCTTTAAAAGTAACCAAGTAACGCAATTAGTTACTTTGAAAAGTAATACATTACAATATTGCGTTACTGCTTTAAAAAGTAACTTTCCCCAACACTGCTTAGCTATGACCGAAGCGCTCTCTATTTTGCTGTAAATCCTTAAACCGTTAAGCTGCCTCAGAAGTCAAACGTGTGCAAACGCTGCCTGCAGAGTCATTGTCTGATAGACCATATATATATATATATATATATATATATATATATATATATATATATACACACATACATACACACACACACACACACACTCACCTAAAGGATTATCAGGAACACCATACTAATACTGTGTTTGACCCCCTTTCGCCTTCAGAACTGCCTTAATTCTACGTGGCATTGATTCAACAAGGTGCTTAAAGCATTCTTTAGAAATGTTGGCCCATATTGATAGGATAGCATCTTGCAGTTGATGGAGATTTGTGGGATGCACATCCAGGGCACGAAGCTCCCGTTCCACCACACCCCAAAGATGCTCTATTGGGTTGAGATCTGGTGACTGTGGGGGCCATTTTAGTACAGTGAACTCATTGTCATGTTCAAGAAACCAATTTGAAATGATTCGAGCTTTGTGGCATGGTGCATTATCCTGCTGGAAGTAGCCATCAGAGGATGGGTACATGGTGGCCATAAAGGGATGGACATAGTCAGAAACAATGCTCAGGTAGGCCGTGGCATTTAATAGATGCCCAATTGGCACTAAGGTGCCTAAAGTGTGCCAAGAAAACATCCCCCACACCATTACACCACCACCACCAGCCTGCACAGTGGTAACAAGGCATGATGGATCCATGTTCTCATTCTGTTTACGCCAAATTCTAACTCTACCATCTGAATGTCTCAACAGAAATCGAGACTCATCAGACCAGGCAACATTTTTCCAGTCTTCAACTGTCCAATTTTGGTGAGCTCTTGCAAATTGTAGCCTCTTTTTCCTATTTGTAGTGGAGATGAGTGGTACCCGGTGGGGTCTTCTGCTGTTGTAGCCCATCCGCGCTTGTTGTGGCTTCACAAATGCTTTGCTGCATACCTCGGTTGTAACGAGTGGTTATTTCAGTCAAAGTTGCTCTTCTATCAGCTTGAATCAGTCGGCCCATTCTCCTCTGACTTCTAGCATCAACAAGGCATTTTCGCCCACAGGACTGGCGCATACTGGATGTTTTTCCCTTTTCACACCATTCTTGGTAAACCCTAGAAATGGTTGTACGTGAAAATCCCAGTAACTGAGCAGATTGTGAAATACTCAGACCGGCCTGTCTGGCACCAACAACCATGCCACGCTCAAAATTGCTTAAAATCACCTTTCTTTCCCATTCTGACATTCAGTTTGGAGTTCAGGAGATTGTCTTGACCAGGACCACACCCCTAAATGCATTGAAGCAACTGCCATGTGATTGGTTGATTGGATAATTGCATTAATGAGAAATTGAACAGGTGTTCCTAATAATCCTTTAGGTGAGTGGGTGTATGTATATATTATATATATGTATATATATGTATATATATATATATATATATATATATATATATATATATATATATATTAGAGGTGGGCATAGATACATTTTTTTAATCTAGATTAATCTCACTGTAATCTTGAAATTAATCTAGATTAAAATGGCTCATTTGAATTCTGCCGAAGGCATTCAGAATATGTGTGCTACCCAAATAATGACTAAAAGTTTTTGAATAGTTCGCCTCGCGTAGGGATGTGAATTTCTGCCAAAAATGCCATTCGACAATAGAGAAGCAAGAGTCGAATATCTTTCGAAAAAAACAAAACGCACACTCACAATGACAGAAAGGGAGGCCAATTTCATCTTTAGCGATTTGTCATCAAACAAACTGTTTATTAATTGAACAAGTAACATGTTTTCGTCGTTTTTTTAACATAGTAGGCTAATTGGAAGAAGAAAAAAAACAATAAGCACGACGTAGTATACAGTCCGTTTTTGCATCGCCAACCAGATGCTCGTTAGATAAAAAAATAATGTCATATGTCATAATGATTTTATGTGAACCTGCCTTTACTGGCAATAGCCTCCACCTTTTTAAACAAATTAGTTTCAATCAATGTAAACTATTTGTGTGACTATACCCCTGCGCAATACACACATTACCGCGGGATGGCAGGTGTTCATTTCATAAACTGTACACAATGGTAGCTTATTTAACCTGTTAACCTTTGCCAGTGCGCCGACGCTCTGAAGCGTTTTTTTTGTAGCCTATAAATTAATGTATATGTCCAAAAAACGGATAATGTCATACTTTTTAGTAGTGCTATCGTACGTAATAATCAGTTTGGTTGTAAAATGTATTACCTGAATGGAATGAAATGAAATCGAATGTATCGTCCTGTGGAATCATTCATTCACAGACAGCTTACGAAGATGTTCAACTAATAAAAATCTTAATCGCTGGCAAAAATGATGCATTTGCAGATTTGCTTTCACTAAACTATAAACTGTAGATCCACAGCCACTTCATCCAACGCTCTTGATGTTCTTAAATCTTCCTGTTACGACTCCGAGTCGAGTGTGATTGAACGCGCTTCAGACAATTCAGTGCGTGAGGAAACTGAACAGATCATTCAGACTGATTCGCGAACCGATTTAGACAGATCTCCCAACTTGTTTGATGAAGTCTTTGAACAGAATCGACTCAAAAGAGTGATACATTTGTAAATTGAGCATCGCTCATGCCCATAAAAAGATACAGCGCGCTTGGAATGAACTCATTTAACAACATGTAATTGCATTAAAATAAAGTAACGAGAGGAACGTCGCCCAACGTAACATGTAAAAGTATACACCTTGTGTCCCTGACAGGAAAATGCCCTGCTGCGCCATCTGTGACAGTAGGCGCTGCGTCAATTATGTTAAATATACTAGGCTACACATTGGAATTGCGCGAAAATATAACGATATTCGAAAAAGCTATTTTATGATCCCAACCCAACTTTGAGAATAGATTAACGGCTATATTTTTTTTAATCGCCCGATAAGAGTCTCACGTTAACGCAGCACGTTAAAGCCGATAACGGCCCACCACTAATATATGCATATATATTTTAGGCTTGTTGTTTATAAGGGTTGTTTATAATGAATGCCACTATGATTTACAAGTACATTAACAGCAACTTACTTCCGTTTGAGTAACTTTATAATGTTCTGAAGACAGGACCAAGCCTTCATGTCACTTTTCCAACTGGAAAACTCCAGAAGGTCCATTGAAACAGTGAGAGCTTCTTCTAGATCGCTCATGAGTCCTGGAAAAAAGAAGAAGCAGAAACTGATTTAAATCAAAGCTGTTTACTTTATACATTTCAGTTACTGGTGGGTGATGAATCAAACAAATAAACCCAAAAGACTTACAGTGAAGGAGGATCCCAAACCACCCAGAACATCTTTATAACCACACAGCAACATGCTAAAAACCAATCAGAAATGTCTAGTTTTCATACGTACTGTTGCTCAGCAGGAGAGAGCAGAGATCCAGCATCAGTTCATGACTCGGGACTAAAGTGTGCAGAATCTGAGCAACAGAAACCAGAATAAAATTAATCATTTTAATCAGAAACTTTATGTACATTCTGATTGGCTGAAGCATTTCATACCCTTAATGAACCGATGAGTCTGTCATCTGGGGCATTGTGTCTCTTGAGGAACTGGTACAGGTACACATGAGCATTGGGATTGATTGGGAATTCCTTGTTGTAAGCATAATTCTCCAGAATCTGCAGAGCGCCGTCCTCATCGTTGTAAAACTCCAGCATCTGCAGCGGATGATACATATAGACAGCATTAGACTTGTGCATTATATTATAAATCTTCTAAATAATATAATAGCTGTGTGTAACCAATAGACTGAAATGTAAGCCGTTAAGCACTCACAAAATCTCATTTGTGCATATAAATTCAATTAAAATACGACTTATTTCAGTCTGTTTCGCACACAAATACCTAATTTGACCTCAGAAGACTTGGTATATATTACTTATTTTTATGATGTATTTTGACCTTTTTTGAAGCTTGTTTGATTGTGGAACATACAAACATTTGCTGTTGTTTTTTTATATTTGTTTTTTACATTTTTAATGTGAACAACGATGGGAAGAGCATCCGTACAGAAACGTTTTTCTTTCACTTAAACTGTAACACTCATACAAAGTCCGATCTTATGGGCTTGACATACTCAGACCACTTTGTCCAGATTTTGTAAAACATGTCTCTTTGATTCCTGAGAGTGAATGAAAGCTTTTCCATACTGTAGATTTCATGGATTATGTTGACCCACTCTTCTATGGTCGGAAGGTCCGGTTTTAACCATTTCCTGGTTATGGCTTTTTTACTCGCTGCCAGTAGTATCCAAAGCACAAACATTTGTTTTAAGAATCTTCACACAGCTTTGTACAGAGTTTTAAACATTACAAGTTTGAGTAAATGACGACAGAATTGTTATTTTGATCTAAACAAACCCTTTAAACAAAGATAATCGTCAAATTGCACAAGGTAAGATAGTGTCTCACATTAATGTAACTCAACACAAAAGGGTCCCAGACTCCAGGCTGACTGATGATGTCCTTCAGGGTCACAGAAGCATATCTGAAGTAGCTGTGCATCTCATGGTTCCTGCTCGCCTCATCTGATACCAGAAACACGGACAAGAACGCATTCAACTGATTAAAAGTGACAGTGAAGACATTTGTTGTAACGCTGTTCTTTTGAACTTTCTATTCACCCAAAAGTTTTTTAAAATATGGTTTTAATCTCATAAATTGTCATGTATTGGTGTGCTAAGCTAACATGCTAGCTAGCCCTAAGATGCACCAGCCACCTAGGCTAGCTGTTATTTTTATGATTTTTTTTTTTTTTTTTTAAATAGGAATGCTTACTGAAATGTTTCTTTTTTTTTTTAAAGGGCATTTGATGAAGTGAGAACTTGGATAAAAGAAATTAGGGACTGAAACAGTGTGAATAGCCAGTCATTAGTAATTATAATGAAAATAAAATAAAAGAATATTTAGAGCTATAACCAGGCCGGAGAGGTGTGAATGTGTGCAGGGGAGACATAGACTGAATGGGGCTTGTTTGCACCACAAAACAATAGAGACAATACACTGAATTGATGCTTAGAAGATGACAATTAAACATCAGTTTGCATTTTAGAGTCTAATCAAAATAAAGTCATAGACATGATCTTGAAAAACATTTGACTAAATACAAAGCTTTAGACTCATCTTCAGATTTTAAATATAACATGGTCACAGACATGTGGCTTTAGCTGGAGTGCATTTCTAGATTGATACAATGACAACTTCAATTTTATTTTCATGAAGATATTTTATAAAAATAAATTCCTAATAACTTTACAACATTTTTAAGCCATTTATAACTTTTTTTCATTATGACAATAATTCATTCTAAATTTACAATAAACTGCCAAGTGTCAGCTTTCAAATGAGATCATACTTGTGCTTCAAGTGCAAAGGGTTCATGAACTGTATCTGTTTCAGTTTTGAATTTTTACAAAAGTGGGGTTGCTGGCTAACAGGTTAAAAGAAGTTATTACTCCACTCTAGGGCTGTACTCAACCAAAGAAAATCTTGGTCGACTGAAGTCCTGAAATTTTCGACTAAAAATGACGTTAGAAAAAAAACAACGTTAAATTAATTAGCTGCGCACTGTGCGCTGTACTTGGTAGCCTTGTTGTCCGCCTAAATGGATTATAAATAAACATAAAAAACTAGTAGGCTATTTGCAGTATATTAAATCATTTTTGACCTAATTATTTTGCACTGAAATGAGTCTGAGACACGAGTCTGTCGGCTCTGACAGCGTTGCATCACGTGCACCTGCGCAATATCATAGCCTATGATTTCTATGTTGTCAACTAGTGATATCACAAGAACTGTTGAGGAATATACAACATAATTTAGACAATTCTTTTTGTCATATGTTATAATAATAAGTTATAACTGTCATTCAGTTCATCATTTCAGCCGCTCTGTGCATGTCCTCGCACAGAGCTCTGCTTCGCGGCTGAGACACGAATAGACTATTAACACAAAAGGCACGTCCACTTTAATAAAAAAATAATATTTATTAAACAAACCAGATAAAGAGCGGAAACTAAATAAAGTGCATAACTGATACGCCAATTCCGGTATGTTCATAATAGCCTACTCAAAACAGACAGGGCAACCTAATGCAGACAAGTTAGCTTCCCGCTTTTAGATATGTCGTCATGTTTTCTCGTCGAGCTGTGGAAGGCAAACTGTTGCTTGCAAACTTTGCATTCGACCTTTTTCCCGTTATCAATTTTAACAAAATACTGCCACACTGTCGATGTCTTTGTTGTTGACATGTTAGAAGAAGACTGACTATTAAACGCTCTCACAATTACATAAATAATATTCAGCATCAAACCTTCTATAGCCTACTTATCAGTCTCTCTTCTCCAGTGGGTTGGGCTAATCCAAAGAAAGTGAAAACAAGGGGGTGTTCTGAAGACAGACTGTTACCTGTGAAACAGGGGTACTCTGAAAACACCCCCATTAGCAGTTAGTGCTTTCCCCCTGATGAAATGAGCGCGGCAAATCGACAAATCAGAATTTTAGTCGAACCAGAACGTATCGACCAATTAATCAACTAATCGACTGGGACATTACAGCCCTACTCCACTCCTGCGTGACATCATTAACCAACGTAGTTGAACGACCAATTTGCGCCGATACGATTTTGGGAAACAGTCGTGACTAGCTAGTTGATTTCTTCAACGATGCATCATACTATGGTAGTTAGGCAGTGAATTACGTCGTTCTATGGGGAACTGTGTTACATCCTTTAAAGGAACACGCCGACTTTTTGGGACTTTAGCTTATTCACCGTATCCTCCAGAGTTAGATAAGTCCATACATACTTTTTTCATCTCCGTGCGTGCTGTAACTCTGTTTGACGCACCCACCGCTAGCCTAGCTTAGCACAAAGACTGGATGTAAATGGCTACAGCTAGCATACTAATCCCAATAAGTGACAAAATAACGCAAACATTTTCCTATTTACATGTTGTGATTTGTATAGTCACAGAGTGTACAAATCACAAGGTCATATCAGACACAGCCATCTTTTAACCGGATAAATATTGGGAACTATATTCTCAGAAGGCGAAGCACTGCTACTCAGGCGGAGTGATAACCGCAGCACCTGAGACACGCCTGAATAAGCTAAAGTCCCAAAAAGTCGCCGTGTTCCTTTAATATAGATGCTAGGAAGACCCATTTTACACTGTCAGTTAATTGTTTCACATAACTCAAATATCTTCCTACCGGTTCCAGCTGTAGAAGCCTTCTTCTCACACCATTTAAGGTAATCTAGGAAACCACAGTAGCCACGGATGATTTTTTTGGTGTCACCCTGAGCAATCGAGAAGCTGCCATATCTCCAGCTCTCTCCGATGGACAGCTGCCGCTTGGCTTCTTCCATCTGCCCGTTTAGTAGGAGATGAAAGCAATGCTCCAAACAGATCTACAACATTCACATGACATGACATAATGATTAAAATGCATGCCTTGAATGCAGTGTAAATGTTGTAAAAAGGAGGTTTGGGCTTCTTAAATGTCAAGTCACCATTATTTATATAGCGCTTTTTACAATACAGATTGTTTCAAAGCAGCTTTACAGAGATAATAGGAAAATAAAGCAACAAAGTTTGCTTCCAGAAGAAAATAGCATCACAGTCCAGCTTAAGTAAGTTCAGTGGTGTTTCTTTGTTGTGAAAAAGTTATTAATTTAGTTCATATATATATATCCGCTCTGGAGAAAACTGTGATGTCATCGTGATCCAATGCGATGCATACCTTCGAGAAGTTTTTGACTCCATTGTTTTTCAACTGTTCATTTACAGCGTTGAAATCTTCAGTGGTGGCGTTAGGGAGATGATGCAAAATTTCTGTGCCTATTCTCCATGTGATCTGATGGACAGAATTATGCAGTCAGCAGAGAAACACTTCATCCGTACAGTAGCAAACACACACACGACAGCAACAAAAACAATATAGGAGGACCCAACAGGAAAATACAGGCCAAAGTCAGGCCAAAGATGATTTCATGGTTTTATGATAAGAAAAATGCATGGCCTGAAAAAGAAAGTACGCATCCAAAATACTTACAAAACAATGTTAATACTTATACAATGCATTTAATAAATAATATTTAACAAGACCTGGTAACAACCCACTTGACTTTGCAAGCACATAATATGGGGTCATTCAATGTCAAATCGTCCAAATTTCGAAAACTTCCCTGGCTCAAATTTTCTATTTTTTTTTTGTTAATATTTTTTTCTGAAAGAAGACAAACATAAATAGTGGGGAAAAAAATATATATATATAGTAAATTTCATGAATGTATATTTACTGAGTATTTCACTATCTTGTACAGAGGGTCAAAATGACAATTTTCACATGAGATTTGGAGCCAAATTAAAAGGAGGTAAAAATTATTTTAGAAAGATGGCAGCATCATTGTTTATACACACAGATTGGTAGGTCTATTTAAATATGTTTACTTTTACCATCTTTGTTGCATTATATGCCAACGGTGATTTAATGAATTGATTAAATCTGTTTGTTGCTTAGAAGCAACTTTAAGTGACAGACTATGAATGCAATGAACAGTGTAACAATAGAGATAATGTTAATGCATATGTTATGTTTCTTCAATGCAAGAAAATTGAATCAAACATTTTAAAACTGATTGCATAATTCATTAAAAAAAAAATCTTAGCACTCTAGTAAGCAGCATATAAGTCGGCTTGACAGAGTTTAAAGGGCTGTTGTACCTCAGACGCCATTGGATGCACTTTAATGCTATTCCTGGCCTCCAGTGTCTGAATGTAAGAGTTGTAATAAACCGCAGCCTCCTGCCAGTTATGAAGCAGCATCGCATCTCTGATCCGCTTCAGACACTTTTTGTTCGACTTGAGGAAGAAGATCTCTGTGGGAACTCCTAAACATGATATGACTTTATGTTAGGATAAATATGTTTGCATGTATGCTTATTATGCCTACCCTTAAGACATAATTAATTAATGAGCGTTACTCTCTTCACTGGATTTGATTCATACAAAATAAACATACATGATTACAAAAGGTACACATATCAGATATTACAATAGCTTACATGTGAAAATTATTTACTACTGAATTACATAATTGTTTATCACCTTTTTTTTTTAAACATTTTCTTGAATTTACAGAGTGAAGTACATAGTTATCCAGAAGGAGAATCGTTGCATATGGTATATGTTGTTTGTCTCTCTATGGACTCTTTGAGAGAAGCTGACAGTCTCCTTTCTTTTCTATATTGACTTGCTATTCTTTTATTTGGTTTTAACCAATGCATATATACTTGCTATATAAACTATGGCACGAGCACAATAAAGCTGACTTTGAGTGAACTTCTGTGTTTGTGTCATTCTCGGTCCCCAGATCTGGTGTTCACTCTGCTCTACAGTGATAATTGACTATGTTTTGATATCCATTTTTATCTAACACTTTACAACATAAACAACAAGTTAATATATGATATCATCGGAACATTACCTTTGTCGTCCGTCCACTCTTGGAGGTTGACGGGCGATTTAAGCAGTTCCCGAGCCCATTCATCCTCTAGAAAATCATCATCTATATCATCCATGGCTCACTGCTTTACGGAGACTTGCTTTCTTCTTGAGAGAAGTATGAAGACTGCATGAATAAAATCAATTATACATTTTCAACCTAACACGTGATCGTGTGAACAAAGCGCGTGACCGGCTGACAGCGCCACCTGCCGCACGGGCGAGCAATAACACAGAGACCGCGCAGGCTGTTTAATCGATTATTACATAAATTGCGCTCTCGAGAAGTGAAAGATTTTCTAAATTATGTGAAAACAGTTTTGCCAAGTAACATTAAAATAAAGATTAGTCCTTCTATGTTAATTGTAGAATATTTTGCCTTGTAGTAACGTTACTGATATCTGTCGTTAGTTTTGGGTTCCCAGAACGTTGCAACGTTTGTTTTTGGTGAGCCGTAAACTTTACGTTACGGAAATAGAATAGTTTTTTCAGGTTAGCTGAACTTTTTTTTTTTTTTTTAAGTTTTAAAAATATATATATATGTATTCTCTCGCATCCCATATGGTAGGCTATAAGCGGCATTGAAAACGGATGAATAGACATCAATCATCAGTAATACTTAAGCGTACTATGGAGTATTAAAGACAATACGGGAATTTAAATATATAATTAACGAGACTACAACATTACAAAATGAATAACAATTATGTGACTAACTATAGCATAACATTATATTCGTTTCATACCACTGAAGTAGCTGCTAGCGGGACGACGTGCTTCTCTTTGGTCAGTAAACAAAAACTTCTCCGTTAACTTTGTTCTCTTCAATTAGACGTGTCAAGTCTCACTGGAATTACACTATTTCACGTTACTCTCGTTTATCAATTATAAGCAATTATTCTATAAAGAGGTAACGTTAGAGAAACTAACGTAAGTCAATCAGCAAAACGAAATGACGGTTAATTTTTAAATTACACGAATGCGCGGATTTCTTTGGAAGTCATAAGTAACTATGCGCGTGCTGGAGATGCGCGTGCAGAACAGGGGCAGGAAAGTTATAAACCCATTAATCTTTTATCTGTATAATTTATGACCTGTATACTTTTCATACTACACTTAGCCCTGGCTCAATATCTTTAACTCTGAAAATTATAATGCGTTTTGACTGATCTAATCCAGGTTTTAATAAACTGTTTTACAGTGGTGTAGTCTAGTTTTTTGTAGTGAGTATACTGTATACTGTGATATACCAGCATCCCCCCCCCCCGAACTGCCCGCCCGCCGCCGCCACCACCCGTTTTCTACTGTTTAGTGTTAATCGCCATCTAACTCAGCCAGTAAAGAGCTACATTTAACCTTAGATGTTATATGAATATGGTCCCTGAAGCACAGATTTTATCAGCTGATAATTAAAAGACTTAAACATTATAAGCACAAATAAAAATTTACTTTTTAAAAACTTGTGTGATATTCCTTTAAAATTATGTTTTAATAGATTTGATTATTATTATTTTAAAAAGTACATCTTACTATGCAATTCATAATTCCCTCGAGTTACTTTATTTATCTCTACAAACTTTTATTTTGGTGGGTTGTAAATTAAAGACATTTGAGCTTCTGTGTGTTTTAATAAACTATTATTATTATTATTATTATTATGCCTACTTGAAGTATACTCTACTGTGCAATAGTAATACATTTCTGTTATATTTTCTTCAAGTTATACAAAACTTGATTTTGACAGGTTGTCATGAAGACTTTAAAGTTTGTGAGTGTGTATATGATACCAATGAATGACGATAGTTTTATCAAATGAAATGGTAAAATTCTTGTGAAGTGACTCTCATAAAAGCTCTGCAATGAAGTTCAAATGTGTGCATGTCCTCATAGACACTGAAAACACCACGAGTGCACGCGCGCGTCAGTGTGTAGTAGAGCACACATTGAGCGCTCATTCACAGAAACACGCAGAACATTCAGAGTTTATTTCAATTGCAGTCTTTTTGAGCTTTAATATTCATAGACACTAAGTAGATATCGAGATTTGATTCATTGTATCATTACTTTTGATTTATTCATTCAAAAATGGCCAAATTGCATGACGTTCCGCTTTACAGTAGGCTAAGTTACATTTGTTGCTGGATTCCGCGATTCGCTCCGTGTCGCTGCGCAAACACAGACACAGTCACGGCGGGGTGAATTTATGAATGAAAGTTCTTTCACAAAATGATGTTGTTACGAATCCTCACGCTTTTTAAAGTGGGTATACGGAGATATTTGACATTTCCTAGTGGGCATACGGAAATCCTTGACATTTTCTAGTGGGTATACGGCGTATACCTGCGTATCACGTAGACTACACCACAGCTGTTTTACTAATTTACTAAAAATCTAATAATAAGAAGAAGGTCAGTGGGCCCGGGCCGGATGGTATTTCATCTTTCATTCTGAAAACATTTTGGGATGAGTTAACTCCTGCTTGGAGCCCTCTATTCCAACTCTCACACTTGTACCATCCCTACTATCTGGAAGACATCTGTTGTTATACCGGTGCCTAAAAAATTCTGTCCACAGCATAATGTTGATTATAGACCAGTAGCGCTAACATCAATAGTCATGAAATCATTAGAACGTATAATGGTTGGTAATTTAAGGAGTGAGGTAGCATCTCTTGGACTCTTACCAATTATCATGGCAGGGGTACTGATGATGCCTTAAAGCTGCTGTCCATAACTTTTTTAAGTTAAAAATAATCCAAATTAATAATTAAAAAAAAAACATCTTCAGTCAGTGTTCAAAACTATCTGCTTGCCATAGCTAGATTCAAAACGGTTAGCTTGTAATAATGATTTTAATTCCAGTGGTACTGGTGGGTTTTCGCGGGAAATTCGAGCATGTCTTTGCGTCATTACGTCACACCCGTACACATAAAGGAGTTTCGGCTAGCCGGCTATACTGCGCGTGAGGAGATGTAGAGATAGGCTTTTCTCGCAGCACTTTACATGATTAAACTTATGGCGGATCCAGAAAGATCCAGACAACAATAATCAGTGTCAACTGGAGATTGACCAGTTATAAAACCCAAAAGACTTGTACTTCGGATTTAAGGTGGAAAGAGAAAGAAACCGTCTTATGCGAACACAAGGATACACATCGGTGGGGCTTTTGAAAGGTGCGTGAACTCCCGAAGGGGTTCGAAACGGAAGAAGAGACAGCTTTTTCTGCTGAACAAGTAAGACATTTCAATAGTTCAATCGTGTAACAATACGTTTTATTAATTCACACAGTTATGGAGTTTCCTTTGTTGTGCCTTTCTCGTTTAGCTATTATGGAGAATATGAATTCTGAACTACACAGGTAATCATAAAACACATTAAATAACGTTAGTCACGCAATGCTGATGTTGTTAACATGAACAATTTGAGAACAAAGTAGGCTATGATTTGCACGGTTGCTGTAAATCGCGCTTAAATCTAACGATCGCATGTCATGTCAAATGCGTTTCCCCCCTTAGTTGATCAGAACAAAAATGGATGTTACTTACTTGTTCAGAAGACATTTTCCGTTGAAAATTCTTTTGTTGGTCAAGCTTTCAAAAAGTGAATCTGTGATTCTGAATGATAGTATCCACACAGCAGTGTGATACTGCGGTCACGCCATCTGTGCTTCGGAGAAATGCGGTCGCTCCATCTACGGTTAAAAATATATTGCGCGTCTACACGAGGTTGCGTGGTAGACGAAAGGTTTATGCGCTTGGTGTCGGCAGACCTTTAAAAAATAAATAAAATCATATTGTTTTCTGCAAACTCCACCAGATTCTTGTTCTACATCTCACTGACTACCAATGTGGGGATTTCCATGTTGTTATACTGTTTTATTATTTAATAATTGCCTGCCAAAGTCATGAACATTTACATTGCAATACAGTAATATTTTATAAATTCTTAAAAATGTGAAATCAAATTGTTTTCTGCAAACTCCAACAGATTATTGTTCTTCATCTCACTGTCTACCACTGTGGTGATTTTCATGTTGATTTACTGTTTTATTCTTTAATAATTGCCTGCCAAAGTCATGAATATTTACATTGCTATACAGTAATATTTGATAAATTCATAAAAAAATTAAATCAAATTGTTTTCTGCAATCTCAAACAGATTATTGTTTTTCATCTCACTGTCTACCACAGTAGTGATTTTCATGTTGATTTACTGTTTGTTTTATTATTTAATAATTCCCTGCCAAAGAAATGAATATTTACATTGCTATACAGTAATATTTTATAAATTCATAAAAATGTGAAATCTAACTGTTTTCTGCAAACTCCAACAGATTATTGTTCTTCATCTCACTGTCTACCACTGTGGTGATTTTCATGTTGATTTACTGTTTTATTATTTAATAATTCCCTGCCAAAGTCATGAATATTTACATTGCTATACAGTAATATTTTATAAATTCATAAAAATGTGTAATCAAATTGTTTTCTGCAAATTCCAACACATTATTGTTCTTCATCTCACTGTCTACCACTGTAGTGATTTTCATGTTGATTTACTGTTTTATTATTTAATAATTGCCTGCAAAATTTATCAACATTTACATTGCAATACAGTAATATTTGATAAATTCATAAAAAAATAAAATCAAATTGTTTTCTGCAATCTCCAACAGATTATTGTTCTTCATCTCACTGTCTACCACTGTAGTGATTTTCATGTTGATTTACTGTTTTATTATTTAATAATTGCCTGCAAAATTTATCAACATTTACATTGCAATACAGTAATATTTGATAAATTCATAAAAAAATAAAATCAAATTGTTTTCTGCAATCTCCAACAGATTATTGTTCTTCATCTCACTGTCTACCACTGTAGTGATTTTCATGTTGATTTACTGTTTTATTATTTAATAATTCCCTGCCAAAGTCATGAATATTTACATTGCTATACAGGAATATTTGATAAATTCATAAAAACATTAAATAAAATTGTTTTCTGCTAATTCCACCAGATTATTGTTCTTCATCTCACTGTCTACCACAGTAGTGATTTTCATGTTGATTTACTTTTTTATTCTTTAATAATTCCCTGCCAAAGTCATGGACATTTACATTGCAATACAGTAATAATTTATAAATTTATAAAAATGTGAAATCAAATTGTTTTCTGCAAACTCCAACAGATTAATGTTCTTTATCTCACTGACTATCAATGTGGTGATTTTCATTTTGATTTACTTTTTTATTATTTAATAATTCCCTGCCAAAGTCATGAATATTTACATTGCTATACAGTAATATTTTATAAATTCATAAAAATGTGAAATCAAATTGTTTTCTGCAAACTCAGACAGATTATTGTTCTTCATCTCACTGTCTACCACTGTGGTGATTTTCATGTTGATTTACTGTTTTATTATTTAATAATTGCCTGCCAAAGTAATGAATATTTACATTGCAATACAGTAATATTTGATAAATTCATAAAAAAAAATTAAATCAAATTGTTTTCTGCAATCTCCAACAGATTATTGTTCTTCATCTCACTGTCTACCACTGTAGTGATTTTCATGGTGATTTACTGTTTTATTATTTAATATTTCCCTGCCAAAGTAATGAATATTTACATTGCTATACAGTAATATTTTATAAATTCATAAAAATGTGAAATCTAACTGTTTTCTGCAAACTCCAACAGATTATTGTTCTTCATCTCACTGTCTACCACAGTAGTGATTTTCATGTTGATTTACTGTTTTATTATTTAATAATTCTCTGCCAAAGTCATGAATATTTACATTGCTATACAGGAATATTTGATAAATTCATAAAAAAATTCAATCAAATTGTTTTCTGCAAAAAGTTAGATTTCACATTTTTATGAATTTATAAAATATTACTGTATAGCAATGTAAATATTCATTACTTTGGCAGGGAAATATTAAATAATAAAACAGTAAATCAACATGAAAATCACCACAGTGGTAGACAGTGAGATGAAGAACAATAATCTGTTGGAGTTTGCAGAAAACAATTTGATTTCACATTTTTAAGAATTTATAAAATATTACTGTATTGCAATGTAAATGTTCATGACTTTGGCAGGCAATTATTAAATAATAAAACAGTCTACCACGCAACCTCGTGTAGACGCGCAATATATTTTTAAGCTTAGATGGCGCGACCGCATTTCTCCGAAGCACAGATGGCGTGACCGCAGTGCGGTGATTGACAGCAGCACTCGCCTCAAAACACTGTGTTCATCCGCGCTGTTTCATGACGATTAACAACCCACGTAAAGATGATAATTCCGCGAATCACTGCAGTTACAGATTTCGAACAGAGATGGCGACAAAAAGGGAAAAAGCTACGGACTGCAGCTTTAATTACAACGGTACACTCTATCTTAAACCAGCTTGAAAATCCATTAGGTTATGTGCTCGATTATTATTTATGGACTTCAGCTCTGCATTTAAAGGATTAGTTCACCTCAAAATGAAAATTTTCTAATAATTTACTCACCCCAATGCCATCCAAAATATCCATGTCTTTCTTTCCTCAGTGGAAGAGAAATTAATTTTTTTGAGGAAAACATTTCTGGATTTTTCTTTGAATAATGGATTTCAATGGCAACCAACGTTTTGAAGTCCAAATTAATGCAGTTTCAAAGGTCTTTGAAGTGCTTCAACGGACTGAGCACGATCGCAGCTGAAAATATATATATACTTTTTAACTGCAATTGTTCGGATTGAGCTGATCTGCAACGCTCCGGGAACTACGTCATCACGTTGAAAGGTCACCGTGCGAAGGAGGATAGTTCAAATTGTATTGTATGTTGAATGACATATTTATGTCTTTGTGTCATATTATTGTTTAAAATGGTCCTTACGTGTGCGTATCCTGGGTGTTTAAATCTTTTAAAACCTAAACGTTTTTTTTTTTCGAGCGTGACCTTTCAACGTGATGACGTAGTTCCCGGCGCGTTGCAGATCAGCTCAATCTGAACAATTGTAGTTAAAAAGTAAATATATATATATACATTTATTTTAAATGACCTATCGTTTCGCTAGATAAGACCCTCCTCCTCAGCTGCGATCGTGCACAGCCCGGTGAAGCACTTCTTTGAAACTGCATTGATTTGGACTTCAAAACGTTGGTTGTCATTGAAGTCCATTATTCGAAGAAAAATCCAAAAATGTTTTCCTCAAAAAACTTATTTTCTCTTCCACTGAGGAAAGAAAGACATGGATATCTTGGAGGGCATTGGGGTGAGTAAATTATTAGGAAATTTTCATTTTCAGGTGAACTAATCCTTTAAAGCTCCAGTAGGTCACTTTTGTAAACAAGTATTTGTTAAAACTGTCATTATGTCCTGACAGTAGAATATGAGACAGATAATCTGGAAAAAATCAAGCTCGTCTGGCTCCTCCCTGTGGTCCTATTGCCATTTGTAGAAATACACCGCTCCCGGTCAGAAACAACCAATCAGAGCCAGGAGGCATGTCTTAGCAGTGTCAATCACGCTCGTGTACGCGCTGATCACCCCTCTCTTGCACAGCGCGAGCGCGTACCGTCGTTCATGACTCTCCTGTTCGAACTTGTTCATCCAAAGGAACGAATCTTTTTTCGAGTCATTTCGTTCATTCAACGAACGAAATGATTCGAAAAAAGATTTGTTCATTTTGATGAACGAGTTCGAACAGGATCACGAACGTGCATCACAGAACAGAGCAAGGCGAGCATTTGTGCTTATAAAACTTAAAGTTTTGTATTTATTTTTGAAATGACCGATCGTTTCGCTAGATAAGACCCTTATTCATCGTCTGGTATCGTTTAAAGCCTTTTGAAGCTGCACGGAAACTGTCATTTGGTCCTTGAAACGTTTGTGTCCTATTGAAGTCCATTATATGGAGAAAAGGCCCGGAATGTTTTCATCAAAAACCTTAATTTCTTTTCGACTGAAGAAAGAAAGACATGGACATCTTGGATGACATGGGGGTGAGTAAATTATCAGCCAAAATTTTTTTTAAAAGTGAATTAATCCTTTATCGTTATGTTACTAGCTATTTATTACTTATAGAAAGAGTGCAACGTTATAAAGTTACATGTATTGCAAAATACATAATGATTTGAGGACCAAGTTTGTAGTCAAAGTATGGGCAGGCCATAGTCAATGTAAAGCATATTGTTGATGTTTCGTCCCTATTAGTGAATGTTCCATAACTGTTTATAATCCGCCGTCATCGGTGGTCCTGCTTACTAGCCTGCGCGTTCACGGCAGGCTCCGCTGTGGGGGAGGAGCTGTGGAGGGAGGAGCTGTGGGGGAGGAGCTGTGGAGGAGGAGCTGTGGAGGAGGAGCTGTGGGGGAGGAGCTGTGGGGGGAGGAGCTGTGGAGGGAGGAGCTGTGGGGGAGGAGCTGTGGAGGGAGGAGCTGTGGAGGAGGAGCTGTGGAGGGAGGAGCTGTGGAGGAGGAGCTGTGGGGGAGGAGCTGTGGAGGAGGAGCTGTGGGGGAGGAGCTGTGGAGGGAGGAGCTGTGGAGGAGGAGCTGTGGAGGGAGGAGCTGTGGGGGAGGAGCTGTGGAGGGAGGAGCTGTGGGGGAGGAGCTGTGGAGGAGGAGCTGTGGGGGAGGAGCTGTGGAGGGAGGAGCTGTGGAGGAGGAGCTGTGGAGGGAGGAGCTGTGGAGGAGGAGCTGTGGAGGGAGGGCTGTAGCGCAGCAGAGAGCAAGAGGGTTGGACCTGGAAGTTGTGCTTGTTCAAATTTTCAGGCTAAGTCAACATTTTCTCAAAACTCCCTACTGCAACTTTAACTGTATTCTTCCTCAGACAATGTTACGTAAATTACAACGGATGGAAGTGAACCCCTTCATTATTAGATACTCTTTCTGATACTCTGAACATAAGTGCCCCTCAAGGCTGTATAAGCTCTCCTTTACTTTTTATAATATACACAAATGATTGCAGAAATATCATTAGAAATAACCACATTATTAAATTTTCAGATGATACGGCCATACTTAGTTTACTTACAAATAATTCTATCTATCTATCTATCTATCTGTATTTTTGAGCTATTAAAGAAGCTGTCATCAAATAAATCCCTTAGTTGTGATGTTTCTTTCCCCAAACATTGTTTATTATAAAATATATAGCCTATGATAAATAATTCTAAATAAAATAGTAGTAATAATAATAAATAATAATAATAAATAAATATAGTAAAAGGCGAAATAAACATTATGAAAAAAAGCTTTTATTGAGCATGATACCAGAACCCTCACATTGAGACTCCTCTGCATGAGGACACACGTGACCAGAGCCCAGGGTCTGTTGTTTTGGTGCTGCTATCTTTTTAAGCGCTGTGTGTGTGAAACATGACTCCAGTCTTTTCTCCTCCTCGCTGAACTCAAGCAGCTCAAACTCGCCTCGGATCTGCTGACGTGTCGGCAGATCAACAGCTGCCAGCATGGCTGCACGAAACACACATTTTTATTATGTTTTTACGCTTGTTCTTTGCGCTTGTTTTCACATAAGCAACGCGGACCGGCGCTTCTCCGACCAGAAGCGATGCGCCGATGAAGAATGTAGCAGTGAGTATCAGTACTGTAACTTAGTATTATCAGGATGCTGGCCATAAAACTTAAGTGCTGCTGACGCCATAAAGGCCGCATGTAACTTTGTAACATTCTGTAACAGCAAAAAAATATGGGTTTTATGGTGCATATAGGGTCTGTATAACGAGTGGCGTCTTTGAAGATCCAGTCTGTTGATACCGAGCTCAGTTTAGCCAGTCGAGCTAACAACATAAAAAACCCTGTGCATGGGATAAATGCTCGATGAGAGCTGGAGTCTGTGTTTTATGCTCTTAATATGATGCGTTCACGTGATGCAACAGTTATTAATGCTAAAAATAAGGCCTGGTTTCATATCTCAGACTGTTTTCATGTAAAACACACCGTTCGGAAGATCGTTATTTACAAACAACATGATTCCGTTGTTCACGTTTGAAATGAATTAGGTTGAACTGTGTTTGACCTGTATGTGTTTTCCTTAATGACTCTCGATAGTTAGAAAGTGGAGTCGTTGATAATAATAATAATAATAATAATAACAAAATAATATATGCATGCGTAAGTGTGTGTATGGAAGTTTAAGAATATGTATACAATTTGCTGATTTGAAACAAACACATTCTGTCATTTTTATAAACAGATTTTTAGATTTAATTTAGTAAAAATACTAAACAAAAAATGTGCACCGTCCATTAGTGGTCGACCGGAGATTTATGGGATGATAATAATACATAATGTTAATGTTGTTGAGATGTTCGAATGTTTACTTTCAGCATATAATTGTAAATTTTTATTATTATTTCTTGATCAGATTTTACTATCCATGATTCGGCCAAATGGTCCAACGTTTCTCCTGAAATCCAATAGAGAATAGAATAGAATATACTTTATTGTCCCCTAGAGGAAATTTGTCATGGACTCAAAAGTGCGTAGTGCATAGCAATAGCTGCCCTTACAGACAATAAATACACGTAAAATACACATAACACCTAAAGACATACACGTAGGCTACATACACACTTATGACACATTCAATAAAAGATTAGAACAATAAATAAATAAAATAAAATACAAAAACCACAAGCAGAACACCAGAGAGGTTCACCCATATTCCATAATATCTCATACTGACGACCTATTAAATGCTCTGTTGATCCTGGTGTGGTCATACAACATTAATAAACAAATAAAAAGATCGCCATGTAGATAATGGATGCAGTGCTGTTTCATTACACTACTGCAAAATATTCAACACATGGAGTTTCCTAATGCAGCTTATCGGGTGAATCTCAACAAAATCTCATGGGCCGTGTTTCACTTCAAAATAATTAGTTAGAGATTTAAATTACATTTTGCGTAAGAAAAGTAAGCCTATTTTAGGACCCTTAAGATTTGTTGCAGTGTAGATGAAAAATCCCTGAAAAATTATTCATCATGTTCATCATTATGTATGCCACATTGCATTCAATTTGAAGTCATACAGAAGTTGAAATGCACATTGTAAGAGCTAATCTAGGGGAACAATTTTCACTCAACTTTCACACTGTTTTGCTCTTGTCTTAAAGTAAATGCTAGATTTAAAAAGCTTACCATATCCCTATATGAAACAAGTGGTTTTCATCCATGTTTTTTGTGTGTCTTTAGTGCTCCTCGTCAGAGGGAAGGCGGCTAAGGATTTCACAGGGCCGGACTGTCGGTTTCTCTCTTTCAAGAAAGGAGAGACGATATATGTATATTATAAACTTTCAGGGCAGAGGTCGGACATGTGGGCTGGCAGTGTAAGTAACCTGTTAATAATTGATTGATTGATTGATTGATTGATTGATGCTTATGGATGTTGCTGATGATGAACGTATTTGCCATGCGGCATATTTGATTAGTATTAATTTGACATCACAAACACTCTACATTTACTTATTTATTGGGGCAACAGATCATGCATGATTTTTCAATAGCAGAGAAATGTGTTAAGCAAATACTAACATCAACAAAACATGCAAATGACTGTTTACTGTTGACTGTTATTTTGATTCTTGTTTTAAAATGTTCCAAACCACAATGCATTACCACATGCTTCATGAAAATTTGAATATAAGTATTTTGCTAAGTATATGATACATATCTTATTAAAATAGACTATTTTACAAAGTGTTTATCTGTTACAGTTTGTTTAATTCTATTCCCTCTTAAACTTTTTTTAATGCATTTGATTTCTATGGAATCATAGAGGAAATATCGGGTAACACTTTGCAATAAGGTCTCATTAGTGACATTATGCATTAACTAACATGAATTAACCATGTGTTTTACAGCATTTATTAATCTTTAACGTTATAAAAATACTATTGTTCGTTGTTTGTTCTTGTTAGTTCACTGTGCATTGACTAATGTTAACAGATACAATTTTGAAATGATCATTAACTAAGATTAATAAATGCTGTAGATAGAAGTATTGTTCATTGTTTGTTCATGTTAATGTAGTTAACTAATGAAAATCTTCTTGTAAAAGGGTTGCTGGAAGTATTTTTTGAAAATAGATAAATGGACAAATTAAATGTATATGAAAATATTGAGCATTTTCACATAAGTGCAAACTTTATCTGACAGGTTTTGTGCATATTTTCTAATTCTTGTAGATTTGTCTCTTGTGCATTTTATGGCTTGTATATTTTCTGTAAACACTGTTCTAAAAGTTGCTTATACTGATATTTCTTCTTCCTCTTTCTGCATAGATTGGAAACCACTTTGGTTATTTCCCAAAGGACTATCTTAATATAAATCATATTTATACTGATAAAGAATTGGAGGTACCTACTGAGGTATGTTCATGTGGTTAATATTGCCTGATGCCTGGTCCTTTTTGACGTGACGTTTGGTTAACATGAAGCTTTCTTTCTCTTTCAGGAAACCGATTTTGTTTGCTTTGAGACTGGCCTTGATAAATTTGAAAGCTATGATATAGATGTACTGTTGGGAAGCACATTGTTGATAGAAAACGAGAATTTAACAGATGAATCTACAGAACCAGCTCAGAATGAAGATTCATCTCAACTGTCTTCTGTAACAGAGACTGAATCAGTGGAGCCTCTTGAGTCAGAGTCATTTGATTCAGAATCCACATCAATTCTTGAATCAGAGTCAGTCGATTCAGAATCAACATCAATTCTTGAATCAGAGTCAGTCGATTCAGAATCAACATCACTTCTTGAATCAGAATCAGTCGATTCAGAATCAACATCGCTTCGTGAATCAGAGTCAGTCGGTTCAGAATCAACATTGCCTATTGAATCAGAGCCAGTCGGTTCAGAATCAACATCGTTTCGTGAATCAGAGTCAGTTGGTTCAGAATCAACATTGCCTATTGAATCAGAGCCAGTCGGTTCAGAATCAGCATTGCCTGTTGAATCAGAGCCAGTCGGTTCAGAATCAACATCGCTTCGTGAATCAGAGTCAGTTGGTTCAGAATCAACATTGCCTATTGAATCAGAGCCAGTCGGTTCAGAATCAACATCGCTTCGTGAATCAGAGTCAGTCGGTTCAGAATCAACATCGCTTCGTGAATCAGAGTCAGTCGGTTCAGAATCAGCATTGCCTCTTGAATCAAAATCAGTCGGTTCAGAATTAACATTGCCTATTGAATCGGAGTCAGTTGGTTCAGAATCAACATTGCCTATTGAATCAAAATCAGTCGGTTCAGAATCAACATTGCCTATTGAATCAAAATCAGTCGGTTCAGAATCAACATTGCCTATTGAATCAAAATCAGTCGGTTCAGTATCAACATTGCCTATTGAATCAGAGCCAGTCGGTTCAGAATCAACATTGCCTATTGAATCAGAGCCAGTCGGTTCAGAATCAACATTGCCTATTGAATCAGAGCCAGTCGGTTCAGAATCAACATCGCTTCGTGAATCAGAGTCAGTCGGTTCAGAATCAACATCGCTTCGTGAATCAGAGTCAGTCGGTTCAGAATCAGCATTGCCTCTTGAATCAAAATCAGTCGGTTCAGAATCAACATTGCCTATTGAATCAAAATCAGTCGGTTCAGAATCAACATTGCTTATTGAATCAGAGTCAGTCGGTTCAGTATCAACATTGCCTATTGAATCAAAATCAGTCGGTTCAGAATCAACATTGCTTATTGAATCAGAGTCAGTTGGTTCAGAATCAACATTGCCTATTGAATCAAAATCAGTCGGTTCAGAATCAACATTGCTTATTGAATCAGAGTCAGTCGGTTCCAAATCTGTAAAAGCTCCTGAAACCGAGACATTACATTTAAAATCTACTGAGGAGGACTCTGATATCTTTCAGCCAAAGATGGAAAATGTCTCATCAAAACCAACACTGGAAACTAAAGATGCAGTAAAAGAAGAGCTCGAAGATCTTTCAATAAGCCAAGATGCCGATGTCATTTTACAAGATGTCGAAACAGAACCATCAGATACTGATTATTCTGAGCTTTTGCACAACCAAAGTGACTCTGATTTTGAGCCTCAGGAGCCCTCACAACTTCTACTTGAAACACAAACAGCAGGTTTAGATGCAGTACGTGAAGAACCTGCCGAAACAGGGCTACACGATAAAGATAACCACTACAAAACACCAGAGAAAACACTTGAGGATGAGCATGAAGTGACCGAATCCCTTCAAGAACTCACCAAAGATTCACTTTCAGTTGCTGATGTCAGAGAACAAGCTGGTCTTGAGGTCAAACATGCAGAAAGTGATTTTGAAGAACAAATCCCAGAAATTTCTCACCTGCCACCAGACGCTAAAACTGCTTCAGATGCACGTGAAGTCGTCCCATCTGTAGACAAGATGCATGTAAGTGAAAACACTGAGGAACACCATCCAAAGAAGTTAGACACAAACGAAAAGGAAAACCTTCTTCAGAAGGCCAGGATGAACAAGAATGAAAATGCACACAAAAACACTGCAGACGCCGATGCACACGAGAATGCACTTACAAACAAGATCGAAAAAGCGAAAGAATCCATTCACGAAGTAAATGCAATCAAAAGTAGGGAATTCGTTTCAGAAAGCCAAGAAACTGCACCTCTACTTGACGAAACAGACGAACAAATCGATAAGTTGAAGAACGAACTTGTGAATCTACTGAAAAACACACTGGAATCTGAAGAACAAAGTCTTGAAGACGAAGAGGACGAGAACGAAGACACCGAAGAGCTTTTGGAGGATGAGAACGCTCTTCACACAGCAAACATTAATGAACCTAAAGAAAATCCTCAACCTGAAAGCGATGATTTGGTTGTTTCCCAACCAAGCGAAAACACAACAGAACAAGAAGAAAACGAAGAGGTTCGTCTTCCTCCCGAAGAGCCCGAATACAGCGATAACGTACTGAGACTCACAATTTTACGAGATCACTTGAAGGACAAGGAAACGGAGCGGATGCAGAAGTATTTCGGACTGAAGAACCTGTTTAAAATCGAAGCCATGTTTTCTGACCTAGATCTGGAGATGAAGTCTGCGAGAGAGCTAAAGACCGACACCGAGGACATCGAGCGAACGCTAGAGCAGATCATGGAGTCCTCGGAGAACTCGGTTCTCGATGCGACTGAAGACATGTTTAATGAAAGAGAGCGAAAAGCTCAGGAACGTGGACAGCAGAAGGAGCCAGAAATGTATGATTTTGAGGCTGCCATCCAAGACGCTTTTCAGGAGATCATTTTCTCTTTGCGACAGAAATATTCAGCGGCCAGTGACAGCGTCCCACTGCTCGAGGAAGAACAACCTGCATCTGAAATAGGTGAGGAACATTAATTAGGTGTTTGTTTGAATCTCTAACCTTAGATTTAGCAGTACTAACAGCGATGCTTGCCTTTGCGATCCATTAATTACACACATTTGCTTGTTTCAGTGAGTCATTTCAGAGTTTTTCTTAGATCAGATGCTGTTAAAGTTGTTTTAACCTTATAAAGCATATTTGAAACATGCATTTTTAAGACCTCTAAATGATCAAAACTTCACTGATAAACCTGTCGCACACAATCTCCTCATTCATCTAACTGAGTTTACTCTTCTTTAGTAAGTAAAAGTCTTTGTGTAATTGAACAAGCATCCACCTTCAGCTCGTGCCTTTTGCAGTAAAATCTGTTTTTTATTAAGTAAACATAAGAATAACTTATATTGTTAGTAATATTTCAAGATGAACACATATTGTACTGAAGAAACTTAGGTGTACTTGATTATCCAGACATCATTTATTAGAAAAATCAGTGAGTATCAAATATGATCATCAGGCTTCTGGTGAAGGTTTATTTGTTCATCTCTCAATCATCATTGTACCACATAATAAGTATTATATACTGTTATAAAGATCTCACTGATTTACATTACAAGCATCAGAATTTCATCTAAAGTTTTGGCCATATAAATATCAGAATTTGCAGCGAATTGCATATTTGAATAAAATTGAGCTGGGTTTTTTTTTTTTTCAAATATAATATTTTTTAGCAAATATATATTACATTTAGTCTTCAATAAACGGTTCCATTTTTTATAAAATAGATTTTTCTGACTATTATTTCATATGTCAGGCTTTACATGGTAATGATATAATAAATATCTGTATGCACTTTTTTTCCTAGATGAGAAAATTTACTCTGAAGAGGTGAAGGGTTTGGACAGTAACATTGAAATGATCGCACCTCCTGAAATGCACGAAGAGCACAACGAATCTGAATTGATTCCGAATTCTGAATTAAATACGAATGAAGATTTATCCCACAGTAAAGACGCGGGTCTTGAAGAGGACGGAGGCCATTTCAACAGGAATAAAGATGCACAAATAGGGTTCGAGGACGCTGAGGAGATTCAAAAGGGGCCTCATGCTATTTTGGAGAAACCAGTGGACATCGGCTTTCACTTTGAAATGGATCCATCTTCAGGTTTGTGAATTTTTTTAATTCTATTTTTTAATTTCAATTAATTATTGTTGCATGTCTCGGGTTATAACCAGGGCTTGACATTAACTTTTTTGCTCACCAGCCACTGTGGCTAGTGGTTTTCCAAAGTTACTAGCCACTCAGCATTTTCACTGGCCAAAATGTTGACGTCGATACCATGTGGAAAAAACTGCCTTATAGATGTTTGTAATATGATTTCATAAAGTGACAGCAGCCTAATATGCCTGCTGCCAAATTAAGACCTGATCCATTATACTGTTACACATGCGTTTTCTTTCTCAACTGTTTACGTTCACTTAAAACATAACTGACTGTTTACATACCAAGACTGCAATACTCACCAAGAGCGGCATTTTGAGATTATTTTGTGTGTATTTGACTGTATAAGCACAATAAGCTGCAAAAAAAAACTCAATTTAGTACTGAGAGAAGGCTTTATCTGCGCACACTTTGGATTTGAGCACAAAATCTGCAGGAGTGAGCCCTGTAACACCAACTATATTCATCCAGAGTAAATGAAACGAGTGAGTGAGTAGAGGCGGGTTTGTTTGTCACTCGCTGATGGAGAGAGAGAGAAAGTGCAGCTTTTATCTATTCTGTAAAAAAATGAGTATTGAAAGTATTTCAGCATTAAGTATCGAAAAATCCTTTTTTTCTTTTTTTTTTTTTTTTTTTTACAACACTGCATTCCACTTATTTTATATTTCAGATACTTTTTATTAAAAGACTACAATTGAAAAATATATATTATATATAAAATTTAACCCGCCGAAGTGGCTAGTTGGAGTGACTGTGTTAAACGCCACTGCTGAAATCCAACGCATTTGGCGGGTGTTAATATCAAGCCCTGGTTATAACTGTTATTTTCTGTCTCCAGGTTCACTGGAGTCTCCAGGTGTCTCTGATTTCCAAGACACTGAATCAAGCAGTGATTCCTCCAGCTCCTCGACTTCAGATGAACTTTGGGGTTTGCTGCTTCTCATCAAAGAATATCTTGGGGTGTATGGAGAAATTGTGAGTAAGACATTAAAGCTTTATACTTTACACAAGTACATCAATGCAAAAGACTTATTACAAATGTGTTGCATTATCAGACATTAGTGTAAATTTCTACAGTCAATGCAGTTAAAAAAGAGAGTGGTTTGAACTGACAAAAGGAACTTTCTTTATTCCACATTGCCAAAATCCCTTTCTGATACATTTTAACTGACTTTAAAGAAAATGTAATATCTTTAGCGTATGTAGTAATGTGTTAATTATAAGACTTGTTAACCCCAGACACACTGAACACATGGTGCATGAGTAGCTGGTGTGACATTAATAACAGGATTGTTTTCTGTTGGAGTTTCCTTGGTTCAGAGCAATTTGAGAAACGTGTCTATAATGGTTTTTGGAGTCATTTGTTGTGTTGGGTTTGTTCATGTTGTTGTTTTGCCTGAACTTCTGTTCACATAACTCAGTCTACAGTGGCAAATCACATGAGACCTCAGAGGGTTTTTTTTTTAAGAAAGAAGGAAATGAAACCTATTTTTAGTGCCTTTAAAATCAACAGTTCTTATTACCCCAATGAATACAAAAACTCATAAAAATATGCAAAATATAATTTTGCTTCAGGATGTTATTAGACTTAGTGTTTGTATGAACCTCACTAAAATGTTGTTGAAATATATTCATAATGTAATGTCTGTTCTAAGTACACACATTTATTAGATCTGCCATGTAATTAATATCATGATTTTGTAATGAGGGAGTCACTTCTGCTGATTTTGTCAATAAGTACAACTACTAATAGGTATAGATGAAAGAAATCCAATAGGGCTCAATGCTAAACTTGTTAAAAAAAACTCCATACAAGAGCAATATGTGTATAACCATAACTAGATTAAATTCCAAATCGTGGCAATTAAACATTTATATCGTTTATAGCACATATTGAAGCTATAACACTGAAGCGTTAAGTTGTTATTCTTTCAAAACCGCTAGCATCAGTGCTAAAGACGGTCCCTCAACCAGTGTGACCAATCAGAGGCCGCCGTCAGCGTCACGTGACCGCTCGCGTACAGAGTGGAACACTGCTCTTCGTGAGAGACTCTCAGCTCAGCGTTGTGAAATGTTGACGTGTTGAAAGAGATCAACACTGATATCCCTCCAGCCACGATTTCAAAATATACTACTTGTATGTACTTATTATCCGTCTGTATATATTATTATTCAACTTAAACGTCTATTAGCTTTCAAAGACAAGCGTGTCAGAGTGGATTTACACCAGAAAACACCGGCTTCCCGATATGAACCAACGGTCCGCCATTTATGCTGTGTTCATCGGCTTCAACCTCCGTCTCTGAGCGCTCGGTTACCCTGGTAAATTAGTTAAAACGCTTTAAGAACATGGATTCACAGCCAGGTCTTACCTCTACACCAGCTGAGATAGAAAACGCAGCCAGTTTCGTCTCCGTTCTGTCCAGACTTCAGGAAGTAAGTGTTTCCACTCTCTAGACTCGATCGCTGTCTTCAAGAGTGAGATGTGTGTGTTTTAACGACTTCAACTGCTTGAAATTGGTCAGTCAGTCAGTATAGATCAGTAGTGTAATAATGGCATAGTGCTGTATTGTGGCCCCTTCTTATGCCTGCAGCTCTCCTTAATTCTGTAAGTCCATAAAGGATCGGATAAAATCCCAAGGGAACTAAATTGGTTCATTTAAACTGAGCTGTAAGTGCTTATTATATGCAGTAGGGTTTCATCAGAGGTGAAAGTCCAGTAAAACCCCTGGTGTTGTGTTTCTGTTGCATGTGGCTGGTGATAAGGGTCAGTGCTAGACTTTGTTGCTTTAGATTTGTCAATACAAGTTTAAAAGAGTGCAGAAATTGATTTGAGTGGCATTCGTGCCCCTTACTAACTAAACTCAAAGCTGACGGGCAGTGAAACCATGTTGTCAGTCAAACAATGAATTGTTTCTGGAATTGACATAAAACTGATCACATTTGGTGTGTTTTTGTGTCATCTAGGTGATTACTGCTCTTCCAGAGGAATGGCGACCGGGTCCCACTTTCCACGGAGTCCCCTGGGAGCCGGTGCTCGTCACAGCGGTTGTCGGGACCCTGACGATACTGATGTTCTTCTGGAGGACGGTGCTCGCTGTAAGATATTCGATTCACACATTTATATGTATAGGACTTTTCACAATCACAGCTCTAATTTGAGATTTTTACATCATGGGAATATGTTTTTGCACTAATGTCAGATTTATTCATTTAAAACTAAGCTGATCTTTTGGTTTGTGTCCATTCACAATGAAATATTTAATGCACTTGATTATCTAAAAATAGGCATTACTACATTATAATATAATATGAAAATCAGAAAAATATCATTGCTGTGATATAAGATTAATGCATGAATTAGGTCATTCGACCCACTTCTTCTACCTCTTAAATGATTTTATTTTCTGATTTAATATAGTGAGCGCTCGCTGTAAGATATTCAATTCACACATTTATTTGTATTGCTCTTTTTATTATATACATCGTTTCAAAGCAGCTTTACAGAAAATGCATGAGTCCGTATTACAATTTAGAGTGATCTGTTATTAGAGGTAACTAAGTTATGCATTTCAGAAATGTACATATACAAAATCACAGTTAGCGAAAAATGTATTAATTTAAACAGTGTAATAATTTAAGGCAGAAACAATGAGCTCATTGAAGTAATGAATACTTGTTTGTTAACGAATGATTATGATATTTAGAAAATGTAGCATTGGTGGACGTTGATTCAGAGTTTGTCACCTTGTTTACATGATTAATGTTTTCATTCTTTTGAGATTGATTCAATTAAATCTGTGCCATTCTCCTCTTCTTTTCTCCTTTAGATCAAAGGAAAAACCTATCAATGTAAGTCACTTCTCAGCCTCGCCGTGATTGAGATATCAGCTAAATATACATTATACCAGTCTCTAGGGGTTGGGTCATATGATGGCATATACATGCTATGGCACTTTTATACAGCTAGTATACTACTTTTATAATTTATGTGGATTTTACTGTTTTTAGTCTTCTCAATTTGAGATGGAGCTGCATGATTAATCGTTAAAAGATCACAATCTCATGTATATTTAGATTTCAATAGAGTAAATCACCTTTTAAACGTAAATGGCGCTTTAATTATTGTATTAATTACATCCTTACACCAGTAGGTGGAGACTGGTGACTATTAAAAATGTATTTGTCATTTAATCATTCATTCAAACTGATTTAAAAAAAAAAAATTCATTCAGATTAATTTAACATTTTAAATAGACAGCAGCGATTAACATTTTGTCAGAACCTCTTGTAAATTAAATATTTTTTTAGTTGTCTGTTCAGAATCGTGATCTCTGTTTCTATCCAGAATCGTGCAGCTCTAATTTGAGATTCTTACGTCATGGGAATATGTTTTTGCACTAATGTCAGATTTATTCATTTAAAACTAAGCTGATCTTTTGGTTTGTGTCCATCAAATAATCAATTGTACTTTTAATTTATCAAATATTTAATGCACTGGATTATCTAAAAATAGGCATTACTGCATTATAATATAAAATGAAAATCAGTAAAATATCATTGCTGTGATATAAGATGAATGCATGTATGAGGTCATGTGACCCACTTCTACTACCTCTTAAAATATTTTCTTTTCTGTTTTAATATAGTTTGCATTATATTTTATTTCACAGTAACAGAAAAGCAGCTCAGAGACAAGATCCAGCAGCTTCTCAGCGAGAAATCTGATGCTGTTAACAAGATCACAGAATTAAATGACATGGTAAACCTCAACGTTTCTTCCTCTCGACTTCTCTTGGGTTTGTTGATGAACCTGATCAGATATAAATGTTTAATTTGTCTCCTCGCAGATTAAACAACGTGAAGAACAGCTGAAAAACTCTGCGAATTCATTGAGTTCCAGCCAACAAGAAATGAAAGGGCTGAAGGTGAATCACGGCAGCAGAATTGATGTGTTCCTGTCCCAGTTTCATCACAGTACACATTTGTTTAATGTGCTTTGTTGTTTTTACTGACTAGAATCATCACCAGAAACTCCAGAGTCAGTGGGAGGAGATGTCTGGGAGTGTTTCACAGCTTAACCAAAAAATTGTGGACACACAGGAAGAAAATGCAAATCTAAATGAAAAGGTAAGCTTTGATTTAATTTCTCTTCTGCCGTTATGACTTTGCTCTTGTCAGATTTTTCAGAGCTGTTTTGTTTTTCCTTCGACCAAAGATTGGCAAAATGCACCAGAGAATCGAGAAATACCAGAAAACACTGAAGAACTATGACGAGGAACGTGCAAAGGTAATTTGTGCTGGATGAGCTGATCCTTTACTTTGGCGGATCTACCGGTTGAAATGAGAAACCAGTAATAATGTCAAACGTTTTTTTTTCTGTCGCAGTTACTCAGAACAAATGAATGTAGTGATGCGAGCAATCTTCAATCTGCTTAGTTACCGTTGCTAACATTGACAGGATATCCTACTACCAGTTGTTCTTTCTCTGACGAACATGGAGAGAGAAGCCGTTTGATTGAGTGAATTATTACACACAGGAAGTTAAATCAGTCATGGAAATTAATAAAATCTAAAGTTCTGTAATCTAGCAATATTCCATAAAAACAAGAATTGCCCATTTTGACTTTTTACTTTATCAACAAAAAACTACTTTTTTTTTGACAATTCATGATAAATGATTAAATTATCACTTTATGATTTTTGTAGTCATCTGACCATGAATCTGAACATTTGTATTAATTGTCTCATGTCCTGAAGATATGAAATGTTCTGTTCTGTGTTTGATAACAGGTTCATGTCCTCATGGATGAAGCTAAACTCATAGAAGATGCTTTGAAGGCTCAGGTTCTGTCCTTTGAGAAGGAAAACGGCGCTTTAAAAGAGCAGAAGAAATCTGTAAGTCCTGTTGTCAGAGCTGTGAACTTGCCAATTCTGTCCTTCCATCAATGTCAACACAATTTAAATGATATTTATTTTCTGACAGCTCCTTCGAGATGCTAAAGACTGGCAGGAGAAGCACAAGAAACTGAGCGAGGAGATCAGGGTTTATCACAAATCCCAGAAAGAGCTGGAGGACTCTCTGTTGCACAAGGACAATGAGATTGATGTGAGTGAAATTGGATGCTTATTTTAAAACAGATGCTGCATGTTGAAGATCCCTTTAGCCATTACTGTATTTACAATACAGTGCATGTCCCTTGCTTTGCTTAATTATGAATTATAGTGTTTTCTTCGAAATATGATAATCATCACATGATAATCTGTGTGTTTGTAGGTTTTGTCCAGCTGTATTGCAGAGCTGAACCGTCTGGGAGCCTGTGATCCTGCTGAACTAGATGCTAAAATGTCTAATGGAGAAGATGCTGGTGAGCACAATATTTATAACTTAAATTTTTCTTTACATTTTTCTTTTTTTGTCTTCACGGCGAGTTGCGTTTAGTGGATGCTCTTATCTAGAGTGACTTTATTGCACGTGTGAAATTCAGAAAGTTATTTACTGAGAAAAGAAGTAAATTCCTACCTATTAGGGCTACAAAGAAATAACCAATTTAGGTCAATTAATAATCACTTTAATCATCAGTTTAATCTGATTAAGGTTGCCATGATTACAGCACTCCGTTTATAAACTTTGTGTCAAATATTTTTATTAATTTAAAACATCCTTTTTGCATAAGGTGAACACTGTAACCAAGAATGTAGTCGTGATCTGATGGATTTAAATCCAACCGCTCCTAATAAATTAAATTGAATCTAATCTAAGGCCACGTTTACACAGCAACAGAATACAGTTGTCAGTCCTTAAAGGATTAGTTCACTTCAGAATAAAAATCTCCTGATAATTTACTTAACCCCTACGTCATCCAAGATGTTCATGTCTTTCTTTCTTCAGTCGAAAAGAAATGAAGGTTTTTGAGGAAAACATTGCAGGATTTTTCTCCATATAGTGACTTCAATGGGGTCCAACGTGTTGAAGGTCCAAATCAGTTTCAGTGCAGCTTCAAAGTCTCGACATGTCTTATCTAGACAAACCAGCGCTCATTTTTATAAAAAAAAATGTATACACTCGTCTTGCTCTAGCACTGCAATGCGCCATCATGCATTACGTAATTTTTGTGGTGATATTTCACTGTAAAATCAAGCATTTGAGAAAATTTACTATTTTATTTTACTGTAGAACTGTAAAATTGTATGGCTGTCTTCATTTCTTCATTTTCAAACCATCAACCGTTTATTTTGGTCGGGAAAAAAAAGCCTTAAAGCTTCTCTTTTGTTGATAAGCTCTTCTCATTACATGTTTGCATGATTGCGTGATTGTGCATGTTGTATTTTGAAATGCCCGTTATCATATACATGAGCTGCTCACATGTAAAAGAACACATTACCTCGCTTCACTCTGAAACACGCAGCGCATATATTTATTTAATTAAATTGCAGCGTTTGCTATTTAATAATCTCAATAAACCATATCACGATTTCGAGGTCATGGAGATGGTTAGGTGAAACATTCTGAACATCAAAACATCAAATGTCTGTTTTCTTTCAGAGAAGAAGATGGACATCTCGAGAGTGCGAATCAAACAGATGATGGACGTCTCCAGGGTACGTCTGCTCCGGGCAGATTCTTTTGGAGGATAATTGAACACTTCTTATTTCTAATGCCGTTTCTGTTTCACAGATTAAAGCAACTCTCAGTGTTGTTGAAGACGAGAGGAATCGCTTCATGGAAAGTCTCCTCGCCGAACAGAAATCCAGACAGGAGCTGGAGGGTATGAAGATTGGGATTTGTGTATTTGAATACATTGCAGTTTGCTTTCCACATCCTCATTTAATCCTGTACTTTTTCTTTTTTCTAACTAGAGCAATATCAGAAGGTCATGCACGACCAGATGAATCTGAACAATGATAAAACGCATCTGGAGAACCAGTTCAAGAGCTTGCAGCAGAGACTAGAAATCACCACTGAACTCTACCAGCAGAAAGAAAACGCCCTGCAACAGTGAGATCACACACATTTTTCACACTGCGCACAATGACCGCTACTTTTAAGATGCTTGTTTTGCAAGTCAGGTCATCAAATCATATTTTTAGTTAACGTGTATAAAATGAAACGCTACAGAAGACGTTCTACTAAAATATGATGAATAGTCTAAGAATAATTATTTCAATTAGGGGTGGGCCGAGAGATGCCCCACTCCTGTATTTGCTCACTTGATGAGCTTGGTTTGTGCTCAGGAAATTGACTCAGGAGGAGCTGGAGAGACGCGAAAAGGAGTCGAAGCTGACGGAGGTGGACAGTAAAGCGGTGCGGTCGGAGGAGGAGCTGAGAGCTCTTAAACAGAAGATCAAGGACATCGAGGAGGAGATGCAGCAGAACGAACGCTCTCTGAAATCTGAGGTGAGAAGCTCTGACAACAACACTCTCAATCTGCCGCTTCATAGTCTCATTTAGTGGGTTGGCATTTTTTTAATTAATGGCATTGGCCGATAGTGTCGGAAGCAAGGTTATTTTGGTTTTATTTTAGTTTTATTAACTTTTAGTTTACTTTTTAGTGTAATTTCGTTATGTGCTTTTGTCAATTTATTCTTTTTTTGTTGTTGGTTTTAGGTTTAATTTATTTTTAATTTATTTCAAGGTAATAATTTTAGTGCTTCAAGTTTATTGCCAAGGCAGCAATTTTTTTTTTTTCAACTAATAATGATATTTTAATTTATTGCAGCTTCATTTCATTTAGCAGATTTTTTTTAAATAGTTTGTTAAAGAGAACCCTGTTTGGAAGCTGACTATTATTTTGACAGCAGTGCTTGTCATGCAATGTATTTTGACATGCAATGCTTTTTTTTTTTTTTATCAAGTTTATTTTTTGCAATTAAGTAAATATGTAAAATTATAATTTTTATTGCAGCAATTGTTTGCATGTGCTATTCACTATCATCATATTAAATAGTGTGATATTATCGGCCTTATATCGGCTAGGGACGGCGGAAACTAAAAATTTTCTTGACCGACCACCGAGCCTCATTAGCCGGTTGAAACCGGTTAACCGATTAGTTTAAAATATGCCACGCTATTTGAAATAACAGCCATTTCGAGCCGCGCCTGCAATTTCGCAACTCTGTCGCATCTCTCTCTGCCTTCCGCTCACACACACATACACACACACACACACACACACACTGCCCCGGCGCCGCGCTTCCACTCACGTCACGAACCCAAACGCTGTGACCTTGCGCCAAATGTTGTTATTGGTTTATTAAGTACAAACAGGCGAGTTATGAAAAATTGAGTGTGAGGGATTTGTTCACTTCACACAAAAATATCTTGGAATGAGATGGCTAACTGTAGTAGCCTTTAGTCCACTGTCTATAATAGCCTAATTTAGAGATCACTTTTTTTTTTTTTACCGACAACTTTGATCGGTTAACGTTGAGACGGTCAAACGGTCATCGGTTAGCATCCCTAATATCGGCCACGGCCATTAAAAAATAATCCATATTGCTTGTTCTTATCGCCTGCCATCTTTCCTATAGGTAGCAGTCCAGGAAAAGAAAGCCCATGAAAACTGGGTGAGTACCATGTTTTGTTAGTCTTTATAATGTAAACTAGAAGCCTTTTGTCTTTAGGGATGCACTTCTGATACTGATAGCCTATAATACTTTTGTGTTATGGACAATAATAAGAGCGCTGCACATGAAATCAAGTTTGCTTAACTGGAAGCGTTTGCATTCCTATGCATACTCAGTGTTTCATTTTCTATTAAAAAAAAAATGATAATATATGCTAATACTGATATATTTAGTGATATAATAATCACGTCTACTTGTTGATCTTCAATAGTTGAAAGCGCGCACCTCAGAACGAGCTCTGGTGGAGGAAAGAAGAGAGTTGGCCAACCTTCGTCAGAAGTGAATATATTCATCAAATCACTGTTTAAATGCAATTTCTTGACATCATTGCTGTTATTTTTAGTGTTGTTTCTGAACTCTGATGTTTGTGCATTTATAAAGGCTTGTGGAGTACAGAGATAAAATCTCAGACATGGAGCAAAGTCTGTTCAAACACAACTCTGGACCCACGGATCGCCACATGCCGCCACCGCGAAGAGGTGAGCAGTTATCGTCCTCTAATTCAGCTTTCACAAGGTCTTTAAAACACAACCAACCCACAGAACGGCTGCTGCTGCTGTGCACATGCTGTCTGACAGGCTTTTGTAATTGTATAATGCAGTAGGGCTGCATGATGTATCGTTTTAGCATCAATATTGTGATGTAGTATAGGGTTCGTAATTGATCTGTGAGCTGTATGGTCCAGCTGCTCCCCGGTCCATAACGCTTGTGATTCGCGGAATAAGTGCAAAGTTTAACCATTATAGAGTGACAGTTTATCATTTTCATGTGTTTTTAAGTCCTGTTAGTTTAAAGATCAAGTGCGAAAACTCGTGTGCCATTCCTTCCCTTTCTTATCTATTGGTGCATGAACTGACATGTGCATGGAAAATTAAGTCAAAATGCCCGTCTTGACGAGTTTCCTCATAAACGCAGTCGGTTATGAGTTGTAAACAGAGAAAGAGAATGGATGCTTGTCATTACCGGTATTGAATACGCACATTCATCTTAAAGTGACAGCAGCCCAATTTACCCGCAACTGTTTGTGTCATCAAAGTTAATCAAACTACAAAAAAAGAAAGAAAAAAATCACTGTCTGTACCTGAATAGTTAATTTACCTGAAAAACATTACAAAAAACCGTCTTTTTTCTATTGTATTTACCTATGATTGTAATTTATTTTCTATGCAGTCGCTCTACCCTGCAAAATGACCCCAATCATTCTAGAATGATTAATTATTTACAAATAGACCTATTTAAGTCATCAGCTGAAATTGTTTTCATATCGCATATTTTGCGTATATCATATCAGTATTTCATATTGCGGAAAAAAACAAAATATCGCAATGTCAGGTTTTTCCAGTATCGTGCAGCCCTAAATTGCACTAAGCTTAATTTCGGTTAATCGTGCAGCTATTGATTATAATAATTATAATTTATCTCAATATTGTGGCTACCAAAATTATAGATCAATTTATTGTGTTTCCGATTGAAAATATGCAAGAAGCATGTTGTTGCATCGATTAATTTATTGGCTGAATGAGGCATTTTGCATTTATTTATTGATTTTTCCAGTATTGTGCAGACCTAAAATGGAGTGTTGCAAAGTGTCACCTGGCAGATTTTTTTCTGATTGTGTTGGTTTGGTCTGAACAGGTGATTCGTACGGGCCGTCTCCTGTGAGCGGGGGGGCTCCCTCTCCTCCTCTAATGATAGAGGGTCCCGGACGCCCCCCCTCTGCACCTGCAGGGCGACGGGCCGAACCGTTCGGTGAGTCTGACCATCCCGACTCCCAGCTTTATCCTTTTTCCAGCTTCCCTGTGTTTGAGTCACTCTGCGTTTTCAGATTTCCTCCCTCAGTTTCTCTGGTTTCCTTCTTTTGTCATTAAAAACGATTGATAACGAACGGCTCCCGATCACTTGTGATCTGTTCCAGGTCCACGACCCCCGTCTGACCCTCACGGACGCTTCTCAGACCTCGGACACCCGCTGCCATCCCGACCAGGTGCTTTTGATACAACCAGTGAAAACAGTAATAATGTGAATATATTGTAAAGTGTAATTTATTCCTGTGATCAAAGCTGAATTTTCAGCATCATTACTCCAGTCTTCAGTGTCACATGATCCTTCAGAAATCATTCTAATACAGTATGATGATTTGCTGCTCAAGAAACATTTCTGATTATTATTAGTTGAAAACTATTACTGAAAAAAATTAAATTTTTCAGGATTCTTTGATGAATAGAAAGTATTTATTGTCATTTTAGATCAAATAATGCATCCTTGCTGAAAAAAGTATTAATTTCATCATCAGAAAATCTAACTGACCCTAAACTTTGAAATAGTAGTGTACATTTATTTTTTACTGATACGGCGTAAATGAAGAAATACATTTATTAATTCCATTTATTACATTAACATTTAAATACTCCATGTAATTTAAAAATCTAATACTGTAAATAAAATATTTCAAACATGTTGGATTTTTATTATTTTTTGGTGTGCATTGCAGTTTTGAGTGTGCCTAACTGTCATTTTGTCTTTTTCAGAAATGTTTCCTCCGATGACATCATCACCATGTGCACATGATGGACCAATGGTAAAGATCAGTTTTTTTTCTCTGTTTGTAATTTGATGTGCAATGTTCACATGTGAGCAAGCCGATCTCCAGTAAATGTCATGCATATGTAGATGTTGTTCTCCATTAAACGGCGGTGGGTGTGTTTGCTTTGAAGCAGACCGCACCGGTCACAGAGCCGGCCGAGCAGGTCTCGTCTGAGCCCGTAGAGCCCGTGAGTACAGCGATGGGTGCTGGGATGGATGGGACGGGTTTGTGCACAGTGGCAGGGTGCAGATGACACATTTGGTTGTGGCTCATGGCTTTTGTCACTTGTGTTGGGGTCTTTAGAGCCTGATTAAACACAAGTTTTGTGCATCAAGATGCGTTTCTTTTCACTTTCTAATCTCTGTCTTGGGTCTTGTGCTCCGAATGTTGTGGTATGTTTAACAAAACTCATGTTTGTGAGCGAGTACCCGCATGTTTTACGCCTGAAACATACTCTACGCAAGTACGCATGCCAATGATTTATAGCAATGCACGCTCGGTTTTGTTGCAATTCATAATGCAATGCAGCAAAACACTTATCACCAAGTACATGATCTACCCAGGGTTAGTATAGGAAACTTAAACCTAAATCATTTTTGTTTCTTGAAATAAAATAAATGTTTAAAATAAAATTAAAATAAAATGTATTGATAATAGCGGTGGCCTGTTAGTATACAGGATAGAACAAAGGAAATAAAAAGAAAACAAAAACCATGTTGAGATTATTAAATCAAATTGGGAATGAGTCCAAATTAAAGACTTCAGTTTAATTAAGTAAAATCCAATAAGAACGCAACATGCGTCAGGTTTATTTTAGTTGCAAATGTAATTTCCAACATTTTTTAACTACTATAGTGTAAAATAAAATTATTGTAATTGACATTGATTTTTTTTTTTTTTTACTGTACAATTGTAATTTAAGACTAATATTTCTGTTCATTTTTTATAATTAGAGTTAGACTAATAATCATCACTTTTAATTATTAATTAAGCTCAGGACTTTGAATTGTTAAGCTTTAGAGTTTGAAAGAAAAGAATTTAAGACAAATATTAATATTGTAACTTGTAGTATAAAAATATCAAATTTATTTTTATTTTACAGTGTAATTGTAATTTACAACAGTAATATATTTTTCTTAATTTATTAATATTCAACCATTATAATAAGTATTATATTAATTATTTCTTATTAAAAATTAGAACTGATATATTATTATAATAATATTTAATTTGATTGGGTTCCTAAAACCAGTATAACTAATAAACCTCAGAGAACCATGAACATGATAATGTGTCGTTCAATTATTGAAATAATAAGTAAATATTTTGTGTCTGCTGTTGCGTTCTTGTTTAAAGTATGTTTCTGGTCTTTCGATGGTTCACTGACTTCTGCTTGGGTCGGTTAACAGGAATCCACCGTTAAATCGCCCCAGTAATAATTATTTTTCCATAACCTGTTGTTCTGCATCTCATCTTCCAGCTCTCCAAGTCTCAGAGTCAGGGATCTTTCCTGCCTTCTCCCATCCGGGATTCTCCGGTTCTGCCACCCAAGTCTTACGGACCCCCAATCATGCCGCCCAATGGGCCGCCGCCAATGATGATCCGACCGCCCAACGGCCACCTTCCCATGATGCCCCCTGAGCCTCGCTTCAGACCGCCACACATGGATTCTTACGGCCCTCCTCCGATTGGCCCGTATGGACCTGTACCGCCACCTTTTGGTAAGTTATCCAACACTGTTTTTGTGTTTTCATGACAGATTTATTCAAACATACACTAAATAACAAAGACATTACTATCAAGTTATGTAAAAATATAAATATAGAGTAAACTTTTATCAAAATGCTCTTTTCTAGAGTTATTTTTCTAGCTGGCTAACAAGTTTATGGACATTAAATGACATTCTTGAGGTAAATGTTATTGTGAAATTACAGGTAGTTCTAGGAACTAGCCACCAGGGTGATTCCCCGAGAACTAATGGATCCCTTAGAAAAGTTTTCCTGGTTGCATTCGCACCGCCAGTAGGAACTCTGAAGTGACGTAAGCCGCGCTAGTTGTTGAGACTTTTATTTTGACGACGATGAGAACGCCAGAGCTGAGCTAACAGTGCTAGCTGTTCATTAGTTTACGATCTGTCCAACAGTCCTGTCTAATACGTTATTAGATAGAACCGTTATACATAGAAAGTAGACAGAAATTAAAAGTTATTAGCGTATGCCGTGTGGTTGATGTCCAGTGTTACTGAGCAGAAATACATAATCATGTTTCTCTTGGTCTCCTCAAAGTTGCGTTGGATTTTCTCCTCAGCGTAAAGATTAAGAGGATAGATCTGTCTATCACTGTTTTCCATGTTCGTAGAGTTAGTTGCTGGAGTAAATATATAGGCTATAATCTGTGTGTTTGCACATTTTAAATGGCCAATCAGCGAACACTAAAGTCACGGGTAGTTCCTATAGTGCTGGTTTAGACCCGACTCTGAAGTAGGAGATAAATTAGTTCCTCCAAAAAGAGTTCCTAGAATTAAATAGTTCCTATTTCCTGCGGTGCGAACACGCCAAAATCTGAGAACCACCAATAGTTCTAGGAACTATGAAAATGTTCTCAAGATGTTCTATTGGTGTCTTTCCGTGGTTGGAACACGGATTGAGTGATTACATGTGACATGATTCATTTCAGTAAGTTGTATCTCTAAAAAACTCATTGACGAATATTTTTTGTCATAGTTTTTGTTAACTAAATGAACTACTTTATAATCACTAAGGCTGTCTGTCTCTAAAGCGCAAGCTCACTGAACTCTGCACTCTCGTAAAAACTCCCGTTATAATCAAAAACGCTGTCATTATTGTACAATGAATCTCGTTTTTACTTTGTTGGTTATAATGAAAGGATTCGCCAGTGTGAGGCACGCGTTAAACAGCAAAACCTTGTGCGTTTTCAGCGGCGTTTAACAGATTCTGACGAACTCACTGACTAGCACCTCTGATTGGCTGTTGCGTTTACTTGTCAACAGATATGATTGCGATTGGTTACAATTAGGGATGCACGATATATCGGCCACCATATCGGTATCGGACGATATATGATGATTTTTAATGTTATCGTTATCGGCCTGATAAGAAAATTTGGCTGATATATTAAAGCTGATAAATAATGTATAATTTCCTTCAGCTGAGACGCTTCAGATGCGCACTGTTCAACATGATGGGTTTGAATTGCTTGAAATATGATTGGAATCACTTCAAAAAAGGAAAATAGAGTACAGTACAGTTAATTTTTGGATTAAATTTATCGGCCAAAATATCGGTTATCGGCTTTCAAATATAATGAATAATTGTTATCGGTATCGACCAAAATGTTCAAATCGGTGCTTCCCTTGCTACAATGCTCAACGGTTGTAGAAACACTGTAAATGGAAACCTTTCACACTCAAACACACATGAACGTGAGCGTTTGACAGCAGCGTCTATTAGTATGAGTGCCATCAACTTTTTTTCTTTTCTTTTTTGTACCGACTGGTACCGGTACAACTAGTGCTGGGCGGTTTGACCAAAAATTTATATCACGGTTTTTTCAAAATTATGCCGGTTTTCCGGTTTATGACGTTTTTTTTTTTTTTTCATGCATAATCAGGTGTTCAAAGCATTTTCTACTGGTTGAGAGAGGAATTACTGCAGTAAATTGACTTAGGATGGTCTATTTTACTGTCATTAGTGAATATTGTAGAATAGAATAGCGTCAAGTATAACCTAAAATTGTTATTTCTTAACGTTCTAATAACATTCTTATAACCAGGAAATAACGTTAATACAACTTTTATGTAACAGGAGAATTGAACGTTCTAATGACGTTTGAATGATGTTCTTATAACCAAGCAAGAACGCTAATACAACGTTTATATAACGGGAGAATTGAACGTTCTTATAACGTTTTGAATAAAGTTCTTATAACCAGGAAATAACGTTAATACAACATCTAAAAAACTGGACGTTTTGAATGTTCCTAGAACATTCAGAAATAACGTTTTTATAACTTAATGGGAACGTTATGAAAACGTTCCTATAACCTAAAATTGTTAGCTGGGGAAGAGGAGAGATTCGCGATTGCACTGAACACGTTTTAAGTGCAGGATTCTCTGAGCGAGCCCAGAGAAAATAGACCTATTCTAACGAGAGCAGCGTGTATCTGAGAGCGCGGCACATTATATTCCGCGCACGAGCAGAGAGATTCGCGCTCGCGCATTATATTAATGTACTTTCGCGCTACAATAATGCGCTCTCGACATTTGACAGGAAAATAACGCCATAGTTCTGCAGCATCCATCTTCCCTGTAACGTAACACCAGAGCACTGCTGTTTACCCTCGCCTCGCAGTCGCTGCTTAGAAGTGCAACATTGTAAAGGGTCCGTCTGAAACAGTGTCGTGCAGCGTAACGTTCGTTCTGAACGTTGTGTAATTAAATACATCGGTATGGCGGTATATTAAAAATTAATATCATAACAAAAATATACACCGGTTTTCGGTATGAACCGGTATACCGCCCAGCACTAGGTACAACCCCTACTCACAACTTTTAAAAACTGTTTTATAGAGCTTCAATCTGCTGAAAGTTTTTTTTTTTTTCAGAAAGAACAATCGGTATGTTGTTAAACAACAGTACCATCCTTTAAACGCTCTATTCTATCCCTCACACCCCAAGTTTTCATCCGTCAAAAATGGTGCTATTAAACATTATCACTAATTTTTTTAAACGAATATTTATTTTCATTGCATCATTAACTGACACTTTCCATTGCATTTTGTTTCATCAGTACGAGGCCCACCGTTGGGACCCCTGCCTCCACATCCACTCGGACCGCGCGACGTCCCGCCTGAATTTTTCGGACCTCGAGGACTACCCCCCCGCCCCTTCCCTCCCGGATCAATGATTCCTCCTCCGTACGCCGGACGTGGTTTCCCGGGACCCGCTCCACTGATTCCTCAGAGCGCCAGAGATGGTGACGGGAACTCCACACCAGCCAACGTCCCACCAACGGACGGCTCGCATCAGAACGCCAGCGGATCCACAATGGCTGAGCCTTGAGAGTAGTGTTGTTAAAAGTACCGACTTCGATACCAAGTCAATACTAACATTTAAAAAATGTGCCGCTTTGAGCGCTGTTGAGCGTAATCATAAACGCCTCTGATTGGCTGTTGTGTTCACGAGCTCATCGGATATGTCTGTGATTGGCTGCAATGATCAACGCACGGGAGCGTTTGAGAGCACACTGAAGTGTTTGAAAGTCTTTTGAAGCAGGACCGATCCGGTGATAGACGCTTGCTTTCAAACGCTCGCGTGTGTATCTGTGTAAGCGCTCGCTGAAGAGCGTCATTGATGTATATTTAAATGTTTTTAAAGCTCTGATCATTGTAGCCAATCACAGACATATTTGATGAGCGCGTGAACACAACGGCCAATCAGAGGGGTTTATGATTCCGCTCAACAGCGCTCAAAGCAGCACATTTTTAAAATTTCAGTATTGACTTGGTACCGAAGTCGGTACTTTTGACAACACTACTCGAGAGAACAAGCCATTTTGTCAGCTTGACTTTTCGGTCCTGATTCTTTTCGATATTTAAGCATCAAAATGCCACATCTGGTCTGGGTGGGAAGATAAACTCAAGTTTGATTTTGTGCTTAATTTTGTTTCAAGAACACATTTGTGACAGAAATTATGAGGGTTTTGATTTTATATACATTAGCAAACCTTTCCTATGGAAATAGTTTTGATTTAATATACATTTAATATTCTTTTTCCGGTGGTTGTCATGTGGTTAAAATTATTAGATCTACCACTCGCCCAGTGCTGATGCATTTTGGGATATCAAACAAAATATTTAGGCACGTGAGACAAACCTGTCATGAAGCCATTTCCTCATGCCTTTAATGTGAGAGGAATTTTTATGCCTTTTTCACCATTTTTGAATGCACATTATTTTCCCATATTCCTGTCCGCTCGCTTTTAGTCATGATTCCCGAGCTCACCTGTTTATTTTAACTTTGATTTGTCGTGCGTCTGCTCTTATGATTTCTTTTCCTAACGGAAAGGCACATATGATGTCATATTGACAAAGTATTTATTCATTTCTTTCAGCTGCGTATACAAATAAAATATTCTCATAAATCAAACGTCCCTAATAAGCTCAATGGAAACTGATGAACTTCTCTGTTGTACATCTGAGTTTTCATACAGCCAAATGTATTATTCAGTGTTGGACTGTAATGTTTGTGTAGAGACAAAATCATCTCACGGGCGATGCTTTTTAATGATGAAACATGAGCAGAATTCATTTACGTGCAACAAAAGATTTGAATTGTTCTTATGTAAATTGCTGCATTGAATTCAGTGTCTATTTGCATAAAAATAATTTTATGAACGATGTAAAAACATTTCTCATTCAATTCACGCAGGAATGATTTTACGAGCTAACGATTCACTTAATTGCAATAATTTACATAGTTGTTTTTATGAACCATTTACTCTCATCTTGTTTAATTCACAGAATGGTTTTACACCAGAAGTGCTCAGAAAATCATTGTCATGTTTCATGAACGAGGCCCGTGAATGATGTTCTCTTGGTTTTTGATGCAATGCTCTTGGAAAACAAAAGTACTCCAGTCCTCAAAATCCATAAAACTTTTTTTTTTTTTTTGTGGCATATACTGTTTTGTTGATATTAGAGTAAATTATTTTAGTAAGTGTGTTGAGAGGATGCATCTAAGAGTGTCTGCATCATGTGTTGAAATCTTAGGGAAGAAACGGTTTTAAAAAATAAGTGGCATTGATTTCGTGGGAATGAATGATTTGAATAAAGCTGCTTTTTCCTGTAGTTTTGATGAATGTGTTTACTGGCAAATCCAGCATTTCTGTGTCGTGCATCTCAGCATTTTTCAACAACCGTCTAGCTGATATAGACTAAACAATCCAGGACATTCGCAGTTAGTAATTAATCATGCTAACGTTTGCCCCAAAGAGTATTTAGACACTTAAAATACACCTACTAATATTTGAATGTCATTGATTTAGATACAAAATATTCAACTTTATTTGTTATCTATTTCAAGGAGCACGCACAAATTGACAAATAGAAGTTTGCATGGTTTGAAATACTAAAACGATAGATGTGGAGTTGCAATTAAGGATAAGATTTTATCATATAATGCAATACATTTTTATTTAAGTGTGAATCTCAGCATCTTCCTGTAGCAAACTGGGAGGAACTCTTATGGGATTTCACTCTGGATTAATGCATTTTCAATAAATCCAGGTAATTTGCATTTAGTAAAACATGCCAGCATGTCCTCGTTCATGATATCCTTGAATCAAGCAGCATTGTAATTCATTAGAAATGGGACGTTTTTAAAAAAAAAAAAAAAAGAAAGGCATCGTCCATCAAACAGAAATGCAATACTTTTTAACCATTTAGTTGGTTTTGATGATTCCGAGACTCCCAACATTGACATTTAAAGGGGAGGTTGATTATGATTCCACTTTTCTAACTTTAGTTAGTGTGTAATGTTGCTGTTTGAGCATAAACAACATCTGCAAAGTTACAACTCTCAAAGATTAGAGCAAAGGAAGCTTTTAAAGAAATCGTTATTTAAGGACTACAACAAACGGCTGGTAAGGACTACACGACATTCCTCCCGCGTTAGTGACATCACAAACCCTAAAATTTACATAAACCCCGCCCCCGGGAACGTGATTTATAGATTATTATGACAGAATAGGCTAATCAATGACTAGAAGATAGTTAACTCCACATCAGCAATATAAATTCATCAACTAACCATTCAGAAATGTTCTGTTGCATTCTACATGTTGTCACTTCTTCTTGAGTCTCTCCCTCTTTGTCTGACTCCAGTGTGAACATAAAAGGCTAAAAGTTTTTGAAATTTTTAGTGTGTGTGGTGTGAGTTAATCGGAGCTGCTAACACACACACACACACACAGGAGGTCTTGAAGCTCCGCCCCCTGTGCTAGGAGCAGCAGCTCATTTGCATTTAAAGGGACACACAAAAACGTTGCGTTTTTGCTTACCCTCAAAAAGTGACAATTTTAACATGCTATATAAAAATATCTGTGTTGGTATTTAGAGCAAAAAATTTACACACACACTCTGGGAACATCAGAAACGTATTTTACATTTTGTGAAAAGGGCATTATACCACCCCTTTAATACAACATAATTAAACAGCCTGATGGGAAAAGCATCAGTTATTTATTTCTTAATACTTTTTTTTTTTATCTGGAAAAATCCTGTCAGAAACTGTCCCCAAGTCAATCTTCCACAGAAACATTTAGTTGTAGTTAAACTTGGTTAAACAGTTTGAGAAACTAAGCCGGACATAAATTACAAAATTAAAACTGCAATTTCCTCAAACTAACCACAAGGAGCTGTTAGGAGCTAATTACAAAACCGACATGCTACTACTTCATTTGCTCGTTTCTCCCTTCTTATGGTCAAATTCCATATATTTACTGGCTTTTCTGATTAATTCTCAAATAAACTTCTTAAATATACATTATTGTGATAATATCCATGATATTAATAAGCCAAAATGCCACATTTCAAACAATTATTAATGCTCCATTATGCTAAATTTATATTAGCGAGGAAGTTATTCGACCAGTTGAGAAAACCTGAAGATATCTCAAAAACCAACATATTTATATATTTGAGTTTGTTTGTCAGTGTTGTTTCTTCAGGGTTTTATATACTCCATGTGTATATGATGCAATAAGCACTCCATAAAATCAACAAGCCTGTCTGTTAAACACTTACAGCTCGCCCAAAATCTAACTTTCTGTCTTTATTTACTCACCCTCAAATATTTCCAAACTTCTATACTGATTCTTCTTCAGATTTAATGTTGCATTTCATTACCGAACCGAATGCATTAGTCAATGGGTTATTTTTTTGTTTTTGAAGCTTTACAGACTTTTAACAGTCACTGAATTGAAAATAGATGTGAAAAATCTTCTCTCAAAATAATAACAGCATACAGGTTTGAAACATGAGGGGGAGCAGTTTCTTTAATTAAATAAAAACGTAAAAAACCCATTGGGAAGTGTTGCGTAAACAAGTTATATCTGTTTTCATCAGAAATCATGATACAGAGCATTTCTTTATACACCATTCATTCGTCTCTCTTTCAGATGAAGAGCGGTGGAGACATCCGACTGTGTCCCAGACGTCAGACCGGAGATATGAAGAAAAGATATTTCAAGGTTGTGAGAGGCGACACACTGAATGTATCCCTCTCCTGTCCTTCATGTGTTTGGCTGTATGATCTTTATTTAGTCTTTGTGCAAAGTCTGGTTAATGTGCAGGTAAAGTGGTTTCTTCGTCAGGAGGTTGAGCTTTTTCCTCTTGAAGTCAGTTGGTTTCTTGTACCTAAAACCAGATTGCATTGCATATTAAAGGGATGGTTCACCCTAAAATGAAAATCAATTCATCATTTACTCACCCTGTGGTGTTCTAATGCCGCATGCCCTTCTGTCTTTTATGGACCACAGAAGGATTAAAAAAAAAAAGTCCCGCTCCATACAATTGCAGTGAATAGCGACCGGCATTAAGCTTTTAAAAATGACAAAAAAGTATCACAGAATGATCCCATTTGACGCGTGTCATATATTCAAAGTGTTTTGGAGGTATACGATATACAGGTCCTTCTCAAAAAATTAGCATATTGTGATAAAGTTCATTATTTTCCATAATGTAATGATAAAAATTAAACTTTTATATATTTTAGATTCATTGCACACCAACTGAAATATTTCAGGTCTTTTATTGTTTTAATACTGATGATTTTGGCATACAGCTCATGAAAACCCAAAATTCTCAAAAAATTAGCATATCATGAAAAGGTTCTCTAAACGAGCTATTAACCTAATCATCTGAATCAACTAATTAACTCTAAACACCTGCAAAAGATTCCTGAGGCTTTTAAAAACTCCCAGCCTGTTTCATTACTCAAAACCACAATCATGGGTAAGACTGCCGACCTGACTGCTGTCCAGAAGGCCATCATTGACACCCTCAAGCAAGAGGGTAAGACACAGAAAGACATTGCGGCGTGGCATGGAGGCAATCAGCCTGTGGCACTGCTGAGGTGTTATGGAGGCCCAGGATGCTTCGATAGCGGCCTTAAGCTCATCCAGAGTGTTGGGTCTTGCGTCTCTCAACTTTCTCTTCACAATATCCCACAGATTCTCTATGGGGTTCAGGTCAGGAGAGTTGGCAGGCCAATTGAGCACAGTAATACCATGGTCAGTAAACCATTTACCAGTGGTTTTGGCACTGTGAGCAGGTGCCAGGTCATGCTGAAAAATGAAATCTTAATCTCCATAAAGCTTTTCAGCAGATGGAAGCATGAAGTTCTCCAAAATCTCCTGATAGCTAGCTGCATTGACCCTGCCCTTGATAAAACACAGTGGACCAACACCAGCAGCTGACATGGCACCCCAGACCATCACTGACGGTGGGTACTCCAGTACTGCTTCTCTGTAGCCCAGGTCAGGCGCTTCTGCCGCTGTTTCTGGTTCAAAAGTGGCTTGACCTGGGGAATGCGGCACCTGTAGCTCATTTCCTGCACACGCCTGTGCACGGTTGCTCTGGATGTTTCTACTCCAGACTCAGTCCACTGCTTCCGCAGGTCCCCAAGGTCTGGAATCGGTCCTTCTCCACAATCTTCCTCAGGGTCCGGTCACCTCTTCTCGTTGTGGAGCGTTTTTTGCCACACTTTTTCCTTCACACAGACTTCCCACTGAGGTGCCTTGATACAGCACTCTGGGAACAGTCTATTTGTTCAGAAATTTCTTTCTGTGTCTTACCCTCTTGCTTGAGGGTGTCAATGATGGCCTTCTGGACAGCAGTCAGGTCGGCAGTCTTACCCATGATTGGGGTTTTGAGTAATGAAACAGGCTGGGAGTTTTTAAAAGCCTCAGGAATCTTTTGCAGGTGTTTAGAGTTAATTAGTTGATTCAGATGATTAGGTTAATAGCTCGTTTAGAGAACCTTTTCATGATATGCTAATTTTTTGAGAGAGGAATTTTGGGTTTTCATGAGCTGTATGCCAAAATCATCAGTATTAAAACAATAAAAGACCTGAAATATTTCAGTTGGTGTGCAATGAATCTAAAATATATAAAAGTTTAATTTTTATCATTACATTATGGAAAATAATTAACTTTATCACAATATGCTAATTTTTTGAGAAGGACCCGTAGTTTGGTGAAAAACAAACCAAAATGTAATGTATTATTATAACAAAAATCCTGAGCTTGGTCATTGGTCTTCTGCGCTGTTCATGAGATTTGTCTGATGACAGTCAGAATGACATTTGAAACGCAAAAAACTTCTTGTTACGACGAACACAACGGATATATTCACCTCAGAGAAGAAACAACATGGGTTGTATTTCATGTCGTGTTTTTGCTCATCTCAATTCCTCACAGTTTGTGTGTCAGTCGGACTGAACTGTGGCACTGAGTCTCATGAAAGACAGAAGACCAACGCCCAAGCTCAGGATTTTCATTTAATAATACATAAAATTTCGGCTTGTTTTTATATATACAACACGTGTCACACTGGATCATTCTGATTCTTTTGTGTCATTTTAAAAGCTTGATGCCGGTCGCTATTCACTGCCATTATATGGACTCTTTTTTTTAAATTCTCCTTTTGTGGTCCATAAAAAAAAGGGTATACGGCATTAAAACAACACCAGGGAAAGTACATAATTTAATTTTAGGGTGAACTATCCCTTTAACTATTTATGCGTTAGTTACATGTAGGTACAGTGTAGATGCAACAATCTGGAATAACTCATCTTGTACTCACAATTCTATAACAATGGGACCTGGTTTGATTTCATCCATTTCCATGAAGGCAAAACACTTAGTGCTGGTGAATCTTTTCTTGGGTTTGTAGTGTTTGAATTCAAAGAAAATAGCAGTACCTGCAGAAGAGAGACACGCGATCATGACCAAGTGCAAACATATAGTGTAATGCTGACACCTTACAGTAAGGTTTCATTTGTTAACTACATAATTTACCATGAACTAACAATACAATACTTCTAAAGCATTTTTGAATCTTAGTTAATGCATTATTAAAATCAAAAGTTGTATCTGGACCCGAGTTAACATGAACTGACAATCGTATTTGTATTAACTAACATTAGCATTATTGATAATTGCACATTGTTAATGTAAGTTTAGTTTATTGTAAATTGTTACCAGTTTATTAAATATCATACATATCTTAATGTGACATCCAAAACATGCACGACTGCAACAAGCAAACTTTTGCAGTTACGCTTAAGAGCTAAGTGAGACCTTTCGGTAGTTTTTCTAGATGTTTCTGGATTTCCACTTCCACGCTAAAATGAATATACGTGTCCTCTTTCCGCGTGGCCACTGGAGTCTCCTGAACTGGATTCAAGTCTATACCGTTCAGATCTGAAGGAAAAGGAGAGAATATGTAAGAAAATGTCAGGGCAGTAAATCTGAGGTTCAGAAACACGAGCTCTACCTTTAACACTGACTGTGATGTACGGGTCGATACACTGTCCTGCATCTTTCAGACCGATCTTCTCTATCGTCAGTGTGAGCAAAGTCATTCCCGGCTCCGAGGGTAACCGTGGCAACAGAGTTCCTGTCAAAGACGTCAGACTTTCATTAAAACCATGCACGAATGAGAATTTGTTTGCTTATTAACAAACTAAACGGATCAATGGGCACTGTTTAAAGTCTTAAGTTGTACGTTTTTAATGTTGTTTATATGTCTATGTGGTGTTTTTAATATGCTTTAAAACAAACCATGTGTAAATTCATAAGTCGACAGCATTGCTGAGTATTTTCTACTTAAAACTGGGACAGTCTCAAAAACACAGTTTGAAATCGCTGGTGTTTCTAATGTCACAAACTACCTTGTAACCAATCAGATCAACATGTGATCGTCAACGAGTGGATCTCTGAGCTGAGTGAGTGAGTGGAGGCGGGGCTCATTTGCATATTCATAGAACTGCGTATATTAAATGAGGGAAGGGTGTCGAGTTACATTCAAGATATTTTAAGACGTGATGAATTTTTTTTTCAAGGAAAGAACGTTTACATATGTCATTTAGGTGATCAAAGATGAGTTTTAAGGGATAAAATTGTTGACTACAGGGGGACTTTAAAGGTTTCTCAAGAAGTAGGCCATAAACATCCATAAAACAATCCTTAAGCTCATCTACCATTTACTCCTATTACATTTAATATCGCAGTAACAGAGCCAGGGTTATTATCTTTAACTGAAACTGAAGACATAAAAAATATCCGTACTTGAAATTAAATAAAAATTAACTAAAATAAAACATCTTATTTTAGTTCAGGCAAGGCAACATTTCTCATTTTTGTTTAGTTTATATTAAAATATTAAATTGACAAAAACCTAATAAAAAGTATATAGACATAAAAAAATTATTATATATATATATATATATATATATATATATATATATATATATATATATTAGGGGTGTAACGGTTCACAAAATTCACGGTTCGGTTCAATACGATACACTGGTGTCATGGTTCGGTTCGGTTCGGTACGGTACATTTCCGATACAGCAAAAAGAAAGAAATGCCAGAGAAATTTCCTTGATTTAATTTTTTTTATTATATTTTTATTAAAACTAACATCATAAAGTATGATATTTTTTAACTTTGAGCAATGATGGAGCTATACTTGACTTTTCTTAGGAGCATATAAAACAAAACAGCTCCTTGGACAAAATTAAATGTAATATTGTAGTAGGTTTATTTTAGTTCAGATTAACATTTGAGGGCAGCAATTGTATTCATAATGTCAAAATAAAACCGACGTGATGTTACTTGAAAGCATTATAGCCTACTATTCCTGCCAAACTTCCATGGTTACAGTTAGTAGTGTTACTAAAGTAAATCCATGGTGAATATTGCTGATCTGTGGACACTGATAGTTCATTCATGGCACAATGTTTCTTCCTGGTTTCCACGTCAGCGCTGTTTGATCCGTTAATAACGGAGAAATGCGAATGTTTCTCACTAGATCTCGCAGCGATGTTATTATTTAAGTGGCGAAGTCAAATGCTTTCTTTACTGGATGTCTCAGCGCTGTGTAGTAACAGTGCTGCTTGAATAATATCGGCTCGCGCTGCATTGGCCCAGACTGATAAACGGTCCGTCAACCACACAATAAACGAGTAGCTCAGTTTCGTTCCGCTTACATTACATTTGCCATTTGATGTTGGGCAATGTTGTGGTCACGCCAGCGTCTCTCACATTATGAGCGCGCTTGCCACGCGCGACGCGCCTACATTTGAAATAACGAAGTTTTGGTCGGCAGGAAAAATGGTCCAACGAACCGTTCGGTTCAAAAATGCGTACCGAAAACCGAACCGAAAGCCTCGTACCGAACGGTTCAATACGAATACGTGTATCGTTACACCCCTAATATATATATATATATATAAAACAACCATACACAAAAATTACTCTTGGTGGGACTTACTCTTTCCTAAAAAATTTTTTTAAAAGAAAATATTAACAAAAACTATAATAGTATATCAATTATAGTTAGATACTAAAGTAACACTGAATGTCAAATGTGTGCTTGTTTTTTTTAGGCAGAAAATTATATATTTTATTGGTTGAGTGAATGATTCAATGACTCACCCATAAAGACTTCACTTGTTTCATTACTGGATGAATCTGCGTTTTTGAACGAATCTCTTGAATGATTCAATGACAAATACATTATTAACAGTCACTTGTCGCCACCTACTGGTGTAACGATGTAATGATGCAATCGCTGAAGCACCATGTTACTTTCAAAAGGTTATTTACTCTATATACTTTTATCTCAGTACTTCTGTGATAATATGAATATTTGTACAGGGTTCCCGCGGATCCTTAAAAAGTCTAGCTCTGTCTCCTGCACGCGAGAGAGGAGAGAAGAAGAAAGTTGGCAAACGTCAGTTCAGTTGTAAGTTCATTCTTTATGTCCGTAGGGGTGTGCGATGTGTATTGTCTATTATGATATTGTAATCATTGTTTTAACGATGTATGAGGCACTGTGAGCTGAGCATTTGTCTCTCGTGCTTTCACTGCGTGATGTGTGCAGTTATAGGTATGTCCCCAAATTAGTTTTTGTCTTATATTTACATCATATTATGTTCTTATATTAGAATATTACATCAGTGAGTGCCGTTTTCCCGTGCACAAGTGCGATATTAATGTTATACAATAGTTAAATTAAAAATAAATTAACATTGTGAGTTACTTTTTAGACACCATATTGTCAGTATTGTTTGTTTTCCTTTTATTTCGCCGACAAGAATTTCAAAGTGAAACCGTAGCAGAGTCTCAATGCAACAGACAGCGATGATTTATTGACTGAAATCCGCGGTTTGAACGAGTCATTTTAACGATTCAATGAACAATCACTTGTTTCTTTCCCGAATGAATCAGCCGTTTGAACAAATCGGTTGAATGAATGACTCCCTCAACTCGCTTATTAAGACTGTGACTTGCCGCCTCCTACTGGCGGTTTTAGTTTCATATTTAAAGTACCCTTTAATTAAAACGTTAAAATTAGAAATCATTTCATAATTTAAATATTGAATATTGATTAAAAAAAAAAACTATCTCATAGCATGGAGTGTAAATATTAATGCCACTTCTGATGCCGCTTCTGTGTCACCTCTGCACTGCAAAGATGGATTTTGATTGAATGATTTAATTTGACTGGTAACGGTGGTACTGAATAATTGTGTAATTAAGTATTATTGTATAAATAAGTATAATTACTGTATAATTTAATTTGAATCATTTGAATGTTAGTATTTGACATAAAAGGTGATGCATAACTCTAAATAAGTTTAGAAAAAATGTCCATATATAGGTGAAAATGCCCCTGGAAATCAATTTAAGGTGGCAAATATTGCACATTAATTAATCATTTCTGTCACTGCTGTGAACTGACCACTGCATAGAATATGAAAAATATGAATATCTTCGTGAGTCTGCGGTCAACAACAGGCCTAAACCAGCCATGGCACCAGCACAAAAACACAATCAGTAAAATATCATCTAATTATCAACAAAACGTTGTAAATATCGAGATATATTTTTGTCAATATTGCACACCCCAATGTATGGTATTAATTTTGATTTCTTCAGGTCTTAAAAAGCCTTAAATTTGACTTTAAAAAGTGTGCAGGAACCCTGATTTGTAAGACAGAAATAATGATACTGTGAGTTTGAAAAGTCTGTTTGTGAAGCTGTTTCATAATTATACATGACAACCGCTCTCTCTGGATCAGAACACAGATCTGAACGTTCACTGTGATCAGACTTGTCAAAGCTTTAATAGACAGAGTCGAATCGTTGTCATTTAGGAATAAGATCATGTGGGTGTTTGAAACGAGATCGCACTCTTTTAACTATAAATCGTACTGCTCTAAAGTGCATAACAAATAAGTCCAGCTGAATGTCATGCACTATGCAGTGAATCACCTGGCACCCTTGAAGGGAATGATGGTGTTGAACCGGCTCCAGTACCAGCGTCCAGCTCCTCCTCAAGGTTTTCCTCCTCACCTGGTGCAAGAATCTTCCTAAAAACACACAGAATTAAGAATTAATAACAGTACCGGCAAAAACGTCTGTAAAAAAGAATATTAGTATAGTAAATATTGTAAATATCTTCGAGGCATAATATTGTGCAGATAATCATTATAGAGAGCAACAGTCGAGTTCCGAAAGTAAAATCTCCATAAGGAAATAGATTTTTAACAATAACTTATAAACCTTTAAAGACAGACCTACTGTGAGCTTCGAGGTTGTTAATCAATGGTGTTTACTTCTGCTGAAGCCGTCAGTCCACATCATTTCAACTTAGTTTTAAAATAATCCTGTTTAACAGCTTAAATTGTGGTGAAAAACTACATTTCCCATGATGCTGTACAGAAAATTCCACCAATCAGAGTCAAAACAAGCAACACACCCCAAAAGAGCTCTTTAGCTCCGCCCACTCCCATGAAGCACTACATATATATAATCAACATTTCTAAATGAGTAGTTTTATATTTGTCTAACATTTTTAATTCTATTATGCTGTTTGCAAAGATTCATGGGATTGTAGTTCTTTCCCTCACTAAAGAGGTTCTTGTACCTTGTCTGATTTTCAAATAATTTTTTGCTTCAAATCAAAGTTTGTAATGTTATGATTCTCCTCGTCGGCTTGATTCATGGCTTATAAAGCTTTAAAGAGGACTTTTTTTTTAAGTCCCTATGGGAGAAATGAATGGAAAAAATACTTCCAGAACCAGCATCACTGATAAAGGGGGCGGGCACTAATGCACTGGACTGACCAATCAGCATCCAGGACCAGAACTATCCATTCCATGAACACTGAAGAATTACCTCAAAGGCACTGGTTGGACATCAAACGGGAAATCTTTGTTGTAAGTCAGAATGTTCTTAATAACTGTAGAGAAACAGAAGAATAGCAGTGATATATAAACTATATAACAAGATATCAGCACTATTGATGTTTTAAATGGGTTTTAACCCTTGTAAGAAATTGTAGTCTGCCTCGACCCAGATTCCACTCCAAAATATATTTTAGAATAAGCTCATCCCCAAAATGGCTTAATTATCATAGAGATGAAGGAAGTGAAGTTATATTGTTTCTTCACCATTTGGGTTGATCACATCCAGTGCAAATGGTCATCATCAATTGTAGAATGGGAATGGATGTGAGACACAGAGAAACTTCTCAGACAATGTCTCAACTTCATTAACATACAGAACACAGCTGTTACAACAGGAGCAACTTCATTTACATTGAGAGTGAGAAACTGTAACAGGATAAAAGTTTGAGATTTGGATCTCAAATCCAAGGTGCTATGCTGTAATAAACTGCATTTTTGAGATCTTCGACGTCCACATCATTTTTTCTTACACCCTCTAAAATGTTTTTTGTTTTTAATGGAAGAGTTTATTGTACCTTTACTTAATAATATAAATTAACATCTAAAAAAAGTTTGTGTGCGTTTTGTATAAAAAACTATTTATTCAGAGGCACAAACTGAGGAAAAATACGCAATTGTGCAAATTTAAATGTCTAAAAATATGAAATTCTGATGCTTGTATTGCAAATCAATGAGATCTTTATAACAGTATAGCAGATACTTATATAATATGCATATAAATGTCAGTCTTCACTCTATATCTCCCAATAATATGCCTTAGTAAGATAATATTTAATGCTTAGTTTTATGATCAAAGCTCTGTAGTTTTAAACATAATGCAATAAAATAATGATTGAGAGATGAACAAATAAACCTTCACCAAAAGCCTGATGATCATATTTAATACTCTTGATTTTTCTAAAAAAAAATTATATATGATAATCAAGTAAACCGAAGCTGCTTCAGTGCAGTGGAAGTATTACTAACAATATTCAAGTTATTCTTGTGTTTACTTGATAAAAAATCAGTGCAGATTTAACAGCAAAAAAACAAGAGCTGAATGTGGACGTTTGTACAATTACACTAAAAGTCTAAACTATCAATCAGAGACAGAAGATTGTGTGCGACAGGTTTATCAGCAGTTTTGATGCATGTATTAATATGATACGGTAGGCTTTATAGGGTAAAATTCATTTATATCCACATAATTATGTACATACTGGGTTCCAGTTTTTTCAGGTCTTCTAACTTGAACTCCTCTTGTGATTGTGTGCACTGACAAAGACAAACAGCAGAGTTAGTTGAGAAAAAATTAAAAAGAGCACTGATAATTTGTTTATCATTATCAATTATTTTCCCAATGTGAGATAATAAATACACTGCAGATGGGGTGATTTTAGAAATATCTTCAGCTAGATTTGTATATTTCCTGATGAAACTGGAAGTGGTGTGCATAAGCTGCCATAATGATTCATGCAATTTCTTTAGCAAAACCACTAATTAACTTTCATGCCGTCTTGTAGAGTCATCCCAAACAATACTGACCTGTAAGGCTGCACTTCGCATTTCAAGGCATGTTGCAAACTTTCCCAGGGTTTTCTGGGGGGCGAAAAAATAATATTACGAGATAACAACAGAAAGCAGATCTAAAATTAGTTTGGTCTTATTAGTCTCGATTTTAAATATTTAAACAGTGTTATATTGCATTTACTGTCATGTTGAGCATTAAAATCACCATGAGACCAAAATGGACATTTTAGATTATTTTGCAGTATTTATAATAAACTATTTATCCGTGCACATCATTATTTTTGTTAAATTCATGCACTCTCATAATCTTGAATCAGAATATCTTTCCTCTTCTCTTCTCTGATGATGAGGGCGGAGCAACCTGTCACTCACATGAGATCAGCCAATAGCAAACCACAACCAAATCAATTCCCCACAGACAAAATCAAGCCCCGCCCACATTTGTTCTTGCTCCAGATGCAGTTTCATGCTGACTTTTAAAAGAAAAGTGATTGTCACCTCTGGGAAACACACATACCTTCTGTTCCTCTGTAAAATCATGCAAGTTTGATGACTGCACTTCTTTCTGAAGTTGCCTTGCGAGTCTGATAAAGAAAAAGAAAAAAATCACAGTCATAGGTTAGAAAATGACAGAATGTCATTTTAATTTTTAAAGGCAGGGTAGGTGATATGTTTCAGAAACATTTTTTGTTACGTTGGTTGAAAGTCTCTTCAGTTCAGTTCAAGTTAAGTGGTCTAAATGTATTTATATATATAACTCTGGCAGGAAAATTAAACACTGAATATTTCCATTCACAACATGTTTCTCTGTTTTATAGCTCATGATGAAAAAATAAAATTCTTCATTCTTAGTTCATGTTAACTAAGATAGTTAAATAATGTAAACTAATGAACCTTATTGTAAAGTGTTACCGAATTTTCTTTGTGGTTTGTGTTGCATGAACAAGTGCACATACATAACTACGTTAAAACACTCAAAGAAAAAGCGAGAGAAGAGTGTGAAGAGCAGAAATGCTGAAGCTGTTTGTCTGATGGTGTGTGTCAGTAAGTATTGACCTAAATAGCATGAATTCAGATTGAGTGTGAGATGAGAGTGAAGCCCCGCCCCGCGCTCGAGGAGGGTGTGGCGCGCGACATAATGCAAACAGACTGTCAAACACTCAACAGTTATTCACTCACTCACTCACTCACATCTACAACACAAACAATCCAACCAGGCAAGATCATGCAAAATTAAGTAGAAAAAAAATCTATAAAATCCAACTCTCTGTGATTCCAATGCATCACTTGTCATGTCTTGTTCTATTAGATTGTTTTTTAGAGGAAAGAAAAATTCTATCTTGCTCTGATCCAGAGATCGCCCAATACATTTTATAAATTTTAATCAGAAATGCGCAACTTACATTTGATACTCATCGATGGCTTCCACCAGCTGCCCCCACGAATCAAAGTCTGTGCCCTTTCTAAAACTCGCGTGCCATTTCTGGACGGTCTTGCTGACATCTGACATCTTCTCGGGTTAAAGTTGCGCAAAGGCTTTGGTTTCTGACATCGCTGGTGGAGTTTTATATCCAGCGCCGCATTGTTGCGCACCGCCGGGAAACACACTGGGCTCCAGAAGCACCGGTGGCATTGACACTCACCGCCACAGGCCTGATGCGAGTGCAACCGAACTACCTGCGACTGCACCGGAAGATGCGCCCACTAGTGGCGTTTTCAAAATAAAAGTCACATTTCGACTTCAAGAATAAACAATACGTGAGAGAGGGATCTCGTCAATATAATTTCTTTAACTCGGTTGAGTTGCGATAATAGTGTAATACTAGTAAGTAATTGCGTTAAAAAAATAAAAATAATAATAGCGTTATATAAATAAATTTTACTTTCCTTAGTCAATAATGTGTGATTAAAGTTGCAGTAGGGAGTTTTGAGAAAATGTTGACTTAGCCTGAAAATTTTAACAAGCACAACTTCCAGGTCCAACCCCCTTGCTCTCTGCTGCGCTACAGCCCTCCCTCCACAGCTCCTCCCCCACAGCGGAGCCTGCCGTGAACGCGCAGGCTAGTAAACAGGACCACCGATGACGGCAGATTATAAACAGTTATGGAACATTCACTAATAGGGACGAAACATCAACAATATGCTTTACATTGACTATAACCTGCCCATACTTTTACTACAAACTTGGTCCTCAAATCATTATGTATTTTGCAATACATGTAACTTTATAACGTTGCACTCTTTCTATAAGTTATAACTAGCTAGTAAGATAACTTTAAAGAATTAGTTCACTTTTAAAAAAAACTTTTGCTGATAATTTACTCACCCCCATGTCATCCAAGATGTCCATGTCTTTCTTTCTTCAGTCGAAAAGAAATTAAGGTTTTTGATGAAAACATTCCAGGCTTTTTCTCCATATAATGGACTTCAATAGGACACAAACGTTTCAAGCACCAAATGACTGTTTCAGTGCAGCTTCAAAGGGCTTTAAACGATACCAGACGATGAATAAGGATCTTATCTAGCGAAACGATCAGTCATTTCAAAAATAAATAAAAAACTTTAAGTTTTATAAGCACAAATGCTCGCCTTGCTCTGTTCTGTGATGCACGTTCGTGACTCTCCTGTTTGAACTCGTTCATCAAAATGAACAAATCTTTTTCGAATCATTTTGTTCGTTGAATGAACTAAATGACTCCGAAAAAGACTCGTTCGAAATGAACGAATCTTTTTGCGAGTCATTTCGTTAGTTGAATGAACGAAATGACTCGAAAAAAGATTCGTTCATTTGGATGAACGAGTTCGAACAGGAGAGTCACGAACGACGGTACGCGCTCGCGCTGTGCAAGAGAGGGGTGATCAGCGCGTACACGAGCGTGATTGACACTGCTAAGACATGCCTCCTGGCTCTGATTGGTTATTTCTGACCGGGAGCGGTGTATTTCTGCAAATGGCAATAGGACCACAGGGAGGAGCCAGAGGAGCTCGATTTTTTCCACAGATTATCTGTCTCATTATCTACTGTGAGGACATAATGACAGTTTTAACAAATATTTGTTTACAAAAGCTACCTACTGGAGCTTTAATACCACATCCATGTGAATTTCTTAAGCTAAATTTTTTACCAGTGTGTATGTGTGTGAGTATATACAGGTCCTTCTAAAAAAATTAGCATATTGTGATAAAGTTAATTATTTTCCATAATGTAATGATAAAAATTAAACTTTCATATATTTTAGATTCATTGCACACCAACTGAAATATTTCAGGTCTTTTATTGTTTTAATACTGATGATTTTGGCATACAGCTCATGAAAACCCAAAATTCCTATCTCAAAAAATTAGCATATCATGAAAATGTTCTCTAAACGAGCTATTAACCTAATCATCTGAATCAACTAATTAACTCTAAACACCTGCAAAAGATTCCTCCTGAGGCTTTTAAAAACTCCCAGCCTGTTTCATTACTCAAAACCGCAATCATGGGTAAGACTGCCGACCTGACTGCTGTCCAGAGGGCCATCATTGACACCCTCAAGCAACAGGGTAACACACAGAAAGAAATTTCTGAACAAATAGGCTGTTCCCAGAGTGCTGTATCAAGGCACCTCAGTGGGAAGTCTGTGGGAAGGAAAAGGTGTGGCAAAAAACGCTGCACAACGAGAAGAGGTGACCGGACCCTGAGGAAGATTGTGGAGAAGGACCGATTCCAGACCTTGGGGACCTGCGGAAGCAGTGGACTGAGTCTGGAGTAGAAACATCCAGAGCCACCGTGCACAGGCGTGTGCAGGAAATGGGCTACAGGTGCCGCATTCCCCAGGTCAAGCCACTTTTGAACCAGAAACAGCGGCAGAAGCGCCTGACTTGGGCTACAGAGAAGCAGCACTGGACTGTTTGCTCATTTGAAAGCAAATTTTGCATGTCATTCGGAAATCAAGGTGCCAGAGTCTGGAGGAAGACTGGGGAGAAGGAAATGCCAAAATGCCTGAAGTCCAGTGTCAAGTACCCACAGTCAGTGATGGTCTGGGGTGCCATGTCAGCTGCTGGTGTTGGTCCACTGTGTTTTATCAAGGGCAGGGTCAATGCAGCTAGCTATCAGGAGATTTTGGAGCACTTCATGCTTCCATCTGCTGAAAAGCTTTATGGAGATGAAGATTTCATTTTTCAGCACGACCTGGCACCTGCTCACAGTGCCAAAACCACTGGTAAATGGTTTACTGACCATGGTATTACTGTGCTCAATTGGCCTGCCAACTCTCCTGACCTGAACCCCATAGAGAATCTGTGGGATATTGTGAAGAGAAAGTTGAGAGACGCAAGACCCAACACTCTGGATGAGCTTAAGGCCGCTATCGAAGCATCCTGGGCCTCCATAACACCTCAGCAGTGCCACAGGCTGATTGCCTCCATGCCACGCCGCATTGAAGCAGTCATTTCTGCAAAAGGATTCCTGACCAAGTATTGAGTGCATAACTGAACATAATTATTTGAAGGTTGACTTTTTTTGTATTAAAAACACTTCTTTTATTGGTCGGATGAAATATGCTAATTTTTTGAGATAGGAATTTTGGGTTTTCATGAGCTGTATGCCAAAATCATCAGTATTAAAATAATAAAAGACCTGAAATATTTCAGTTGGTGTGCAATTAATCTAAAATATATGAAAGTTTAATTTTTATCATTACATTATGGAAAATAATTAACTTTATCACAATATGCAAATTTTTTGAGAAGGACCTGTATATTATATATATATTAGTGGTGTCAAATCAATTAATCACAATTAATCGCATCTAACAGAAAAGTTTTTGTTTATATAATGAGAGTGTTTATATATTTATTTTATATTATACAAACACACACACACACATAGTATATACAAACATAAATGGGTATGAGTACACACACACACACACACACACACACACACACATATATATATATATAATATATGGCCGAATAAAGTCCATTCACCTCCTCCATGTGGCGTCGGCTGGGCAACGAGGGCTTTTGGCACTCGGCGAACGGTGGCACTGGCTTCCCGAATGGGTTGGGGCGTCGGGCTAGCAACCCGTCCCCTGTAAAAATCCTTAACCGCGATGGAAACAACAAGAGAAGAAACATTACGAAACAATGACCTACGCGGGAACTCAGATTTTATGATGACGACGACGGAGCAAACCGGCAACGGTCTCCAGATTTTCGAAATTCGATCTTCTGTGCCAGAAACATCACCCGAATAGGCACTTGAAACGTCCGGGCCCTATTCCGGACTGGACGACAGGCCCAGCTATTGCGGGAGTTCGACAACTACAAGTTGGACGTCTTGGGCATCAGCGAGATGCGTTAGACCGGCAGAGACCTCATGGTCAGCGACGGCAAGGTGGTTATCTACTCGGGCCACAAAGAAAAACACGAGCGCGGAGTTGGACTTGATTGTTGGCCATGATTGGATGGAAGCCGTCAGTGACCGCATCATCACTGCTCGATTCCACTCGGCGCACATTAAGACCACCATCGTGCAAGTGTACACCCCCACTGAAGCCACAACGGACGTTGAGAAGGACTCCTTCTTCGACCAACTGCAAGATACTTTTAACACCATCCCCAGCCATGTTCTCAAGCCACTAACTGGAGACTTAAACGCATTGCTGGGAGGAGATCACAGAGGCTTCGAGCAGATTGTTGGTCCCTTTTCATCCGCCGACGAGACCAATGAAAACGGTAAGCGATTCCGGCTTTTTTGCAGCCTTAATGGCCTCATCATCGGCAACACCATCTTCCAACACAAGGCCATTCACAACTTTCACCTGGAGGTCGCTTCTCTAATGAGATCGTCTACATCTGCATCAACCGGCGATGGAGATCGCTGTTGCAAGATGTGCGTGTGTACCGAGCAGCAGATGTTGGATCTGACCATTTCCCGCTGCGAGGGACCCTCCAGTTGAAGTTCAAGCCGCAGAAACGTCCGCAGCCCATACGCCCATTTGCAGTGGAGAAGTTCAAGGATCCCCAAGTCGTCGCCGGATTCACCCTCCACATTCAGAACCGGTTCCAGCCGTTGCAGGATCTGGACGATATCGTAGATCAATGGGGCAGCTTCAAACAGGTGGTCATTGAGGCTGCGCAGTCAAGCGTCGGCCGAAGGCGTGGGAGGCGTAAGGAGCAGTGGATTCAGGACCGGACCCGGGCTATCATTGATGAGCGGAAGGAGGCGAAGAAGCGACACGAGCAGGCCCGCACGGAAGATCAGCTGAACATTGCAGTACGGCGATACGCTGAATTGGACCGAGAGGTCAAGAGGAGCTGCAGAGCCGACAAGAAGAAATGGCTGGAGAACAAAGGCATCGAAGCTCAGGAAGCCGTCGATAGGAACGATACCAAGACCCTGTATCGCATGATCGCATCGTGGGCGAGCTGGCAGGAGCTCGAAGTAGCTCAAGCATCCCGATCAAGGATAAACACGGGAAACTACTTCTAAGCAAAGAAGAGCAGGACGCCGGTTGGATCGAGCACTTCCAAGAAACCCTGAACCAGTCAGAACCAACATCCACCTACGATTTCGAGAGTGAGCCAGGGCAGCCCGAACTCGAGGTCAACATCGGCGATATCACCACTGCAGAGGTCAATGTGGCAATCAAAGCGCTAAAGAGGAGTAAAGCTGCTGGACTGGACGAGATATCCCCAGAGCTTTTGAAGTACGTCAAAGGGCTTCATTGTTAAGTTGCCGAAGAAGGTCATTTATTGCTCATTTATATAGCGCTTTTAACAATGTAGATTGTTCCAAAGCAGCTTTACAGAGACAAACATATAATTTGTTTATCTCTAATAGTTCCCATCTGACTGTGGGAACTGGAGAGGCATCACCTTGCTCTCAGTGCCTGGCGAAGTCTTCGGCAGTGTCATGCTGCGACGCCTGCGTGACAACCAGGGCCGGGTTTCCAGATAACGATGGATCTTAGCACTTACGAGCATTTTCTACGAGCGACTTTACGAAAGTTCGTGTTCATTTCACGTGCATTTCTCAAAAACGCACTTAGTACGATCGTGCGCAGCTGTGCTTTAAGTGCTACTTAAGACTCGCTGTCCGTTTGTCAAGTTCTGAAATGTCACTCTCGTAATTGTAGCACACGCTTGTATTTTGAAATGTTTAGCCTAATTGTTTTCATCTGATGTGTATTTTCTACGAGGCCAATAATCTATAAAAGCACAAACCTACGTGTGGAGACACCAGCAAAATGGCTGAACCAAAAAAACAAAGAAAATACATTTTTCAAAAAGAGTAGTTAATGTAATTTTAGAGGAGGTGGAGCTATACAACATATTTTATTCAGCAGGTTTAAGGGCAGTCATACAAATAAAACAAAAACTAAAAATCTGGGAGGATATTGCTACAAAACTGACTGCAACTATTGGCATTAAAAGTTCAGGGAAGGAGGTCAGGACTAATGTAAGTTGAATTAATTGGATTCAATTTTTTTATGTTGTAACTTGCTCTTCCTTGCACCAGTTGCACTTATATCATTATGACTTATATTTGAACAGAAACCACAAAAACCTATACAAGTTAAAAATGCTATCAATTTCATTCAGGCTATCTTTACTTGCGAATTTGTAAACTGCCAAAACACGTGTTTTTAAATAAATTACGTAAATGAGGGTTTAAACTCAATGGGCGTGTGCATGACGTCACCGCCCGAATTACGTCATACCGGAAGAGCGTTCATTGTTTTGGCGTTTCCTGATCCACATCTTTGGAGTCTCGCCGATTAAAACAACAAACATCTGACAGTCGACACATTACTGGTATAAATACATTATCTCTTTCATTTAAAACAAGCTTTATAAATCAGTTGTGAGATTTTAGCCGGTAACCTCTGTGTTTACTAGTGAACTGCTGTTGAACAGCGAGTCTCTGACTCGGTTCATTTCTCTCAGATTTGTATGCGTATTATGAACAGTATTAATATCACAGATCAGCGTTTTTTCATATGTAGACGATAAAGCATCAGCAGTAGATCGTTTTTAACTGGTGTATTGTTTCTGTGTCTGTTTTTATTCACATAGAGCTGTTGATAAACAAGGCCTAGATGTTATAAATGGACCTGCCTTATCAAATGACTCGTTCACAGTTCATACAGCACTTGAACCAATTATCTTTTGATCTGCATATTAATAGATGTGAAATATACTCAGACATTTAGCTGCCCATAACTTTTCAATCTGAATGAAAATGTCAGTGTTAATACCCTCAGTGTAGATTCTGTTATATAGAAAATCACATAACGTCTAGTTTAGTTAATCTAGTCAATTGGACGTGTTTCTCTGTTTCTCAAGAATAATTCTACTCAACCAGTTGTTCCCTAATGGTCAAGACCCAGATTTTATGTGGTGGTGACGTAGTACCGTATTAAAATAGTTTCATACAACAGCAAATGAATTGTCCTGAAATGCATTAATAAAACAGAAACTAATAGTAATAGTGTCTTTCTTCTTGTTCAGGTCACCATGACTCACTGGTTCCACCGAAACCCTCTGAAATCCACAGCGCCCGTGTCCTTCAACCTGTACGGTGTGGCGTCCAGTCCCGCTGCCAATAAGATCTGCAAGTGAGGATTTTATTCTGGTATTATATTCATTTTGTGGGCCACTGTATTTTTATGACGTAAATGTAAAATCTCTGTCTCAGTGACCTGAGAACGACGCGGGCCAGACTTCTGGACATGTTCACCGATGCCACATGTACCCCAGAGATTATGAAGAAATCCAGTGATGAATATTTCGCTCTTTTACAGGGTTTGTGAATTATTATATTTCCTCTCTTGTGGCTCTGGTCAGATATTTCCATGTTGCTCATACTGATTTTATTCATTTGCATTTATGTTGCTCAGAGGCATGTTATTGTTGTTGTTTTGTTGGCATTGTTAAAAGTTTCTATTTTTTTAATGCACATAGGATTCATTTTACCGCTGGATGGAACCACACAAGAGAGCAAGCTCCGGTTCATCCAGAACTTCAAATGGACTGACACTTTACAGGGAAATATTGCAAGGTAACTATCATACAATGTGGTGCAGTGCAGCAATAATCTGCTGGTTTTTTATTAATCTGTCAAATTTTTGAGTTACGCCTTTTAATAAACCTTATAATGCATTGTAGGGTCTCATGAATAATTGTAACCAGAGTTATAGCCTAATGCAATCTTTAGAAAGTATAATGCATTAAAACATGACAAGTAACCAATTTCAGATGTAACAAGGAATCTGCTAATATTATAATGCATACAAATATTTATGAAAAGAAATAATGCATTACAATGTACATTATGAATACCTTAATATTGCATTAGACATAAAAGCGTCACATTCTTGAAAGAAAACACTGAAATGCAATTTTATCGAGCTGGTAGTAATACTTAATTGCATAAAAAAAAGAAACAAATTGTGTTCTGATCTAAACAAATTAAGTGCGTCCTTCAACTCAACCTGTATTTTCTTTTATCTAGTGTAGTTTTGTTCATGGTTTTTGAGAATGAAAGCAGGTCATGTGACGTGTTTATGTTGACATTGATCTAATTTGATGAGCTTCTACCAAATGACAGATGAATCTGAACTAAGATAACATGGTTTGATTGGACTAAATCTATTGACAAAGAGGCATGACCCCATTAAAAGGTATTTTGTGTTTTTCAGTGCGCAGCAGGATGCGATTTTTGAGCTGGTGTCTATGGCGTTTAATGTCGCCATCTGGTACACCAAGTTTGCCTCACGACTGGCTGGAAAGGAGAAGTAAGTTCTCTGGAATAATTGATTATGATTGGTCAGTGATGACAATCTGTGATAAGGTATTAATTGCTGTACTTAAGCATTTAGACAGTTTGTAAAATAAAACCCTGTCAAATAAGTTGTGTCTACTGCTAGAGCCGTACACATGCAGACAGGCATATCTGAGGTTTGGAGAAGTTCAAAATAGCTTTTAAAAAGACATGCAACTAATTTCCCACATAGTTGTGCCAATTTAATTGGTATTGTTAGCTAAAATTAAACTATTTAAAATTATATTTTTTATTCGAAATAAAGTTGAAATAATAAAAAATATAAATATTATATGTAAACTTAAATTAATAAAAGAAAATAAGCTCAAACTAAAATAAAAATAAATGAAAGCTGAATAGAATTTTTAAAATGCTGATAAAAAAATGACAAAAGTACATAAAATTTTAACTAAAATGAATCGAAAAATATAATATGAAAAATATATATATATAAATGTGAAAATATAAAAATAAAAGGTAATTATTAATAATTATAAATAATAAAACATACTATAATAGTATAAAAAATACTAAAATAACGAACAAAAAATTCTCAGATCACTGCTGTTTTTCTTCCTAAATAATAAAATAATTTTAATTTCAAAATCAATATTTCATTTATTCATTTTGATAAGTAGCCTTGTAATAAATGAGATTATGCACTGTAAACTAGACATTATTACTGTCTGACTGACTAACTGCACATCGCCTCAGTCTGTAAAATATAGTATTTATAAGTGTAATAAATTCTGTCTGTGTTTTTATTATAATTTCATTAAAGACGTTTTTGTTTTTTACATTGTAGTGTCACAGAGGACGAGGCCAAAGACGTTCACAAGAGTTTGAAAACCGCTGCTGGAATATTTAAAACCCTCAAGGTAAACTTATTTTGTGGCGAATTAAAGCAAAAAGACTCTGAATTACAGTGATTTGAGAGCCAAAAACCCCCCTAACATGGTAAAACCACTGTAATGCATGGTCATGAGTGGCTTACTGTTTGATCCATGGTAATATTTCACTTTCTCTTTCCTGTCAGGAGACTCATATTCCTCGGCTCATCACTCCAGCAGAGAAGGGCCGAGACCTGGAGCCCCGAGTCATCGACACATACATTGTGCAGAGTCAGGCCGAGGCTCAGGAGGGTAACGCATGCCTCTGTTTACTCTGAGTTTACAGGATTGCTTTCTTGTGTGTGTGTGTGACGGTTCATGTGTGTGTGTTTTTAGTGACCATTGCCAGAGCCATCGAGCTGAAGCACAACGCCTCCCTCATCGCAGCGCTGGCATTCGAAACCGCAAACTTCTACCAAAAGGCCGGTAGGTTTACTAATGCTACTGTTTAATCAACCTTTTGCTTCTCTTTATTTAAAGGGACAGTTCATTCAATAATGAAAATTGTCATCATTAACTCTCCCTCAAGTTGTTCCAAACCTGTATGAGTTTCTTTCTTCTGCTGAACACAAAAGGAATATCAATAATCAGACAGGTTTTGGACCCCATTGACTTCCATAGTAGGAAAAAAATACTATAGAAGTAAATGGCTTCCGTCAACTGACATTTTTTAAAATATGTTCTTTTATGTTCAGCGGAAGAAAGAAACTCATACAGGTTTGGAACAACTTGAGGGTGACTAAATAACAGGGTTGTGGACTCGAGTCGCATGACTTGGACTTGACTTGGACTCGAGTCCCAAATTTGATGACTTGCGACTCGACTTGACATAATCAAAGATGACTTGCGACTCGACTTAGACTTAGACAACAATGACTCGCGACTTGACTCGGACTTGAGCCCTGTGACTTGGAAAGACTTGACCTACCTTCTAAAACCACAGATCAGAGTTGTAATAATCACTGTAGTATAGCACTGTATCATTGACGCATGATCACAGCGCCGATTAGCGCTGCTTTCGCACGTTTGGCACTGAGCCAGAGAGCGCGTGCATTCAGCAGCGCTTGTCAGTTGTCATCTATCACACGTTCAGACAGTTTTCAACCAAATAATGTTCTTTTCTTTTCTTTTTCAGGCATTTAAATACACAAGTACTAGCGAATCATTTATAATTTGAGAAAAAGCAAACAAACTGATGTCTAAGTTAGCGGAAATAAATAGGCTACTATACCTTTCAAATATAATTTTGAAACATGTTTTTTTTTCCCCACAACAAACGCACATTTTAGCCTATAGGTAACTATAAAGTCTTCTCCTTGTTCACCAGCCACTCACTTTCATGTCTTTCGGGAGAAATGGGTGGATTTATGTTTTGTAGGCTAAATGTGTCACGTGACGCTTGATACGTCGCCGTGGAAATAGGAATGTTCTACTGTCGCGTTAACAAAATAATTTAACCAGGGACTCAATATTTTAAACTTAATGTGTAGCAAATCACGATTAATTTTCCCAATGAACAGTTACTTTTATTTTTAAATCTGCATTGCCACATTCTCTCTCACACACATACAAAATGTGTAGCAGTTATTTCTATTAAATGATTTTGCCTTTGTTACTGGGTTACCAATAAAATATTTTTTTTCACCTTTTCCTTTTTTTGTCACACGTAAGAAAAATCCCTAAATTGAACTGAGATAGATGGGTGGCCTTAGTGAAAATTTTATCGCAATAAATATGAAATTAAACAAGTCATGAACATATTTTAAAAGCCTTCCTGATATAAATTATATACATTTAATTTTTCTATAGTAATTAACACTGAGACACTAATTTGTGCAAAAAGCACTAATGACTTGTTTAAGACTTGAAGCTTAAACTCGCGGACTTGCAACTTGACTTGGGACTTGTCTGTCTTGACTCGGGACTTGACTTGGGACTTGCCTGTCTTGACTCGGGACTTGACTTGGGACTTGCCTGTCTTGACTCGGGACTTGACTTGGGACTTGACTTGGGACTTGCCTGTCTTGACTCGGGACTTGACTTGGGACTTGCCTGTCTTGACTCGGGACTTGACTTGGGACTTGTCTGTCTTGACTCGGGACTTGACTTGGGACTTGCCTGTCTTGACTCGGGACTTGACTTGGGACTTGCCTGTCTTGACTCGGGACTTGACTTGGGACTTGCCTGTCTTGACTCGGGACTTGACTTGGGACTTGTCTGTCTTGACTCGGGACTTGACTTGGGACTTGTCTGTCTTGACTCGGGACTTGACTTGGGACTTGCCTGTCTTGACTCGGGACTTGACTTGGGACTTGTCTGTCTTGACTCGGGACTTGACTTGGGACTTGTCTGTCTTGACTCGGGACTTGACTTGGGACTTGTCTGTCTTGACTCGGGACTTGACTTGGGACTTGCCTGTCTTGACTCGGGACTTGACTTGGGACTTGCCTGTCTTGACTCGGGACTTGACTTGGGACTTGCCTGTCTTGACTCGGGACTTGACTTGGGACTTGTCTGTCTTGACTCGGGACTTGACTTGGGACTTGTCTGTCTTGACTCGGGACTTGACTTGGGACTTGCCTGTCTTGACTCGGGACTTGACTTGGGACTTGTCTGTCTTGACTCGGGACTTGACTTGGGACTTGTCTGTCTTGACTCGGGACTTGACTTGGGACTTGTCTGTCTTGACTCGGGACTTGACTTGGGACTTGTCTGTCTTGACTCGGGACTTGACTTGGGACTTGTCTGTCTTGACTCGGGACTTGACTTGGGACTTGTCTGTCTTGACTCGGGACTTGACTTGGGACTTGTCTGTCTTGACTCGGGACTTGACTTGGGACTTGCCTGTCTTGACTCGGGACTTGACTTGGGACTTGTCTGTCTTGACTCGGGACTTGACTTGGGACTTGCCTGTCTTGACTCGGGACTTGACTTGGGACTTGCCTGTCTTGACTCGGGACTTGACTTGGGACTTGCCTGTCTTGACTCGGGACTTGACTTGGGACTTGCCTGTCTTGACTCGGGACTTGACTTGGGACTTGTCTGTCTTGACTCGGGACTTGACTTGGGACTTGTCTGTCTTGACTCGGGACTTGACTTGGGACTTGCCTGTCTTGACTCGGGACTTGACTTGGGACTTGTCTGTCTTGACTCGGGACTTGACTTGGGACTTGTCTGTCTTGACTCGGGACTTGACTTGGGACTTGTCTGTCTTGACTCGGGACTTGACTTGGGACTTGTCTGTCTTGACTCGGGACTTGACTTGGGACTTGTCTGTCTTGACTCGGGACTTGACTTGGGACTTGTCTGTCTTGACTCGGGACTTGACTTGGGACTTGTCTGTCTTGACTCGGGACTTGACTTGGGACTTGTCTGTCTTGACTCGGGACTTGACTTGGGACTTGCCTGTCTTGACTCGGGACTTGACTTGGGACTTGTCTGTCTTGACTCGGAACTTGACTTGGGACTTGTCTGTCTTGACTCGGGACTTGACTTGGGACTTGCCTGTCTTGACTCGGGACTTGACTTGGGACTTGAATGCAAAGACTCGAGACTTACTTGGGACTTGCAAAACAATGACTTGGTACCACCTCTGCTAAATAATGACAGCATTTTCATTTCCAGGTGAACTATCCCTTTAATTCTGCATTATAATTTGCTTGCGTTTCCAAATGTGGGGGTGTATATTTATTGTTATATATACAAAAGTTTGGGATCATTTAGATAGAAATAAATGGATCAAAAGTGATACTATAGACATTTGTAATGTTAATAATTAGTGCTGCACGATTAATCATATCGCAATCGTAATCGCGATGTCAAGCCTATGCGATTATATGACGCAAAATGCTGCGATTTTATATGAAATAAACAAATTAGTGCTGTTAACACAATTAACACAGCATCTGTTCTTTTTTTTGCCATCCTTTGGCTACTTACATGATCCCGCTCTTATTCATGCGAAACCATTCATGCGAGACAAGTCAAAGAGAGCGCGCTGCCTGTGAATGTCCTGACTGAAAGACGCGCGTCAGTATCATGCGCATGCACAGACCGCGCACCAGAATACAGTTCTCTTTCGCGCTTGAACGAACAATAACACACACAATTATGCCGTTTGTCGAGTATCTTTATAACATAAGAGCAGTCTTATGATGAACGTGAAGAGTTGTGAGAGAATGAGGCGCGTGTGTGAGATCCTCGTCTCTGTCAGCAACGGCTGCTCTTAAAGAGCCAGTAGCCAATAATGCTCTGTCAGTAAAGTTAATCAAAGAACAAAGGGAACAGAGAAAATTGCTCACTGCTCTTGACTAAAGAACCTGTTTAACTTTAATAAGAATTAGTCTATATATAATTTATCATTTATGCAGCGCATACTGTTTCGTAACTTTATTCAATTTCTGTATATGTGTTACATGTTGGACAGGAAGGGCACAGGTAAATATGACATTTATTGTTTATGTGAGGATTGTTTGAAGTTCACTTAAATTAAAAGCTGTTATATTTTTTGAAGCCTAATAAAAAAAAGTAAAAGTAAAAAAAATGGATAGCTTTTAATTGTAATGATGGAATCACTGTAATGTTGGATGGCTATAATTGATTTTTTAAATTGGGGGGGGGGGGGATTTGTCTTATTGATCATTATAGGTGTTATCAATCATTTAGTTGTTGTTGCTAGTTTGAGTTGAGAAATACACATTTCAGAATCATCACTAATCTGTGTGTGCATTTTGCTTTAGAACCAAGCAAATTGACTCATGAAACCATTTGTTTATTATATCGCAATCGCAATATTGACCTCAATAATCGCAATATGACATTTTCCCCAAATCGTGCAGCCCTATTAATAATTATTTATATTTCAAATAAATGCTGTTCTTTTTAACTTTCTAATTATCAAAGAATCCTGAAAATGTATATTGTTTTCCACAAAAATAATTTCAATATTGAAAATAATCAGAAATGTTTCTTGAGCACCAAATCATCATATTATACTGATTTCTGAAGGATCATGTGACACTGAAGACTGGAGTAATGATGCGGAAAATTCAGCTTTGATCACAGGAATAAATTACATTTTAATATACATTCACATAGAAAACAGTTCTCAACTATATTAATATTTCACAATATTACTGTTTTTACTGTATTGTTAACTACATGAGATAACATGAATTTACAATAACTTCTACAGCATTTATTAACCTTAGTTAATGTTAATTTCAACATTTATTAATGCATTAGTTGTATCTGTTAAGATTAATAAATGCAGACATAAACAAATTGCTCATGCTTGTTGTACTTAGTTACCATATAATCTTATCTGAAATGTATAAGAATATATCTAAAAATTGTCATCTTACCAAGTATTCATCACATTCCACATCAAATATTGATGTGAATTTAAATAATTATATTAAAGACCAGCAGGACACATGAGAGCATTTGTTCAGAAATATTAATCAAATACGTCAGAGAGCCTTATAATAAAACATTATACATTATTTAGAAGATTATTTTTCATATTATTTTTCAGATCACACTCTGAACACTTTGGATCCAGAATGCAGCGGTAAATGGAAGAAATACCTGCAGCTGAAGCAGCACTTCTACATGGCTTATGTGAGTCCATCTGAACATGAACGCATCGGGATGTCTGTGATCGTTTTAAATGAGGATCTCAAGCAGTCTATCTGCTTTTTCAGATATTCCCTCTCATACAGTGTGTAATAAAGCTGTTTGCGAATCTAAAAGGTCTTCAAAGATAAATGCAGTTATTGTGTACCAAACGAACAAAGCGATTCTGAACTGCCTGAAACGAGTCGTCAGTAATTCCAGTCTCACTTCCAGCTCGAACCTACATAGGTTTGTAACAAATTTGCATAATGCCAGTCTGTGGTCTTCATTGGCTGAACAGCGTCTGCTTTGCCCCGCTCTCAAACACTGCAGTTGTAGCTGAGACTGGAAGAGTTTAGTTCGTGTTGTTCATGTTGAGAAGACAATGTTTTCTGTGCTGCGAAAGTAAAATCTACTTCTACACTTTAAAAGGACTAGAACTTGTGGTAGAATTGATTCGGTAAAACTGACGCCATTGTTACTGTTCGTACCACTGTGTATCAAGCGCTGAGAAAGAGCTGAAATTCAGATATGGTAATGGGCGTTTCGTTTCCGACTCGCGCTGTAAGCGGTAGACCAATCACAACAGACTGGGCCGTCTGACCAATCAGAGCTGAGCAGGCTCTTGGAGAGGCGGAGCTTAGAGAGGCTGAATCTACAAACAAACCGCTTTGAGACTGAGAAAAAGAGCTGATGCTGCTGTGTTTTTATGAGAAAATTCAAATGTTTTTGACCTTGGAATCATGTAAACCTGAAAACAAAAAAACTAAATTAGGATCCTTTAAAATAGCATAATTGGGGCATTTTAACATTTAATAATGACTAGCATTAACCAATGCTTTTAGTTTGAGGCGGGACTTTCTGTTAGTTTGAACAATGACAGACGAGTGGAATGTTTGGATGTGATCTCTATTTTCAACATTTGGCAACACTAGTGCAATAAATATTTTACTGTTTGTTTATTTGATTGGCAGGCACACTGCTATCATGGACAGACTCTTCTTGCGGCTGATAAATGTGGAGAGGCCATCAGATCCCTGCAGGAGGCGGAGAAATGTACGCAAAAATAAATCCCTCAATAAAGTATCAGACATTTCAGTCAATTATGATGTACTTTTAGTGGACATATTTTAGTGACACTTATTAAGTTCACAAGTTGTATATGTTAACATTAGTTAATGCACTGTGAACTAACATGTAAACGTTTTCATTAACAAGGTAAAAATATATCGCTCATTGTTAGTTTAATGCATTGACTAATGCTAATATGGGTAAAACTACAATAAGGTGTCATTTATTAGCATTAGTCAATGCATTAAACTAACAACAAATGATATACCTTTACCTTGTTAATGAAAACGTTTATATGTTAGTTCACAGTGCATTAACTAATGTTAACATATACAACTTGTGAACTTAAGTTATTTAGTTTTGTTTTTGCATTGATAGTAAAAAAAAATGAAATGCTGTAATAGTAAAAATGCTTCATTATTCTTCATAATTGGCAGAAAAAGTTGAATGTATTTTTGCAAAATGATGCTGTAATGACTTGTATTTTCTGAATATTTAAAGCTTTTAACTCTTTCCCTGCCAGCATTTAAAAAAAAAGTTGCCAGCCACCACCAGCGTTTTTGACAATTTTCACAAACGTTTCATGACCCCAAGAATATTTAGTTATGAATATCTGAACATGCAATATATCAAAAAGAACAGACCCTCTGCTTTTAAACAAAAAAAAGCCTGTTTTTTTTTCAAACTTCATGCATTCTTTTATCAACACTTGCTTAAAAAAGCTAAATTTTGAGCAAAAAGATGAAAAAAAATCATGTTTTTGTCAAAGATTACATCCAGATTAGATTCAGAACGGTGATCAAAACACAGATGGAGTAGATCGAGTCCATCAAAGCTTCACAGTCCTGTAACTCGTCCTGGGTCGACATTTCATTCAGTTTTCATTGATATGGGGTTTAATGTTTGATGATCGTGTTATTTGACATATGCAAAAGCAATGCTTCTATCACTTGTTTCTGCCTTTTCTTCGTCTGTGTTTTGATTAGGAGATTCAGTAATCTTTCAGAAGATGTGTAATAGCGCCCCCTACCGTATAACATTGAAAACACGGAAAGCCAGAATATTCCGTCAATGGCGGGGAAAGAGTTAATAGTTAAATCACATGTGTGAAATCCTTCTTTTGATGGTTGTAATGGCGGCAGGTTATTCGCGCGCTGAAGCCTTCTGTAAAGAGTACCGTCAGATGAAGGGTCCCGGCAGCACCGCCAAACCCTCGGAGCAGCTCTTCTTTAAGAAACTGGGCTCGTTCATCAAAAACACCCTGGAGAAATGCCAGAGAGAGAACGGCTTCATGTGAGTCAACAAACACATCCAGAGAAAATATAACGGGGTCCTATTATGCTTTTTTCACATGTTCATCTTTCTTTCTCAAAGTCCCTCCAGCAGGAGTTATTCTCTATATCAGTGTCAGTGTTTCTGAACTCCTGAAACGCCTCCATTGTAGTCTTGAGTTTCTTCCGGGAACAAACACGTCACAATATTCCTCATTTAAATAATTCATACGCAGAATAAAGGGGCGGGGCCTATTTGAGTTAGTTAGTAGTGTGTTGGAACTGGCGGTTATGGTAAGGGGCGGGATATTTCCCAAACACACTCGAAGCGCTCGACCAATCACAACACACTGCTCCAGCCGACCAATCAGAGCACAGTGTGCTTTTCAGAAGGAGGGGCTTCATAGAGACAGGAACTAAACAGAGCGTTACTGACAGACTAGAAGAGAGGAGCTGCAACAATATCAAAAATGTAAAAAAAATGGTGTTTTTGAAAAAATCAAGCATGAAAACCTATTCTTGTAGAATAAACGTTGAAAAAGGGTAAAATAGGTCCTCTTTAACACTCAATGTAACAGTATGATTAAAAAAAAAAAGCATCCTAGAAAACTCATTTTTCATGGCCAAATTTCTGTGTCAGTTACTTCCACAAGGTTCCTGCTGAAGCTCCTGCTCTGGAGTTGAAGGCTAGTTATGGTTTGGCTGAACCGATTCCATTCGAGCTCCCGGCTCTCAGCGCTCAGTGCACACCTGAAGTCTACGCCACCTTTGACCTTACCAGAGGACCGAAAGACGACAAGGTGAGGAGATCTTTCCCTTCCCACAAATAAGAGCATTTACACACACACACACAATGGTTACTGAGTTGGACTTGTAACCCGAAGGTCGCAGGTTCGAGTCTCATATCTATATATATATAAACATATATCATAAAAGAAGATCTTTTGAGAATTGTCTCAGAAATGTGTAGGTTTTTTTGTTCATAAAATGGTCAATGGTTCTTCAAAATATCTTCTTTTATGTTCTGCAAAAAAAAAAAGTCATTCAAGTTTGAAACGACATGAGTAAGCAAATGATTGTAGAATTTGCATTTTTTAATGAACTGTCCATTTAATGTGCTTTTTTTTTTTAAGTATGGAAATATGAAATAATCTTTTAACGAAATGATAGTCTAAATAAGAAACTAAAACTGCCAGTGGGTGGCGGTAAATGTCTAAATGAGTAAGTCATTGAATCATTCATTCATTCGATTCGCTGATTAATCCAGGAATGAAGTAAATGGCTCACTTTATGAATGAGTCATTGAATTATTCGTTCACCAGATTGATTCGCTCAAAACGCTGATTCATTCAGAAACGAAGCACCGCTGTGTTACTCTGAGATGCACAACAGTTCTGTTCTGGCTTTATAGGTAATATTTTCGTTGGCAAAATTTACCAATAACTTATTTATTGAACTGTTGAAAAAAAAAAATCACATTTGCACTTGTGCGAGACAAAAACAGCACTCGTGTGATATACCACTTGTTATGTGATATTATAGATAGCACTCTGTATCTCTGAACACCAATTGTCATAATGTCCCATTTTTACATCAAGCTGAAGCCCTGATATTGTTTCCCTCCTTCTAGCCTAAAGCGAAGCATGACGAGGAGATCAAGCCCGTGAAGGAGCCGGATCTGAAGCCACAGACAGACACGGGCTGCGTCGTCTCTTAATGCTGGCGATGGACAGGTGACGCATGATGTCTAGAGGAGTCTGTCATCTTCAATCGTCATTCTCTCCCCCGCTCAAATATATAACGATATAACATAGTGATATAACAGTGGCGTCTGTCTCGTGCTCGGATTCTCTTTAAGGTGTTTTAACTACAAACGACAGATGTTCTAATGAACGATTGAGTGAGTTTGATGAAGAATTAATCCTAATAACCCAGATTGAATCTGAATTCTGTGATCATTTGATATGCACTTGATTATCTTTCTGTAGCAGCATACCGATTTTATTGAGATATTAAGGGTTTATTGGGTCCAATGATTAGAGAATAACTTCTATAGGTCACTAAATTAATTATTTTTTCTCTTAATGTTTATAACTTGGCTCTTCATGTTGATGCTGGTTAATGATCCATTGTTCAACACAAATGCTAATGTTTAACAGTCTTTAAACTGAGTAAATTTTAAACAGAAATGTCATATTTCATATTTCGAAATGTTTTCATAAAGACACTAAAACCATTTTAAAACCATTAATCTTCTGTATTAAGACTTGCTCTAAATATATATATATATATATATAAAAATGTATAAGGGCTGTCAAATCAATTAATCGCATCTAACATAAAAGTTTGTGTTTATATGATATGTGTGTGTAAATATATATGCGTTTGTGTATATGTATATATGCACACATTATATAAATGCAAAGTTTTGTGTTAGATGCGATTAATCTCGATTAATCGATTTGACAGCCATTATATATATATTAAAAAAATTCTGTATTAATGTAATAAATAGGGGTCTGAAAAATAGGCTTAATGCAAAATATAATTTCTTGACTATTATTGTGAACTTCACTAAACAAAAGTGGATATTACCCAGATTATTACCTGTAACTCACTTTTAGCACATGAAATATCTGCTGTATGAGTAATATTTGTAAGTGGGAAAAAAGGACAAGCACATGTTTATTTGGGTCGTGGTATAAAAGAAATGGAGCGATACAGAGTCGTGTTTGAGTCGATGAAAACGTCCCAGATCAGAGAACTAACGTCTGATTATAATCATCTCTAATATCAGCTTTCAGTGGACGTAGTTTCCATACATGTAAATATTTACAGTCATATTTTTATGTGCTTCTGATTTGAAAACTTCCTAATAATCCAAATATGGATGGTTGGACAAACCGCATGTCTCGCTGCCATTTTCCCAGTGGTTTTATGCTGGTTTGATTTGATCGGTCTGTTGTTTTTATTATTTTTCTGTTTGTCCGAGTAAGTTCAACCATCTTAAAGTTAGTAAATACGACACTGGTGCTTAGAAAAAAACGTTCACACTGAATAAGCACAGAAATGATCACTAAAAAGGTGCAGGATGTTACAAAAACTGTATTCCGCTTGTTATTTCGCTCCGTAACTTTAATTCAGACATGATTCAGTCACATTGAAATTCAAGAGTTCATGTACTTATTAAGGGTAAATGATTGTCCGATATTTTGCTGTATATTTATTTAACATAATTCTGCTGAGAACAGGACGTTCTTCAGCGTTGTAAAATGACACTCCAGGGTTGCATTTATTTTTTGTAATTATTTCTTTTTTCCATCTATGCAGTTGTATGGATATGTATTCATCATCGAATATACTCGCCGATTATGATGTCAACATGTAACTCACTGTCATACATTTAATGTTTTTTCCCATTAAAATGTGTTAACTGTATGTTGCATTGCTTGTTTTGTTTTGTGCTCTATATCATATTTACTTTTTTCTGTAATACAGGCGGTACAAGTTTATAATATCAACATTAGTATGCTCTACACAAGTAGCTCAGGTCTTGTCTACATAAGTACTAAGTTAGACAAACAACATCCGTGTTCATGAAACGTACTTCCTCCTGTGATGGTGAAGGAAACTTTCTGCCGACTGTGATGGTGTAGTAAATAAAGACACTATTTGAGGATTTAAAAAAAAAAAGATATTCTCACCAAAGAAGCACGACGCAGCAAGAAGATTCACAGCATGCATTCAGACGTAAGTTACATGAAATCATTAGATCCGCTGTCTTCTGTATTGTGATTCCATGCTGTCCTAGTTTTAACTTTTTAACCAAGCCTTTATTTAATGTACATACACTTACTGGAGCACTGCCCTCGGTAAACACCTTCACTCAAACTATATTCGTGTTTCATTGAAGATTTACACTGACATTCAGACGTTTGGGGTCGGTCTCTTCTACTCACCTAAGTTGCATTTATGTCATCAAAAACACAGCAACATTGTGAAATATTATTACAAATTGTAATTTATTCCTGTGATCAAAGCTGAATTTTCAGCATCATTACTCCAGTCTTCAGTGTCACATGATCCTTCAGAAATCATTCTTATTTGCTGTTCAAGAAACATTTATAAATACTGTATTATCAATGTTGAAACAGTCATAATTGTTTTGTGGAAACTGACAGTTTTTATTTTTCAGGATTCTTTGATGAATTGAAAATTCAAAAGAATTTAAATTTAATCTTTTGTAACATTATAAATGTCTTCACTCTCACTTTTTGATCATTTTTAATAAAGACTTTAAAAAAATAAAATAAAAAAAAAATCCTGACCCCAAACTTTTGAACGGTTGTGTATGTATTTGAATTGCATATAAAATTTCCATCCATTTGGATTATACAGTTTTAACATAAACTAATTAACTTAATATGCAATTTGTTTTAATCTCATACATTTGAATTGAATATTGCTTCGCTAGCCATATTTTAACCACATTCATACTTTGTAACTGAAAAAAAAAATTCACAATGAAAAGATAAGCTATTTAAATAAATGTTTAAAATATGATTATTTGAGTTCAAACCAAATAAATGCATATGGTTAGTAATAAACTGTCATTTTTTGAGTGCTGTAATGTTAAATGTACTTGTTTCACTTATGTATGACTGACAAATATGCATCACTATTTATGTTGAAACTGTCATCAAAATGAATAGAAAATGTATATGCTATTCAAATACATAAATCTAAAATTTAGGCCTAAATACTTTTTGAGTGTAAAGGAGAGAACAAAACAATGCTTAAATGCCCTTGTATCTGATATATATATATATATATGAAAAGAAAAATACTGCTAAAACATTGTTTATAAGTTAAAGTCAGCATGAAACAGAAGTTGTGCTAGTCTTTTCTCTATTGTGTCGTATATCCGAGTGAAACGCTTCTGGAACGATAACAAATGTGGGCGGGGCTTGATTTTGTCTGTGGGGAATTGATTGGATGGTTGTGGTTTGCTATTGGGTGATCTCATGTGAGTGACAGGTTGCCCCGCCCACATCATTAGAGAAGAGAAGAGGGAAGTTATTCTGATTCAAGATTACAAAAGTGCATGAATTTAACAAATATAATAATGTGCACGGATAAATCATTTATAATATAATATTCCATAAAACAATGGTGATGTGCAGGAGCCGACGGGAGACCTCAGACAGGTGAAGGTGATTCACTTCTCTAGTGGAGAGATCCTGACAGAGGATGACAGTGAGGAAGAGGAGGCTCAACATCATCTTCATCAAGAGCCCAGAGCTTCTGACCCGGTCAGTGTGGATGATCATAGACATAGTAATAATAGACAGTTTCTAAAATCTGTGTCAGGTATGAAAATAATCAAAGGTTGTTTCGTATTTTTACCTTTTAGAGAAGCTGGACATGGAGGGATTATTCTCGGTTTTGGGGAACACAGATTTTGAGAAAGTCTTTGCGATGTAAGAAAACCTTTTTTATTGCAAAGGTCATTGTGTCTTTTTTCTAAAAGAACTAAAGGATTAGTTCACCTCAAAATGAAAATTTCCTAATAATTTACTCACCCCAAATGCCATCCAAGATATCTATGTCTTTCTTTCCTCAGTGGAAGAGAAATTAAGTTTTTTGAGGAAAACATTTCTGGATTTTTCTTCGAATAATGGACTTCAATGGCAACCACTGTTTTGAAGTCCAAATTAATGCAGTTTCAAAGGTCTTTGAAGTGCTTCAACGGACTGAGCACGATCGCAGCTGAGGAGGAGAGTCTTATCTAGCGAAACGATAGGTCATTTTCAAAAATATATATATATACTTTTTAACTACAATTGTTCGGATTGAGCTGATCTGCAACGCGCCGGGAACTACGTCATCACGTTGAAAGGTCACGCTCGATGTCGCGGGCGCTCCGGTGGAAGTACCGCCCCACTGTTTACCTAGCAACCGTGCGAAGGAGGATAGTTCAAATTGTATTGTATGTTGAATGACATATTTATGTCTTTGTGTCATATTATTGTTTAAAATGGTCCTTACGTGTGCGTATCCTGGGTGTTTAAATCTTTTAAAACCTAAACGTTTTTTTTTCGAGCGTGACCTTTCAACGTGATGACGTAGTTCCCGGCGCGTTGCAGATCAGCTCAATCCGAACAATTGTAGTTAAAAAGTATATATATATATATATATATATATATATATATATATATATATATATATATATATATATATATATATATATTTTTTTTTTTTTTTTTTTTAATGACCTATCGTTTCGCTAGATAAGACTCCCCTCCTCAGCTGCGATCGTGCACAGACTGTTTCAAGCACTTCAAAGACCTTTGAAACTGCATTGATTTGGACTTCAAAACATTGGTTGTCATTGAAGTCCATTATTCGAAAAATCCAGAAATGTTTTCCTCAAAAAAATAAATTTCTCTTCCACTGAGGAAAGAAAGACATGGATATCTTGGATGGCATTGGGGTGAGTAAATTATTAGGAAATTTTCATTTTGAGGTGAACTAATCCTTTAAGATAAAACAGGAAACAGCACTTATGGTGCTTTTCAGTACAATACATCCCAGACAGTCTGTCTTTTGTGTCACAAATGTTGTATGTAATCATATAGTAAATCACTTCATTTTTTATAGTTTGTGATTTTCTTGGAGAGAAAATGGCTGGTTTACTGGGACTGAATTCTGCCAAATATCAGTATGCTGTTGACCAGTATCACAGAGAACATAGGGTAACACACACACACACACACACACACACACACACACGCACGCACGCACGCATAGGGTAACACACACACACACGCACGCATAGGGTAACACACACACACACACACACACACACACTCACGCATAGGGTAACACACACACACACTCACTCACTCACATACACATGCACACTCACACACATGCACACTCACATACACATGCACATATGCACAGGCACACTCAGACACACACACACACACACACACACACACACACATATATGCACACTCACACACATACACATACACTTGCACACACTCGCGCACACACACACACACACACACACACACACACACACACACACACACACACACACACACACACACACACTCTTACACTTACAACCGAAAATAGCTTGAAGAGAGCTATTTACAGAGTAACAGAACCCAAATAATCTTTATTTTGTAGATACTAAAGATCAGTCCACACCGAGGAAGATAAATGTAATGATAACAGATATTTGAAAAATTGTTAAATGTGAAACAATAGCAGAGTCCATGCCACAACTATAACAACACAAAGGAACGATTTTGTTGGACTCACTTTCAGGACGATCAGCCAATCAAAATCCATCCTGATTTAAAGTCCACATGAAATCAAAGTTTTGTTGTAATGTTAGCCTGACTGTTATCTATAGGCTAGTGTGCTCCAAAACAATGACAAAAATCGCATTTAGAAGATATAAAACTTAGTCTCTCACTTCCGCCAATAAAGATCAATGATTTTGATGACATCACTGCTCTTCAGGTTCTCATCAGATTTTCTGTCCAATCAAATGCTCTCTAGAATCTGAAGCTCCAACATTATAAATAGACGGTGAAGCTGCGTCTAAAATCAGTCACTTGTTCACACATTTACTATCTTACATGATGAATGGCACATGTAGTGCACTATATAGGGGATAGGGAACGATTCAGACAGTGTAAATATGCTTTCAATTGGAGCGAAGTCTCATGTTTAGAGACATGATAGCACAGAGAGGATAATATTTTTTTTTAACCTGTCTAATGTATATGAGAGCATGTTTTGTGAGAGGATGTGTTGAGAGACGTTTATTCTTTGTATTTTGTGTTGTCTCTGTAAAGCTGCGGGATGGACAGAGTCCAAAACAAATTTCCCTTCGGGGACAAATAAAGTAGCCTATATCTTATCTTATGTGATCAAGTCGCCGCAGATCAGAAAACGTATCGGGTCCTTTGAATTAGAGAATGCTGTATTTTAAAGCAATATGGAGGAGAGATTAGGAGGAAACCGCGGCTTTAACGAGCTCAACGGATCTGAACCAGCTGTGATATAAACAAAACGCTATTGGCTATTTTAAAAAGGGGAGGAGCTGCTCGATATGCCCCGCCCTGTCTTCCTGTTTCAGATGAAATTATAATAAACAAAATGTTATCATACGCTGGTCTGGACACTTAAATAGATATCATTATAGTTATTTTTCTAGGTGTGAACTGGCTAAAAGACTATGTTACAAATGTGAAAAAGTTTGGTTGTAATTGGCTAAATGGATAACTTTGAGTGTTTTGTTTATGCAGAATGAAACGGAGGAAGAGGTTTTGTCTTCAAGCACCAGTGTGAACAAGGAGAGAATTAATCTGTCAAAAATAGAGAGTAAACAGTATGGAGCCACAAATGAACAGGACCTTAAAGAAACACTACAATATAAAGGAGAGCAGAATGAAGGATACAATTCTAACGAATAATGGATCTAAAAGAATGTAAAATTGTTTTGTTTCTTGTTTCATTTATGACCATTAAACTAAATTTGCTCTCTCTTTATAGAGACTGTTTAAGCTTAATTGTTTTAATTTTCAAACACAAAATATAGTTGGTTTAATTTTACAGTTGTACACTTTTCCATTTTAGGCAGCTTACGCATACTACATTTCCCAGATTGCACTGCGGTAACGCAGCATGTGACTGACGAGTACGCATGCGTGGGCCTCGCGCTACTTCTATCAGTCAGAAATCGCCGAGAGATACTTATTAAGAAATAGTTCGAGAGGCTAGAATGGCGGGCACGTTATTTCTGATTTGTTTGTAATTACATTATTTTAAATTACTTTTAAACTCAACGTTCAGACGTAAATCACCGTCAAGACGCAACTGAAGCGAATTTGTGTCACGTGGTACGCAAAACTTTTCTCAGCGCTGGTTATTATGAACCAATCACAGCCGTTGGTGATTAATCGAGAATAATTATTTAACAACATCATATAGGGGCAACGGCTAAGACCGATTTCTCATTGTGAGGCGCATGGCAGTTATTATAAAAAATAATTAAAAAAGATTATATAACTTTTTGTTCAAATGCTTCCAATAAGATAAAACCGTGTTGAAATTTGAATACAACTCAATAAGAAATCGGAATTGTGGGCCATCGCGCGCCCTCTAGAGGAATAACCGTTAATACAGTCATTAGCTTATAATGTTTGCCGCCCAATGCTAACAACAATGGAGGAGAGGTTAATAGCAGCGGTGTCCGACTATCCCGAGTTATACAATTCTACAATAAATTCATATAAAGACGCTGCTAGAAAAGCCAAAGCATGGAGAGCCGTGAGCCTACAAGTTGAAATACCAGGTAAGAGTTGATATTTCTTAAGTCGTTTCTTGCTAACTAAACTGCTAGTTATCTGCTGTTAGCTTGTTGCAGAGTAGGCTAACGGTTGAAGATATAAAGTATATCTCACGGATACTGTTTCCATATCATCATACAACTAACAGAACGTGTTTTTGAGTCGCAAATGCGTCTGATGGGTTCATCGGATAGATTTGTCACTTTACCATAGTAAAACCTGAGTTGTTTTGAGTTTGTGACCTGCACAGTAACTAGTCGTGTGTTTTGATTTCATCCAAAGTTTGAGTTGCATAACTGCTCATTTTGATGCACAAAGACAGAATAATAAGTTTAACCAGAGTTGCATTAGTCATATTTGTTTTTGTATGTTCAAATATAATTACAATGTTCCAAGTGTTGCATATTTAGTAATGTTTCTGTCAAGTATGATGTACATGCATGCAAGCTTGTTTGATGCTGTAACTTATGCATATATTAATGCCAGTGTAGACCATAACTTACAAAAGTACATTACTGAATGTATTTTTTTTAATATGCTGGGAAAGTTTTACATATTCAGTAAGTATTACATGTAGTAAATTATGGTCCAAACAATACATTTTCCATGCAAGAAACTTTTATTGCTGTTCATTTTATGTCATTTTAATTAAATCTACATATGCTTAAGTGACTGTTGATTGATTATTATAAAATGTATTGTTATATCACTATTTATTGATTATTGTAGAATTTATTGTTAATTATGTTATTAATTGAATATTTATAAGCTTAAATAACTATGTATTGATTTATTTTTAATTATATTATTAATTTAATATACATATGCTTTAATTACATTGAATTGATTATTGTAAAGTTTGTTGATAATATTATATTAATTAAATATACATCTGCTTAAATGACTGGATTGATCTATTGTTTGTAATATTAATAATTTAATATACTTACAATGACTATTGTAAGATTTATTGTTAATTATATTAAATAAGACATGCATGTGCTGTGCATACACCACTATTGATTGTATTAATTATATTAATAATTAAATATCCAAATACTTAAATTACTATATTTATATATTGTTAATTATATTATTAATTTAATATGCTTTAATTGATACATATATATATATTATTGTAGTTTAATTATATAATTAATTAAATATACTTGTGCTCAAATTAGTACTTATTGATTATTGTTATTTGTATTATGCATAAATCATTATTGATTATTGTAAGATTAATAGTTAAATTAATAATTAAATATACATGTGCTTAAATTACTATGTATTTATTTTTTTGTTATTTATATTATTAATTGAATATGCTTTAAATGCTACTTATTGATTATTGTAAGATTTATTGTTAATCATATTAAACATTAATGCGCATAAATCTCTATTGATAATTGTAAAATGTATGGTTAATTATATTATTTAATATATATATATATATATATATATATATGCTTATATCACTATTTATTGATTATTATAAAGTGTCTTGTTAATTGTATTATTAATTAAATATACTTGTGCTTAAATTACAACTACTTATTGTTTATTGTAAAATGTATTGTTAATTATATTAATTAAACGCATGCATAAATCACTTGTTTATTGTAAAATAATTATATTATTAAATATACATGTGCTTAAATCAATACTTATTGATTATTATAAAATGTATTGTTAATTATATTATTTAAGCATATGGATATTTAATCACCACTTATTGACTTTTTTAAAATGTATTGTTAATTATATTATTATTAATTAAGTATACATATGCTTAAACGGTAAAATGCAACAACAACAAAATCACCCAAATATCCATGGTCTTATTCAGCGATGACGATTAAAGTCACGTGACTATATATTCCATATCATTTTTCTGCATCAATTCAATTCACGTCTATTTGTATAGCGCATATTATACATATATATTTATATACATATCCATATTATATTTATTTACAAAAGATCTGTTATCAGATAACTTAAGTTATGCATTTTAGAAATGTACATATACAAAATCACAGTTAGCTAAAACTGTATTTATTTAAACAATGTAATAATTTAATGCAGATACAATGAGCTCGTTGAAGTAACGAATACTTGTTTGTAGGGCTGCACAATATATCAAAATATCGCAAATGTATATATCGCGACATGCATATCGCACCGGCTTGCAATAACTGGGGTCGTGAACAAAAGACAAAGTGAAAATCACTCACTGCTCTCGGCTGAATAACTTATGTAGCTTTAATAAGAATCAGGATATATTTAATTCATACAGTGAAAACTAAGCAGTGTTTATTTTTACATAAGCTGAAACCCTGAACCCCCTGGTTTACACTGATGTTAAAATAACACTTCTTATGCGACAGTAAAACACTGATGTTCACTTCCAGAAGCTGTAGGGATGTTTTCCAGTCACAGAATGTGAATATATATATATATATTATTTTACAGGGCTGTGTATCACCAACAATGTCACGATACGATATGCATCACGATACTAAAGCCACGATACGATACGTATCACGATACTAAAGCCACGATACGATACGCATCACGATATGGATCAATTTTTTAATTGAAATTTCTTTTGAGAAGAGTTTAGTAACAATAATATCTTTATTGAATAAACAGTGATATAACAGTTGTGATAACTGAAAAACTATTTAGTTTTTGTCATTTTGTCATTTGTCACACACACAGACACACAAACATACAAAACTAACACATGTGCACTGACTCGTGTGACTGGACAGACCCGAGACACACACACACACACACACACAGACACACACACAGACACACAAACATACAAAACTAACACATGTGCACTGACTCGTGTGACTGGACAGACCCGAGACGCACAGACACACACACAGACAGACACACAGACACACAAACATACAAAACTAACACATGTGCACTGACTCGTGTGACTGGACAGACCCGAGACGCACAGACACACACACAGACAGACACACAGACACACAAACATACAAAACTAACACATGTGCACTGACTCGTGTGACTGGACAGACCAGAGACACACACACACACACAGACAGACACACAGACACACAAACATACAAAACTAACACATGTGCACTGACTCGTGTGACTGGACAGACCCGAGACACACACACACACACACACACAGACACACACACAGACACACAAACATACAAAACTAACACATGTGCACTGACTCGTGTGACTGGACAGACCCGAGACGCACAGACACACACACAGACAGACACACAGACACACAAACATACAAAACTAACACATGTGCACTGACTCGTGTGACTGGACAGACCCGAGACGCACAGACACACACACAGACAGACACACAGACACACAAACATACAAAACTAACACATGTGCACTGACTCGTGTGACTGGACAGACCAGAGACACACACACACACACAGACAGACACACAGACACACAAACATACAAAACTAACACATGTGCACTGACTCGTGTGACTGGACAGACCCGAGACACACACACACACACACACACAGACACACACACAGACACACAAACATACAAAACTAACACATGTGCACTGACTCGTGTGACTGGACAGACCCGAGACACACACAGACACACAGACACACACACAGACACACAAACATACAAAACTAACACATGTGCACTGACTCGTGTGACTGGACAGACCCGAGACACACACACACACACACAGACAGACACACAGACACACAAACATACAAAACTAACACATGTGCACTGACTCGTGTGACTGGACAGACCCGAGACACACACACACACACACAGACACACAAACATACAAAACTAACACATGTGCACTGACTCGTGTGACTGGACAGACCCGAGACACACACACACACACAGACACACACACAGACACACAAACATACAAAACTAACACATGTGCACTGACTCGTGTGACTGGACAGACCCGAGACACACACACACACACAGACACACACACAGACACACAAACATACAAAACTAACACATGTGCACTGACTCGTGTGACTGGACAGACCCGAGACGCACACACACACAGACACACACACAGACACACAAACATACAAAACTAACACATGTGCACTGACTCGTGTGACTGGACAGACCCGAGACACACACACACACACACACACAGACACACACACAGACACACAAACATACAAAACTAACACATGTGCACTGACTCGTGTGACTGGACAGACCCGAGACACACACAGACACACAGACACACACACAGACACACAAACATACAAAACTAACACATGTGCACTGACTCGTGTGACTGGACAGACCCGAGACACACACACACACACACAGACAGACACACAGACACACAAACATACAAAACTAACACATGTGCACTGACTCGTGTGACTGGACAGACCCGAGACACACACACACACACACAGACACACAAACATACAAAACTAACACATGTGCACTGACTCGTGTGACTGGACAGACCCGAGACACACACACACACACAGACACACACACAGACACACAAACATACAAAACTAACACATGTGCACTGACTCGTGTGACTGGACAGACCCGAGACACACACACACACACAGACACACAAACATACAAAACTAACACATGTGCACTGACTCGTGTGACTGGACAGACCCGAGACGCACACACACACAGACACACACACAGACACACAAACATACAAAACTAACACATGTGCACTGACTCGTGTGACTGGACAGACCCGAGACACACACACACACACACACACACACAGACACACACACAGACACACAAACATACAAAACTAACACATGTGCACTGACTCGTGTGACTGGACAGACCCGAGACACACACAGACACACAGACACACACACAGACACACAAACATACAAAACTAACACATGTGCACTGACTCGTGTGACTGGACAGACCCGAGACACACACACACACACACAGACACACAAACATACAAAACTAACACATGTGCACTGACTCGTGTGACTGGACAGACCCGAGACGCACAGACACACACACACACACAGACACACAAACATACAAAACTAACACATGTGCACTGACTCGTGTGACTGGACAGACCCGAGACACACACACACACACAGACACACACACAGACACACAAACATACAAAACTAACACATGTGCACTGACTCGTGTGACTGGACAGACCCGAGACACACACACACACACAGACACACACACAGACACACAAACATACAAAACTAACACATGTGCACTGACTCGTGTGACTGGACAGACCCGAGACGCACACACACACAGACACACACACAGACACACAAACATACAAAACTAACACATGTGCACTGACTCGTGTGACTGGACAGACCCGAGACAATGAGTTAAATTAAATAAGTGTTGGAATGTGCACCAAGCACAGTAATTTCTTTACATTACGTTGAAATCATTTTAAACAAATAAATACAATAGAATAAAGATAGCCTACCAATAAAGAGAAAAGTTTTTGAATAGGTCTAGCACTAGTATTTAGAAATACTACAGAAACTTAAGTAATATAATTATATATGTAATAATTATTAAGTAATTAAATGTAATAACATTGGGTAGTATTTTAGTCCTGACTAAATTAAATACATCGACTATAAATCCAGATTCCTTATAATTAAAGCTATATTTTGTTGTTTTGACGACAATATTAATGACAGACACATATTGCTGCTGTCACTTTAAGAGGTAGTGCACGGATCCTGTGTTCATTATACTGTCACATGCATTTTATGCTTATTTAAGACATAACCGACTGTGTTGGATACTCACCAAGACCGACATTTTTGACATCATTTTGCTTGTTTTTGTCTGTAAAAGCGATATAATCCGTGAAAAAGAACTTTTGTTACTCACAGGCTGTTTGTGAGGCGGCTTTACTCTATGTATGCATGCAGAGAAAACCATCTCTCAGAGAGCGTGCGAGCACTGAATAGTTTAAAATCGCTTGAATGTTTTGCGTGGTAAGACTAAAAAGACGAGCGAATGGTAAACTTAAGTGACAATGCAATGCTCGCCCGAATATGCAAGTGAATATTCCGTCATGTCCCAACTCCTAAAAGTGTGAGTGTAGTATCGCCGCCTTCAGCGCGTTTGACGCTTGCCTTGAGCAACCCATTTTGAGAGACAGAAGACGCGGCACAGCTGAACACTCAATCAATGTTTGTGGGAATTTCCCGCATTATAAGTGGGAGACCTGCGGGAATGATTAGAATAATGCGTAATACTCGCAATCCCGTGCTGAAATTCGAGCCCTGAATTGGCTACATTCAAAAGCACGAGACGCGCATCGCCAGGAGTCCATGACGATGTATCGTCGTATCGATATTTTGAACACAGCCCTATTTTACACACTCTAAGCATTATCGTATCGAATATCGCATTATTTATTGAGTTTAATTTTCTTCAATATCGTTCAGCCCTACTTGTTTGTGAACAGATGATTATGCCGTTTGGAGAATCTATGATTGGTGCGTGTGAATATGATGAAGCATATGAATGTGAATCTGATGGTCAGTGTTGGTTGTGTCTCTGCAGAGGA
>JAPDVR010000012.1:4770804-5010804 GCA_026230005.1 Gila orcuttii
TTTGCTTTTAAAATTTACAAAATTTTGCTAGTAAATTTCACAAATCACAATGAAACCGCAAGACATTATTGAAATATTCAAAACATTGAATTAAACATGAAACTTTTAAGTAGAAAGAGTGAAATAATATTTTCTTGTAAAACTTACTCCAATAATCGTTGTCATTTTTTTCAGTCATCCACCCATCCATCCATCCATCCATCCTATCCACCCACCCACCCACCCACCCATCCATCCTATCCATCCACCCACCCATCAATCCATCCATCCACCCATCCATCCATCCATCAATCCATCCACCCATCACTCCATCCACCCATCAATCCATCCACCCATCCATCCATCCACCCATCAATCCATCCACCCATCCATCCACCCACCCACACATCCACCCAACCATCCACCCATCCACCCATCAATCCATCCACCCATCAATCCATCCACCCATCACTCCATCCACCCATCAATCCATCCACCCATCAATCCATCCATCCATCCATCAATCCATCCACCCATCCATCCACCCAAACATCCACCCAACCATCCACCCATCAATCCATCCATCCATCAATCCATCCACCCATCCATCCACCCATCAATCCATCCATCCATCAATCCAGCCACCCATCCATCTACCCAAACATCCACCCATCAATCCATCCATCCATCAATCCATCCACCCATCCATCCATCCAAACATCCACCCATCAATCCATTCATCCACCCATCCATCCATCCATCCATCCTATCCACCCATCCACTCACCCATCCATCCATCAATCCATCAATCCATCCTATCCACCCATCTACCCACCCATTAATCCATCCATCCACCCATCAATCCATCCATCCATCCATCCATCCATCAATCCATCCACCCATCGCTCGATCCACCCATCAATCCATCCACCCATCCATCCATCCACCCATCCATCCACCCATCAATCCATCCACCCATCAATCCATCCATCCATCCATCAATCCATCCACCCATCCATCCACCCAAACATCCACCCATCAATCCATCCACCTATCAATCCATCCATCCATCAATCCATCCACCCATCAATCCATCCATCCATCCACCCATCCATCCGTCTGTCTGTCTTTTTTCAGGACAAGCTTGTTTAAAGATTAACTTTGCTTTTAAAATTTACAAAATTTTGCTAGTAAATTTCACAAATCACAATGAAACCGCAAGACATTATTGAAATATTCAAAACATTGAATTAAACATGAAACTTTTAAGTAGAAAGAGTGAAATAATATTTTCTTGTAAAACTTACTCCAATAATCGTTGTCATTTTTTTTTCAGTGAATATAAAAATTAAAAAAGTTACATGATTTTTTGTAAATACAATTCAATTTAATTCTACACTGATGTTCATTCTGGTGTAACAGTTTTAACTCTGTTACCTTAGCGGTTATATTTTTCCACACCATTAGGTGGCGCTAGTCACCTTCATAGATGAGTATTTAACCAGGTACTATACCTGAAGAAGTAGGCAAGCATGTGGATAGAGGAAGCAATGGCTTTCTTGGGCTATTCTGTTGGACTTTATAAGGTCCTATGATTGAGGAATGTGTTTCCTTTTTGGTCAATCAATGGACCTTTTTATTCTGGTGCTTTCTTACATGGATGAAAGTACTTGCTTCAGCTAACTTTCTGATTTGTGGTTTGGTGTTCGGATTATGACGCTTGGATGTTGAACGTGAGCACTAGAGTGTTTGGATTGTACTTGTGGCAGTCAAGAGGACACTTTTCCTATCTGCAACATCTGGATTGTCAAATTACAAGCACGGACTTTTGCAAGGACATTTCCTCCATTACCAAGCAATGTCGATCTCAACATCAGCTAAGTTTAATCATTCACTTTTCCAGACCAGATTCTCTGAATGTTTAACATTTCTGGTTTGATGATTGATGTAACTGATGTTTTACTGTTTTCTACCTTGTTTATTATATATTTTTTTTTTTGTATGATGTAAACATTTGTGATTTTGGGTTGGTGAATACATTATAAGCGTAAAGCTTGTGTCTGATTCTTCAGAAATATAGCTGTGTAAACCAAAGCAAACTAGTTTTTTTTAATCTATACCTAATCTAATATCAAGTCTTGCCATCCCTTCTCTGATATATAACGTAAGTCCAAAAGGGGTAACGGTTATACTGGGCACAGAAAGATTTAATTCTTTTAAAGAAATGTATACATTTATTACGCAAGGAGGCATTAAATTGATCAAAAGTGACAGTAAAAACATTTATATTTCAAATAAATCCTGTTCTTTTGAACTTTATATTAATCAAAGAATCCTGAAAATAAATAGATCATGGTTTCCACAAAAATATAAAGGACCGAAACTAAATTAAATTAATTATATAGCACATTATACATAAAATGTTAATATAAATATTACCATATTTGATAAAATGAATAAAGCCTTGCTGAAACTTCTTTCAAAAACATGAAAAAAATATATATATACCGACCCCAAACTTTTGAAGGGTATACTACCTTAAATGTAAATAGCATTTCTGTATTCTGTTTGCTACCTCAGATATAATTCAGGAACTGAATGGGAATTTAAAAGGCAATCTAAATTCAATTCTGAACGGTGCAAAACCCTTAAGTTGTGCTGCAAGTTTTTTTGGTCTGTAAAATGAATCTTCTTCTTCCTCAGATGCACGCTGGGCTCAGAGATTAGCAAACACACAGCGATGTTCTCAGGAACAGGTGTCACCACTCCACAGTAATTACATCAGCTCAGTCACTCTCAGCAATCATGCGCACGCGTAACATCCTCGTCCAAATGTCACTTGTGTGTGATGATGATGATGATGACAACAAAATGACAAACACCGGTGCTGATCTGAGACTGATCTGCCAAATCATACAGAGAATCAATAAGCGTTTAAATCACATGCGTTTGTGTGTTTTCAGCTAGTTAAAGCTAGCCAAGTTTCCACTACTAAAAATATTTAAGTTGAGATTACATTCTAATTTTAAGTTTAATGTATTAGCTTACTCATATATTTTAAGTTAAGAGCAATTAAAATATATGAGTACAAAATAAAAATCTGCCAGTTCTTCTAACTTAAACTTTGAATTTCTTAACTTAAAATATTTATGTAACGGATTACCTCAATTTTTTTTAGTTTTGCCAAATTATTTGGGTGTACAGTGCAATATGAGTGTATACTATATAATAATAAAAAGTTTATTATATATAAAAAAAAAATGAACAAGAACATTTTTAAAGTGACGATGCAAATTAATCATATTTTTTGTTGCTGAAGTTACATCAAATATGCTATTAAATCATCTCTTAATGTTCTCATAAATACACATCACATCATCACTGATAAACTGGGACAAAAAGAGGCAAGAAACGGTAATGCAGCCGCCTTGCTGTAGCCCTGTCCTTTCCTTTCAACGTTTATAAAAAGGGGTCAAGTGACATTTATCTGCCAGTTAAAGAGAGAAAAGTGTCTAGAAATGGAGCGTGTAACATTTGACAGCATCACATTCATTAAGCTCAGCTTCACATGAACATCATTACGAGGGAAACTGATCATTTACTGCACGTGACGTGAGATTCAAGACTCAGACAAACACCAACTGAATATGGAAAATGACGCATTCGTCAGGTCATGGAATGTTCAAACATTCTGCTTGGATTCTACAACAAACCTTCTTGACTTGAACAAAAAACTGTTGCTGTGGCAATGAGGTAAGCGTCTGTTCTTCTAACTCCATAGAAACCAAAGTGTGCGGGGGAGCAACTTGCGTGGTGGACCAGGAGAAACATGACCAAACGTTAGCTACTACTGTACACCAGATTAAGTTGCTGTGGTTAGTGGGAAAAATGGCTGATTATTGGACAAAATGAAAAAGGCCTCTGGGAAGAAATGACAGAGCTTTACTTATGGTATGATGTTCACAAATCTTTATTTATATGGCACTTTTTACAGATTGTTTCAAAGCAGCTTTACAGAGATAACAGGAAAATAATACAACAAAGTTTGTTTCTAGAAGAAAATAGCTAGCTTAGTCTATCTTAAGTAGGTTCAGTCACGGTTCATTTGTTGTAAAAAAAAAGTTCTTAATGTAGTTCATTTATTTATATAGCCGCTCCGGAGAAAAACGTGATGTCATTGTCCAGCTCAGTTGTGTAATGTTACATTTATTTGTGTCTACTGGTAATGTAATGATCTTTATTAAAATAAACAATAGGAAATTTGCAATACATTTTTAGTTACATAAACAAATTGGTAGCCTATCTTCAATGTGATTTGATATGCTTTTTTACCAGCTGTCTGACTGAAAGTTGGCTATTTAAACAGGTCATTTAATGACTCAACATCGCCGTACGCAGAATTAAAACATAAGACCTGTAATTCAAAGTGTAAATGTTAAGCAAAGGTCCCATAATCAACATGAAAACATGGAGATCTCACTCAAGGCTTTTACATCTAAATTCCTGAGAATTTGAGTAGGTTAATCATGTTAATTATTGTGTACCGCATATTCAGAGCCTTCATAATTGTTATTAATGTCTTTTATGGATCAAGCATGACACCGTGTGTGCAATGCATTTTTATGCATCACAATGTGACTTTGAGGTGAATGTTTAGGTGCAATACAAAGACATTTTGAGCTGTACGACTTTGCGTAATTTGAGAATTTTTTGTTGTTGCTTGTTTAAACAAGATATACCGATTCCCGAACAATTCTAAACAGACTACTAAACAATAACATGTAATATACTAGAGGTTCGGACAAAATGTTAATTGCTTCAGTTTATTTAAAATGTTTAAAGTAACACTATGTAGTTTTTCAACCTTCATAATATATTTCCAAGACCCTTGTGATGGTACATCGACTTACAATAGGTTAAATGACATGTCTGCCATAGCCTGACGTGGTCTGTATCGCTTTTACTGGCACTATGTAACTTCGGGTTTCGGGTAGTAACCGGAGCACAAAAAGAACTACAAAATTCGACTGCTTTACGGCATACATGTTTTTTCTTCGTTTGTGATGTCTTTCATAAAATCATGCATCATACTCTACCTTGTCTGTGGCCATTGTTGATTCCAAAGCCGGTGCTGGATAAACAGCGAGCGTGCGCGTGCGACAGTAGGCTGCGGTAGGCTAAATTATTTACGACAGCGGTAATGGACAATTCCGCTTCCAACCTGTAGGGCGACCGCAGAGGAAAAGTTCCTTGGTGTTGCTTTAATTAATCTGAATGAATTATAAAATGCAACAGTATCATTACTGGATGAATCAGCGTTTTTGAACGAATCTCTTGAATGAATGATTCAATGACAAAACATTTTTAACAGTCGCTTGTCGCCACCTACTGGTGTAACGATGTAATTGATCCACTCGTTATTTGAAGCACAAAGTTCCTATTTTAATACTGCTAATAGACACATGTGAATCATTGTCATTTAGCATTGAGATCACATGGGTGTTTGAATTGAGATCATGATCTTTTGACGATTAATCGTGCAGGTCTACAAGTAACACAATGACTTAAATGTGAAATTTTAAAGTATAAAGGCTAAAATAGTATTTTCTTGTAAAACGTACCCCCTTGTTTAAACATCGAAAAAAATGTTTTTACAGTGTACTTTGTGATTCAATTTGATTCAATGAAATACGATTAAATTCCAGCGGGCCGGAGCTTTTTGAGTGTTTTCTGTTAGAACGGTGTCGTGTTAATCAATCAAAACTAACTTTAGCTAGACAATAACTTTATTCTAGAGATGCTGTAAAGCCAAAACAATCTCTGTTACTTTAATTTCCTATTATCACTGTAAAGCTGCTTTGAAACAATCTTATTGTTAAAAGCGCTATATAAATGAGGGTGACTTGACTTGACTTCCAAAACGATTCTCTGCCGCTTTCGTTTTGGACGTGTAAATTTAATATCATGGTATTTGGGTCGACGTGCTTATTCAATAATCAAACTGATTTAACTTCAGAACTCTTTGTTGTACGACCAAGGTCCAAACTTAACATTTGCTAAGTCCCAAACTGCATTTTCATCAATGCTAGTAACTCCATAAGGATTTGTAACATTATAAAATTGAATTGTAAGAACAATAGCCTGTCTCAGACTAATGCAAGCGACGTGAGCGAGTCAAATCAAAGACAGACCTATCAAAGAAGATTCAAGGGTCTTCATTACTTCTACCTCAGTGAACAAAAATAATTCTTTTATTCATCAGGTTCATTCAGATCTCTATTCTTCACATTAAGCCACCGAAACTAATAAATTGAGAACAAAATAAAAATGTATGGTTGGTGAATTTTCATCTGCCTCTAGTAGGTGCAAGAACAAAGTAAATTTTGGACCCTCAATACATCAAAACAGATGAGCAGCCGATATCTAACAGGTCTTTATTCTGACGGCCGCTTGAGAGTTCAGACACTCGTGTGATCGGTCTGTTCACTAGACAGACAGATGGCGGTTTCTCTTACCCACTGATCCTGGAACAGCGACTGGACATGGAACAAAGCTCTGCATTTTAGTTAACAGAGTCAGCAGGTTACAGATGAAGAGCGATGCATTTGATGCCACAGACAGCACATCACATGATGACATGCGAAATTGCCTTATTAATATATGCAACATTAGCATACGACAAACCCCAAGCATCGCCCCGGGCCTCTAATATCCAATCCCCCGATGAAACACCGTCAGAATTCCTCCTCAAACATCAAAAGAGAGAACTGGTCATCTATAATCACCTGCGTTCGCTCGGAGCGCCCAGAACAAGGCATGGAAGGTCTATCACAAGACGTCAGTGAATCAAAAATGCCAGGCAAATGTCAGCGGAGCTCATATAAGGTCCTTTCCTTGACCTTCACTCTTCACTAATGTGTGTGTGCACACCGCTTTAACATCACTCGCAGACACAAACACACGTCCATGAACTTATGCAGACATGCACACACACCTGCACACGCTCACAAAGAAATGTCACTCTGGTGATGTCAACAAATCTCTAAGTTGCTGTTTAAAGGGGTCATGAACTGCATTTTTATTTTATTTTATTTTATAATGTTCTCTGAGGTGCACTTATAATGTTATCAAGATTTTTACACCATTTAGAAGTAATAAGATATTTTTTATCCCGTTTTGACCCTCTCATTTGCCAACAAAACGTCTTGTAATCCTCTGAGGCATCTCTGGTTTTGTTGCTGGAGTAATCCTGTGTTTGTGTCTCACTCGTATTTACTACTACATTACGTGTGTGAATTGGTGGGCGGGGCTAAAGAGTCAATGATGTAGAAGTAGGCGTTGATCTTCTGCACTATGAAATAATAATGTGACAAAATCTGAAACGAGTGGTTTTCTGAGCTTGGTTTATATAAAATCTGTTTTTGGACTAATGAGGAAGTTTTGAGTTCTGAAATTTAAATTTATGATATTTTTCTAGTACAATGGCCTCTTACATGTCAAAAGATCAAGGAAAATTAGATTTCTGGATTCATGACCACTTTTTTCAACCCTTTTTGTAGGATGCTGTAAAGCGATTTTTAAATGGCTTTGACTGCCGTGGCTTTTTGCATTAGGCCTTGAATTTTGAAAGGAATAGACCATTCAGAAATAAAAGTTATGTCATAATGCTGCTCAAAAACTATGTGATTTTCTTTTGTGAAACACAAAAGAAGGCATTTCGAAGTGTTTTCCTGGCCGCTGTTTTCCGGGCAATTACAATGAATGGGGAGTGATGCATTCAAGCTTCAAAAAGAACTTAAATGCACCATAAAAAAATCTGGAAATAATCATAAAAAATGGCCCATTTGAATTGTGCGCTACATACTGAAGCCATACAGTAGTATGAAATGTAAGTTGTTACTCAGAGCAGTTTTATTATTGTTAACTAAAACTATTGAAAAACATTTCTATTAATTTAAATAAGTTTAAACTTAAACTGAAATAAAAATAAATAATTTTAATAATTTTATTTCAGTTATTTGCAAAGGAAACTGAAAATAACTAAACAAAAACTCAAAACAAATAGAAAAATATGACAGAAACGCACAACAAAATTACTCTAAATTTAAAATAAAATGAAAAATATAAATATTAAAATGATGAATAAATACTTTAATACTATATTAAACTAAAATACTTGACTGTGATCTATATTATTTTATTTTAACACCATCTCAGCCGCAGCCTCATGGTGAGAACAAAGTAGATAACAAAGAAAGAAATGTGTGCAATTATGTACAATTAACTAAATAAAACCATATAAGAAATTTACAAATAATACAAAATTATAAAAATTATAAAATGTAATCAGGTGATACTTTTCAAAAATGTTTCTTTGCTTTTTTTTACATTTAAAAACTGCAGTAAAATGTTAAAACAGATTCATTGAAAAGATTTGATTTTTTTTTTAAATTGTTCATTCACAAATTGAGCAGTCACTCAAAATTTCCTAGCTTGTATGACTTTCTTTGATCTTATGATTTCAGGAAACTTGAAATACAGCGCACAAGTTGTACGGGCTACTTTTATTAAAGTTTAATGGTGTTTTCACACCTTTAGAGTCCTCCTGTGGTGAAAATCCAGCTTTTAATGGTGTTTATATGTCTATGTGGTGTTTTTAATGCTTTAAGACAAACCACATGCAAATTCATAAATCAACACCATTGATGAGTATTTTCTCTTTAAAACTGCAGTGAATCAAAGACAGTCTTAAAAACACGGCTTGAAATCGCTGGTGTTTCTGACGTCACAAACTACCTTGTAACCAATCAGATCAACATGTGATCGTCAACGAGTGGATCTCTGAGCTGAGTGAGTGAGTGGAGGCGGGGCTCATTTGCATATTCATAGAACCGTGTATACTAAATGAGGCAAGGGCCAGACTCAAGCTATTAAGGCATGACAAAAAAAAATTCAAGGAAAAACCATTTAAATATGTAATTTTGGTGATCAAAGATGAGATTTAAGTTATAAAATTATTGACTACAGGGGGACTTTAAGAATTTTGAAAGCCTCGGTCCCCATTCATTGTTGGTATTGCATGGAAAAAGAGCGACCAAATTCTTCATAATATCTATAAAACTTAGGAAAGAAAGTCAAATGATGATGCACGAGCACAGCGAGGATGTGACGTTTCTGCTCAGAATCTTCATCAGCATGATTCAGTCTCCGCATCTCGTTCTCCTGATGTCTCCGCAGCAGAAAACACACTCGCTCTCGTCCTCTGTCCTGTGACCTGGAGGGGTTTCCCTGCACAAGCACTGCCCGTTTATATTCTTAATTTCATTTCCCCAAGACCTGCTCCACACAGAATCATTACAGACATCTTTGGAGACAAATATTCACACCACCTGACTGAGCCAGCAGCACCATGTAAATTGCATATGAGAACTCGCCATGAAAATCTATAAAATATGAGCCAGAACTGACAGCAAATAAAACAAATAACAGGTTAGCCAGAGCAGAGTGTGGTGCACAAAATGGTCTAAATAAAAGACAATCAATCTCAGACTACAACCTATCACAAAGCCCACATCTAGAGCTCCATCCAGAATGTTCCATTACCGTTAACCATCGCCACTGCTGTTTAATGGAGTCATTACACTCAAATGATGACCGACAGGTGTGTTAGGCTGGCCAAGGGAAAACCGGCCACACACACTCACACAACAGTGTTAATGCCGTTAAGAGAAGTGTAAATGCATCATATGCATGTGGCCCTGCACAAACAACATCTGTGGAAATTAATGAATGTCAAGAAACACCGCACACATATCAGTAAATAAATACTCATTTATGTGTTTAATAATTGCATTTGAAGCAGGACTCGCAATGATTTAAAATTAAGCAAAATAATGAATAATACTAATGTGTAGGCCGCTTTCGAAACGCGCTTTGTGAAGCTTCGAAACATTTTCGAATAATTCTTTTCGGACCAGTGATTCAGAGCGTGTGTCAAACTGCCAAAGTCACGTGATTTCACTAAACGAGTTTTCGTAACTTTTAGGAAACATTTTGAAATTTCAACGGTTCGCAGCTAGATGATCAGAATATGTTTGTTTTATTAAGTTTTAGAAATTTGTAGACACTTTTAATGACACATTTTTTGTATAATAAAGAGGAAGAGTTTAGGGTAATAGTCTCTTATTGGCTGGATTACCAATATTACCAAGCTTTCCATGAAACAGCCCAACAATTTGATGAAATAACACATATTATACAGACACTTCGTATTTAATGGTATTAAGGGCGGGACACACCAAGCCGACAGTTTATCCGGTGTGTTCAGGACCGTTGGCTCTAGGCGGACGCTGTCTGTTTTTTTTTTTTGGGCCGATTTAGCATTGAATCAGGGTTTGGGCCGTCGGTGAGAGAGAGAACTCTGATTGGCTGGGTGAACGAGTCAGTGCACGAATATAAGCGAAAGTGATAAAAGCGAGCAAAGTAGTCAAGACGGTACAGACTGAGATAATTTTCCGTCGTCTTACCTGAGCATTCAAATGCATGAATATTTAAACAATAACATGATTGATATTCAAAATGGTAAGCAAGCGCTGTTTTGTTTCCGTTTGTATATTTGCAGTCCTAGTTCCAGTTTCCCTTTTTGAATGACAAAATAGACTATACCTGCTGATATAGTCAGATATTTACATGCATGTATCGCAGGCGCAGAACGTACGTTCTCGTTGATAGTCGTCTTTAGTCCTTTTGGTGTGTTCAAGCGCAGCTTTTAGGCCGAGACGCATCCGATAACACAGTCAGCTTTCGTTGCCACTGGTTCTTTGACGTCGGCTTGGTGTGTCCCCCATTATTTTCGATAAAACACTTGCATTTTATTTGTAAAAGGTGTTTTTATTAGGGATGTCCCAAGCCGAACTTAAGGATCAGTATTGGGGCCGATTATGCTTTTTTTTGTTAACTACTCCGTATCGGCTATCCTGAACCCCAATTCGAGCTTCCGTGTTTAGCATACACATTAAAATTAAAATAATTCATTTACTGTTTATTTTTTATCTGCCGTCAGATCTGAGACTTCGTTATCATAACGCGTTGCTATGTCTTGCCTCTTGCTTAATTTGGACTTGACTGACAGACTCATCTGACAGACAGACTCAGATTCATCATATTATGTATATCATTTGTTATATTGGAATTACACTAGAAGCCCCCCTTTTTACAATTGAGCCCATGAGAAAATCTCTGCACATCCCTGTATGCACTGGATTGATTTTAATAAATTTAATGTGCTTCAAGTGTGCACCAAGCAGGAAAATACAAGTATCAAATCGGTATCGGCACAGAAGATGCTAAATATTCACTGACTCGAATCGGTTCAGGGGCACAAAAAAACTTGATCAAGGCATCCCTAGTTTTTGTTGCATTTACACAGTTTTGACCAGCATGTGGCTTCCAAACAGTGAATCATTTTGCGAAGCAACTTGTTCAGTTGATTCAAAGTTTCAAAAAGCTTAATTTCTCCCATCACTAATAAACATAGCAATTATTTTAATTTGTTTTGATCTAGTTTAACTAGCATCTCTGATTTAAAGTGTAATGGTGCATGATAAGCGATTAGAGATAAGCTCAATTAGTGAATCAGTTCAAACTGTCCATTTCAAAGAACTGATTCAAAACTCTGATTTGTTTTGTGTCTGTAAAGGCTATTAAACATTGAGATACAGTATACATAAGATCCCATATTGCTCAGATGTATTTTTGTTTATTTCTTAAAACTCTAAAGCTGCGCTGCTCAAAACAAACACTCACATCTCACTGCAAATTATTTTACAAGTCTTTACTTATTTTACTGAACCTATGGGAGACATTAGGAAACTAATGAAGACTTTTATGATTCCAAACACATTCTGCAGCAAACTACATCTCCATACAGATTAAGATGCATTACAGACTCAGTCATTGTGCGCTTGAGAACTTCTTAACTTACAAATAAACTGTATGCGTTTAGTATTCAGTACGGCTCCACTGGAAAATACACTTCCTAAATACACTTCTGTAGAGTTAATTTCAAGAGTGATCATCAGTTTATTTATTCATTAGTTGTCTGGACTCTCAAAGTTCCTTTCCACTCTCTGACTGACTGCATTAAACAAAACTCATTAGCATTTCACATTGGACATGTTAAAATGAAATTAAACTACCATCTTGAGACGCATATGTGAGGGTCTGGTCTCACACTGCAGATGACAGGCAATATAGTCAATAACGGTTCATCCAAAGACAAATATTGTCTTAAATTAGTACACAGCTCATTTAACGTCACATGTTATAAAACATAGCATCTGTTTTATACAAGAATCTTCAGAAGAGGAATTTGCAGGTTCAAAACCCCCAAAAGAGACAAGAGAGCAGGAAAGGGTGACGATCAGATGAGATGGCGTTATTGCAATGAAAAATGTGGTCATGTGGTCAAGACCTAGGCCATAGGAAAGACAGAAACAGACCTTAAACAGACTTTCCTGCATTCATTTATAGACAAATTGATCTATAAATGAGCATGCATCCAAGGACACTGTGTGAATGATTTACTGTCTTGTTGTGTAGTGTCTTTTGATATTATCTCTTTGATAATATCAAAGAGATATACATAGTGTATTTTATTATAGAACCAGTGGTCAATGTAACCTCAACTACACCATGTTTGGTCTCTATAACGGATTGAAGCGTGCTCCGAGTGAAGACCGAGCACCGCGCGAGCCACAACAGAACGCGGTATCTGCGCCACTCATCGCTGCGGCAACGAGCACTTTGATCACTTGATAAAAAAAAAAAAACATTTCAGCGCTAGATCGCCTCTTATTTAACAAATGAACAAAATGAATGCTCTGCTAGTTAACTGGAGATGTTTTATTTATTTGTATTGGTACATCCGTGCCGCGAGATGTTTCAAAAGTGGTGGTGGTATTTATTTATTTATTTTTTGATCTGATGTAGTTGGTTCCTCAACTACATCAGATTCAGATTATTTTATTTAATGCCATGTCAGCATTCAAAGCTATTTTCATGGCAAAAATTATATTATAAAAATACAAATATCATATACAATAAAACAAAACAAATATAAACAACAAGTCATATTATACAACATATATTTTTTAATTAACCTATGATAAAAAAAATCCAAAAACTTTTCAGGCATAATCTCATTAAATATGTCCTTTAATGAAATATCTTCATAAAAGAGCATTCTGCTCAACTACATCAGATGTTCATAATAATAACAGAAAAAAACTTGCCATAGTTTTGTCCATTTGTCAGTAGCCAGTTTTGGTGTAACAAGTTGTACATTTTGTTGCCAATTAGTAAATGTAGTGGGTGTATTAAGAGGCTACAATTTCCAAGTATGTCTAAGAGTAACTTTGATCCCCTCCCATTAGGCTGATCTGATGTGTGTTGGTCTGCCTGACCCCTCTTTGTTTGGAATAATTTTATGTTACTCATTTTCTAAATACAATTAAATAAACACTTGGTGGTTCTTCAAGATCTTGACTGTAGCCTATTTTCTGTAGCCCCCCCCCCTCCCCCCTCTTTCATTTCTACAAATGGTGCAAAGTCTGCTGGATTATAGATAAAAGATTCCCATTCCCCTGCCATTCTGTGATCGGCAGTGATCGGCAATCGGCAGATCATTATTTTGGTGATCGCTGATCGGCCCTAAAAATGCTGATCGGAGCATCTCTATACATTAAGTATCCTTACCCCTTTTAAAGAAGGGTGTGTTAGAACTAAACTGATGGTTTGCTCAAGGCTGTTGATCTGCTGAATGTCAAACAATGCTATAACTTCTTGCTTTCTTGTATTTTGCTTCAGCTCTCTTTCCCTTGGTAAACTGTATGCATGTATGTATGTGTATGTTAGAGTAGTTTAAAGGGGTCATGAACTAGCTTTTTAAAAAATGTTATATTGTTGTCTGAGGTCAACTTATGACGTTCGCTTGGTTTTTACATTCAAAAACATCAAAATGAATAAGTAATAGGCTATTTTCTACCCTAGTTTTGAGCCTAGCTCAAAAACGCTCGGTTTTTATGGGCATCTCGCATTGAAGACTTGGAAGTAAACGCCCACTGCTGTGAGTGGATAACAGTTTTGCATATTATAAGGAGTTTCAACTCACTCGTCAGTAACGATTAGACTGATACACATGTACACATAATTATTAGATATCAAACGATCTGTACCAATGCAATACTAGCCTATCAGATTATTATTATTTTTTAAATAAAAATTTTACTCACATAAGTGTGTTGCACCATTCCTGTCGGATCCTGGAACGTCATTAAAAATAAAGTTTAACCAAGCATTCCTATTGGAATCCAGAGGAAGCTTATGCAGCGACTGTCTTCTTCCACAACCAGGCACTGCACAATATTTTGTAAATGTCATGTTTATTGCTCGGTAGCTCGATCGGGTTTGTCATCACGAGGTAGGCCCATGTTATTTAGCTATGCGTGTAATGCGCGAATCGGTGGGCGGGGCTAAAGTAGCCGTGTTGAAGTAGGCGTTGATCTTCTTCAGCGGGGGTGGTGTTTTATCCTCTTTGACGTCATAGTTCCCCACTTTGAAAAACGAGTCGTTTGCTGAGCCTGGTGTCAATAAAAGCATTTATTGGACCAACAAGGACGTTTTCAGTTCTGAAATTTACAGGATATTCTTATAATATGATGACCTCTTAGATGTCAAAAGCTCAAGGAAAATTTGATTTCTCAGTTCATCACCCCTTTAAGTGTTTAGATTAGTTAATAAAGTCTTGTTCATGTCACACGTAAAGTTGTCCTTGTCTCAAGCTCATATCTGGAGTCTCTAATCATAGATTTTTGACTACTTGCTGTTAGTAGTACTGTAAAGTAAGAAAGACATTTCCCATGCCTCGGAAATGTACCTTTCTATTAATCAATAATAACCAATATTGAGGGTTCACAGGATGAACTGAATAATTGGTTGTAATGTTAATGTAGCTACATCAAGTTAATCCGATTAACTGATCCAAATATTCATAGTCAATTATAACGGGTTATGATTGATTATTAATATTTATTTAGAGCTAATTTGCTACGTTATATACATTAATAATATGATATACATAATATATACATAAATATATAGAATAATGTCAATAATAATAAGTTAATACTTGTTCAAAACAATCACTTTATCAAAGTTTGTACTATTTTCTGTTTATGTTGATGAATAAAATAATTTATTTTTTGTTCAATAAATATACTGTCATTAAAATGTTCATTTTAAAAATACAGAAACAAAATTATTGTAAAAAGTAGCCTAAAGATTCTGAAAGCATTGAAGGAGATCCCATACTAATTTGATATAGATTTATAGTAGTAACAAATTATATTTTAGTAAATGATATGCTTAATGTCATATTATTAAACATGATGGTTTCATTATAAATATGGTGATTATCTCTAAGGTTGACACCCAAATTAATATATGATATTTACCATCTGAATCTAACCATGTCAACAAATGGAAAAGTCAGCCAGTTATTTATTATCATGTTAATTATCAAGCCTTTTCCACCAACAGTAACGCCTTTTACCCCAAATACCATACTTGTACATATTCTTCCGTTATTGAAATACTGTTGCTGTTAGCTTGAAAAAAACTGAAAATCATTAAGAAGACCGTTGTCTCGATAAATTTAGCGAATCTCATTTGCTACAAAGATCTACAGCATTTTTAAAAACATTAAATATTAGATCAAATTAGCGCAGAATTAACAGAATTAGCCATCGCATCAAGAATCAGCCAAATTTCCACGTGCATCGTGAAAAGCGGCTGGTATGGGAAGTGCTGCGGCACGTTCTTGTGCCATCTAGAGGTTTACAGGGAAATAAAATCAAAGGTGCCTTTTACCCTGGTGCGCCTTTAGCCCTGTTGTACCCTACTTCTTACTTACTGTTGACTCCAAAACACCCACTTCTCGTGGTACAATCAATTCCAAATAAATAAAACAGTCTTTCTATTGTTTACTATAATAATAAACTAAGTTATTGTTTTACACAGAAATTGGTGATGCAAAATAAAATACAGTAAACAATTACTGTACAATACATTACTATAATGTACAATAGACTACTATACAAGATCTACGCATCAGCTGAAATCAACTAAAGCAATGTTGCCATTAACACAATTTTGTGAATGAATAGATAGATAGATAGATAGATAGATAGATAGATAGATAGACAGTCAGTCAGTCATCTGGCTGTAAACAAACAAAAGCTCGAGTCCTTGCACAGCTTCTCCAGATATCAACATGTTTTATACATCATGTTAGTCACAGAGGATCCCTGCAACAGGCTGTCTGACACACTGTGTCTCAAGACCCACTGAACTGCATCTTAGACGCAAAGTCATAACTCTATATGATGGCCAAAAATGTTGGAAGCGTCTGTGATGTTGACCAAAAATGCCATACACACATATGATGCAGCTGCTGACTTGGAAAACGTCTGTGATTATGCTCAAAAATGCTTCACACTTCTGATGTCCAACTCGTCAGTGATGTTAAAGCCTAAACAATGCTGCAAATTTGGAACATATCCATGATTAAGCCCAAACCAGTTGCTTGCTAGGAACTGCCAAAGATGATGACCATAAACGCTTCATGCAAAATGCCCAGAAAGCCTGCTGTGTTTATTATCTCCAGATGCTGCACGCGCATCGGTGGCTTTAAGACGCATCCAGCGCGCGCTGCTGTAAACGCCTTTATTTGCATACACAAACACACAAACACACTCACGTACCGTAAAACCGCGCTGCCGCTCCGGAGGAAGATCCAGGAGGATGGAAGAGAAGAGCGCGTGTGTGAGATGAAATCAGTGGACACACACACACAGAAGAGCATCATGTGCTGCTCTCACTGCGCATGTCAGCGCCGCACCGAACATCTACCGGCAGATCATCTTTCACGAGACCTGCTCACTGACACTGGGAGTCTGTGGAGAATATAAAACACGGAACTTTTTTTTTTTTTTTTTTACATTTTCATGACGTCTTCTAACTTTCTAACTACTGATCTGCAAAGAATAACATAATAGTCTAATGTAAATATAAAATGTTACTGAGGAAATCTAGCGGTTTTTATTGGGGGTGCGTAAAAGGTTAAAAGGTTTATATAGCCTACTATTAAATACTACGTATGTTTATTTTATTTTATTTTACCAGGCATTTATTTAAGAGCAACATTCTTATTTACAATGGCATGGCATGATGGCAATATCTTGTTCTCTTAAAGGAGGGAAGGAGATCAGTACAAATTAATCATAGCCTACTGTAAATAAAAAAAGATTACATTTTTAAGTTGTTAAGTTGTTTTGATTGATACTGTGAAGCAGCTTTGATACAATCTGTATTGTGAAAAGCGCTATATAAATATATTTGACTTGACTTGACATTTAGAATTTAAATAAATAATTGATAATAAATTGCTTATATAATTATATTATAAGCTAAATAAGTTAAAACATTGAATAAATAGTTTATAGTATTTCCATGACGTCTTGCATTATATTTCTAACTACTGATCTGCAAAGTATTACATAATGGTCTAATGTTAATATAAAATTTTACTGAGGAAATCTAGCTTTTCTATTTGGGGTCCAAGGGTGTGTTAATGGTTAAAACCTGTTCTATACTATTAAATACTATGTATATCTATTTTTAAAAAATATATATTTTTATTTTTATTTTTATTTTTTTTATTTTACCAGGCATTTATTTATTTTATTTTAAACATTATATAAATACAATAGATCACATCAGAAGGTGTACAAAATAATTAATAATAAATTGATTATATTAATCGATTATAAGCCAAAACAGTTAAGAAATAGTCTACCGCCACAAAAAAAAGAAGATATCTAAACCATTTACAATAATTTGTAAAAATTAATTAAATAAATAAATAAAACTGGTACAGGGATAAATCTGATCTTAGCATTTTCAACATTAAAGTGTTAAAAGGGACCTTTACAAGCACATCTGTACACATCATCTCCATAAATATGAGGAATATGGTAATTCAAACCAGGTATATTATGGAAGACAAAGTAAAAGAGGGTCGGATATGAAAAAATCTGTATTTCATCTTCACCTGCAAATGTGCTGGGCGTACAGAAAAAGATTGTCATCAAGCCCAAAAAACAGGGTATTGTGAGATCAATCTCAAGTTCTGAGACTAAAACTTTGTGGCAATTATATCCCTTCTGGAAAAGAACATTGCACAGAATGTAGCTGGTTTGTTGCCGGTCCATATCCGTCTGTAAATCAGTTTGGTCAAGAGTGAACTGTACAGCCACAGTGCAATGCAATAAATGCTACTTTTAGTAAGTAGCTGAAAGCAGATGATTATGAACACAACCATTTATTTTGAAGTAAATCATCACAAACACACTCAGATTCAGTTTGAGTGGGAGTGAAATGAGCCTCTGCAGTTCAGACATTTAACAAGGCAAATGTGTTTATATTTTTATGAGAATGTGCTGATTGCTTAAAACTGAAAACCTGCCAGAAGAACTCCAACAGCATCAAACACGCACATCATCATTAATTAAAGAACACAACAGAAGCTGAATTCAACTGAAGAACATTATTCACTGGAGCTCTGATTCACAGCACTATTCCAGAGACAAATCACACTTTTCCTTGAAGTCGAAGAACCATTTAACATTTAATCCTGCTTTGCTGCAAATGAATCCAGTTCAAATCTGACAAACCAAATCAAGCTGCAACATCAGTGCATCCTTTTTAATGTATGAAAAATTGGATAAATAACCTGATATTGTGATGGTGGTTATTAAGAGAAATAGTGTGAGGATATGGCAAGGTTTTTGCAATTCTGCAGTACAATTGTGAACTCAGATCTGCTCATATTTACATACTGCTATCTACTGTTCACTTAGTCTCATTACAGTTAGATTTACACATTTTTACACTTTAACAAATATTAAAAATGATTGTATTCACATGTTTAGAGTTAGCAGGACACACTCAAAAAACATTAAGCCTTTTTTTTCAAGATTTACAAGATTTAATTTAATAGTAAAATTCCATAAAATTGAATTGAATAATCCTTACATATTATTCATATTAAGAATTAAGAATTGTAAAAACTAGCTTAATAAAACATTTCGTATAAATCTTAATGGAACAAGGGAATGGACCATTTAGTTTATGTGATTCGTATTCATACATACATAATTTTTTTTAAAAATATGTTACATTCAAGTTTAAGATTTATACAAAAACATTTTATTAAGCTCTAGATTTTAAAATTCTTAATTCATAATATGAATAATATGTAAGGATAATTCAGTTCAATTTGATGGAATTTTACTATTTATTGAATATTGAAAAAGAGCTTACATTTTTTTTTTTTACGAGTGCAAATCTATTTAAGCCACTACAATTAAATAAAAATAATGTAAAGAAACATGAATCGTCTGGTCTCCTCTATCTTACATAAAGACTTTTATAATAAGTTGTTTTCTGTGCAGCAAATGTGAAGTCTTCATTCAGCTGAATAATGAATAGACTAAATTCTGTCTAATTTTAACAGTTATTGTTAACACGCTGTCAGAGTTTTTGTTTTTGATAAATGAACACCCTTGTGTGCTCTCTGCGGGATCACAGCCTCATAAATAATGGAAATTAGTGCAAATGCAAATAAAGCGCAGGATGAAGCAGAAATAATCTAATAGAAAACATGTTCCACTGAGAGATGCCGTCTGAATTAGGAGTTATAAACCTGATGCTGTCAGTAAGATGTATTGATATAATCATTTACATCAGAGGAGGGTAAATGATACTTAGAGCAAAAAGCATGAAAAAATAGCCCATGTTATGTCTAAAACTGAACTGAACTAAATTATCTGTTCCTAATTTAATTTAAGAAAAGCAACACAAGAATGAGTAAACAAGTTGCAAAGCATGCCTTTTACACCATGCATATATACAATAACATTTATTTAAAACGAGAAAGAAAATGTTAGGGATCAAACCAATTTGCATTCATAAGTTCATATAAAGAGGTGATATAAGAACTGCCATTATGGCATTGTATGACATCTTAAATATACTGTGTAGTTGAACAATATAATATCAGTGCCGTGGTGAAATCATACAAGTGCAGCCGATTCTATATATAGCACTATGATCACAGGGTCATTGATTGCACACAATTGGCTTCTTCCGGGTTGCCATGGTGATGTGCACAGATGTGCAGTGCTCCACTCCTCCTCTAGATGGCAGCAGCGTCTTGAGCTTAATGTGGATCATGTACATCTGGAGAAAGGACATGGGGTTGGACAATGAAACTGAAACCCAATATAGTTTTGGAGGTTTCATGGCCTGACGGCCAATCTTCACTGATTTTACATGAATTAGCAGAGCAATAGCACAGCTGTACATAAAATACGAACATAAAGGGAGACATATCAGAGTTCAAAAGAGGACAAATTGTTGGTGCGTGCGTCTTGCTGGCTCATCTGTGAGCAGGACAGCAAGTCTGTGGTGTATCGAGAGTTTGTATCAAGTGTAATGTCAGATTATCTCCACACAGGACAACCAGGAGTAGCTGTCAACCCAGACAGCAACATAGTGTCGGCCCAGATCCGGGCCACATCTGCTACATGCGGATTCAACGCGTACCAGATGTTTGCCGGATCTGGGCAGACAATGTGTTGCTGTTTGGATGCAAGAGGAAGCTGTCGGAAAGGGATGTCCAGGTACAATCCCGGATTACATCCAAAAAAACGTAAAACCACAGCTGCCCGACTCATTAAATAATCACCTCGACTCTCCTGTTTCCAGCAGAACTGTTCATCTGGAGCTCCAGAGTCAATGTTCATGATCGAGCTGCTTTAGCCAATGCCAAATGTCAGTTTCAATGGTGCCAACAGTGCAAATCTTGGGCTGTGGACAAACATGTCTTGTTCTCTGATGAGTCCACCTTCACTGTCTTTCCCACATCAGTGGCAGTTACGGTGTGGAGAATCCTGAGGAACGGCTCAGAATCCCACTGGACGCTGTGAAGGACTTTTATCTGTCATTCCCAAGATAAATTGATGCTCTATTGGCCACAAAAAGGAGCCTGTACAATATATTAATAAATGATTGTGATCTAAAACCAGGTGTTTCAGTTTCATTGTCCAACACGTAGCCTATATGTGAAACACCATATATATATATATATATATATATATATATATATATATATATATATATATATATATATATATATATATATATATATATATGCATTTACTGAAAATACTATACTATACAAAAATATGCAATATATGTAAAACTTTTGAGTTTTCTTGGTTTGATGCACGATGCAATAATAATATAAAATAAATATTAAAGAGATTCTGATGTTGCCCTTTTTTTAACTGGACCATAACTAAAAAACACGTTAAACTCACAATTTGAAAATATATAAAGACCCCAGGACTACAAAGATAAGGGATAAAGGCAGAAATAAAGTTATAGTCTGTTTGTGTACGTCCACAAAGGTGAATACACCACATAAAATTATGTATAATTTGCAAGCAAATAACGAAGAGAATGTTACTTCATGATTTTTTTTTTTTTTTTTATTACGAAAAAGTTTTGAAATTGATCTCCTCTCTTGTCTGAGATCTGAGCTTTTCTCTTCACTGTTTCACACTGAGAATTTGGTCAGATCAAATATGAACTAATTTTCCTTCTTATTCAGTGTTTCAATTTCAGGCTAACGTTGCCATTAAGTTATGAAAATGTTGTTTCTCAATGGTCTTAATGATTTTTTTATGCTTTTTTTCTTAGTTATTTAAGCGTTAAGGGAACATTCATTTTATCATTCTTCAAACATATAGGCTAGGCTATGAATATTTGAATATTCTCTAAACATTCTTAAATGAGTAGTAGCCTAACTTTTCAAAACATTAGACAAACATCCAACTAAAACATTTCAGAAAAAAAAAAAAAACGCTCCATGAACAATGTTTAGCTGAATAATGTTTTTGTGCTAGCGTTTTGAGAACATTATTAAATACCAGAGACATTTAAACGAACATTCTATTAACGTCAGTAGAAGAACGTTTGTTCATAACTTTGACAGAACCATGGCAACGTTCTGGCAAGATTCTATCAAAGTTATGAACAAACGTTCTTCTGACTGTAACCGGATTAAATGTTTTTGTTAAGATCTAGACGCCTAGGTTATCTATACCTACTCCCTTCCTATAGAGGGAGTTTGTTGCAGGCTAACCTCCTTTGCTTAGTTTTCCACGCAGGTACTATCATAGACAGTAAAAAAAATGGACACTTAGGCTGCGTTCGGAATCGCATACTTCCCTACTATATAGTAGGCGAAAAGAGTAGGCGAGCGAAAAAGTACGTTCGAATCCTCAGTATTCATAAAAGAGTAGGCGAGAATTACCTGGTTGACGTACTAATTATCGCGAGATTTGGACGATAGTGCGTTCGAATATGCCTACTTTCCTACTATATAGTAGGCGAAAACAGTACGTGAGGGAAGCAGTACGTTCGAAACATCAGTATTCCTAAAAGAGTAGGCGAGAAGTTCCCGGATGATCTCCTGCTTTCGCCCAGACATTTGAGTGTTTTTCAGCTTGTACTCATCTATCCCAGGAGGCCACGCGAGAGGATACGATATAAAAAAGAACAAGAAGAAGTAGATATTTCATACTCAAACATGACGGAAAGGGTGGACGAGAGTGTTTTTCAAATGTGAGTATTACAAATACAAACCAAATCGCATGTGTTGAACTAACTTTCTGTACAGTAAATTGTTGAACTGTTGAAGGTGCAAAGACGCTATATAATATGGTAAATTTGTGATTTTGCCGTAAATCACATTTTATTGGATAGAGGAGCTCCATAAGGACACATACGTCTTTAAACTGTATTTGCATACATTTTAAACCGTATACATCTGAAATACCATTACTAAATATTTATTCAAAATCTGGCAAGATTACTACGTGTAACTGATATGAAATAGACATCTGAGTGACGTGTGTGTACTATTGTTTAGGAGAATTCACTGTTGTTAACACTGTTTTTATTAGTTTAATGCATTTTACATAAAGTAACTAAACATAAGTAATCTATTTCATTTATCCATTAGTACTGTTGAAAAATTGTTGAACATTTATGATGGATAAAAAGCTATTTATTAGCAACAACCTCAACATGTAAATGTAGTATTGAGCTCATAAATCACAGAGGTAACGTGAGTCTTGTCTGGATGTTACAGGGACGGATGAGCACACGCGGCTGCTTATCCGGTGGAGAGTGGCTCATGAAGCGCTCTTCACCGGAAAGCGTAATGCTGCCATCAAAGGCTTTGAGTGAGTATACAGAAATATTTAAAAATCAATTGAATACTTTATTTGCAGTACATTTCAATTATTGTATTTTCAAACAGAGATATAACTTTTTCATTCTTGATTTCTCTCTTGCTGCAGATCTTTTGTGGAGGAGCAGAGCCTGCAAGGCAGGGTGACGGCGGCGTTTGTTAAACAAAAATGGGAAAACCTGAAACAAAAATACAAAGTAAGATCATTTTGTTACTTCTAATACATAAATTAAATGATTAAATATTGTGCTGTTAAAATGACTGCTTTTGTATCATGCTTGTGCATTTTTGCAGGATCTGAAATGTCCGCAGACGGGGGTGAGCACTGAGGATGGAGAGGCCACAGCAGCATCCTGGAAGTGGTACACTGCCATGGATGAGGCAATTGGGGGCAGACCCTCCATCTCTCCTCCTGCCCTCGTTGCCTCATGTGGGCCGGATGCTGCTGTGGTCTCTTCATCCTCAGTGAGGCCAGAGCCAGCAAGAGCCAGGAAAAGGGCTATAGATGTGGAGGAGCTGATCCGGGACATGGAGGAGCGAGAAGAGGAGAGAGAGCGGAAGGCAGCTGAGAGGGAGGAGAGGCTGTGGAGAGAAATGGAGGAGAAGGAGGACAGAAGAGAACGGGAGAGACGAGAGAGAGAGGAAAGACAAGAAAGAGAAGTAAGAGAAAGAGAAGAGAGATGGCACCGGGAGGCAGTCGAGAGAGAGGAAAGGAGAGAAAGAGAAACCAACGAAAGGGATGAAAGGTTCCTTTCTGTTCTTCAGATGCTCGCCAAAAAATAAATTATTTGACAAAAAACATCTTCTGATCTTTTGCACATTTGGGTTGATGTGAATTAAATTTGTCAATAAAAATGGGAATCTATATATATATATATATATATACACACAGTACTGTGCAACAACTACAAATGGTGGCCTAAGAATTTTGTACAATAATATGTATATAAAACAAACTATTCCTAGGCATTCACAGTACATTATAGACTTCTAGAAATTTAGTGATACTTTAAGATTGTATTCAAATTCATAAATTAAATATTTATGAAACGTTGATTAATAATTAGTGAATGTATAGTGTAATGTAAGAAGAAAAAACACTTTAAAACACTGGTTTTACTGGAGTGTATTATATGACTTTTAAAGGTTTACAGAGTTCATGCAAGGATCTTAAAGGCAGGTCATGGAGGGTTAAGTTCCAGCACACCTGTCAGTAAATTTCAAGTAGTCAGTTATTAATTGGTTTAAATTGATTCAGGGGTGTATAATTAGGGTTGGAAAAACTCTGCTGGATAATAGCCCTCCATGACCAAAGCTGAACTTGAGACTGTTTACACAAATTACACACAGTAAAATAGTGATTAAAGGGTTACTTAACCCAAGCAAATAAATCATAATAGTAATAATTCAATAGTCATTTACTCGCCTTGATGTTGTTTGATCCCTCTGTTTTTTGTTTTCCTGAACACAAAAGGTGATTTTGGTCAGGTTTGTACTGTTTGGTTTAATACAATATCAGTCAATGGACTTTCAGAAGCTTCAAAAGCGTCATTAAATAATGCCATGAAGCTTCTGAAAGTTGGGCTCCATTGACTGATATTGTATGAAACCAGCAGAACAAACTTGACAAAAATTCCCTTTTGTATTTAAACAATAAAAAACATTAAATAAGTAAATAGTAAACCGTAAATAATTGCTGTATTTATATGTTGAGGTGAACTAACCCTTTAACCCACCAAATATAAATTGTAGTAAATTTATGTATGCATTTTGCATTATAGTAATTCCTTGACAAACTAAGCAGCTTCGACTGTTTATGCCCATGACTGGTTCAAAAAATGCTTTACAAATATCAATCACATTTATGCATTTGACATATTTTTTATCAAAAGTGATTAACTCCATTTATTTACAGGGACAATGACCCTGGACAAACCTGGAGTAAAGAGCCTTGCTGATTGACCAGCAATCTTCTTCTAACCAGTTCATTGGTTTATCCCTCTACACTACAAAAGGTTTTAAAGCTCTAACAAATATTTGCATGTAATTGTAAACCTATAAAATGACATTTGTCAAGAAACTGAATGCTGACAACATGAATTTTAAAACATTTTTATCTTTCTTAATGTTTTAAAGGTAGTCATGCTCATGGAGAGCCGGCACAGGGATGTTTGGAGCAGACACTGCAGCAGCCAGATTGTCCCGCACTTGTTCTCCCACTCTTGCTGCAAGGTTGTGGGGATCAGGGGGGCCGTCATCATGGTCTTCCTCATCCTCTGGCTCAACGATGTCCCCATTGGCTAGAGCGAGATTGTGAAGCACAGGGCAGCACGCAACAATCTCAGGCACGAAGGCAGGGCTCACCTCCAAGGCCTTGAAGAAAATGCAGCGCCAGCGTGTCTTCAGCATCCCAAAAGCTCTCTCCACGATGTTGCGGGCACTGGAGTGCTTGCTGTTGAAACGAGCCTGCACAGGGTTCTGTACAGGCTCTCTATAAGGGGTGATGAGGCAGATGGGTGCACTCAGGCAAGGATAGCCTCCATCCCCGAGGATGCACTTGCCTGCAGGTGGGTAAAGGTTGCCAGCATACACAGGGCTGTTCCTCAGCACCCTGGCATCGTGCACAGACCCAGGATATCCCACAAAGACATCAAGGAATTTCCCCCGGTGATCAGAGATGGCCTGGAGTTGGATGGAGTGAAACAGCTTCCTGTTGAAGTAACAGTGGGAGTTATTTGCTGGAGGTTTGATACGGATATGACAGCCGTCTATTGCACCAACTACTCTGCTGAAAGCTGGTGACCCAGACAGCTGTGCAAATCCTGCTCCCACTGCCTCCAGGTCATCTCCGGTCGGAAAGCAGATCACCCTCCTCAAAATTCCCATGATGGCCTTGCTCACTCGGTGCACAATGTCATGCACAGAGGTCTTTGGGATATCGAAGGTCTGCGACACCACCCTGTAGGATGCTGCATGGGCCAGCCAGTGCAGGAACACAAGGACCTCAATCTCCCGTTCCCATCCAAGGTCAGATCCAGGTCTGACTGCAGCAATCAGGGACCTGATGGACGGCATAGACAGGCGAAGGTGGGGACGGTGGTCAGCTGCCTCATCAAGATAAAGCCGCAAAATGGGAACAGCTCTATTGAGATGGCAGTATGATGTGGGGTTCACTGCCTGCAATAAATACATCATAGTTTGTTAGAACAAAACAATCAAAAACAATGTTTCATGTGGTATTGACTTGTATATGTATTTATTTATTGTGATGATTTCTTTTATTCATTCACTTATTTTTATTCATGTTTCATATTGTTGTCAGTAAATAAAATATGAATTTCATGAATAAAAATGTATTTACATCATCTGCATTTGTCTAGCGTGTATTCATGCATAGCTATGTCATATGATAATACAAAAGTTTGCTTGTTTTACAAAACTACATAATTAATAATGTATATATATTATAATAATGTTATATAATTAACTGTTGGTCACAGCATTTGTCATAATTATTGTGCATAAGTGTTGGGATGGGCTAGTAATGAAATTCTTTCTGGGGTAATCTTAATTGTTTAAGTAGTAATACTTGCTTTGTTTGAGAATAAAATCAGTCTTCTCCAAAGGCGAGATCGTCGAGCAGCTGCCCGACATCTCCTTTGTGCACACCTTAATCTAACAATTGCAGACATGCCAACCATTCCAAACGCTGAACTAAACCGTTCTAGTAAAGTTGTCGAGTTACTGATGCAATCAGCTGTTAGTGCACCTGTCGCTTATGACTTTTAAATTGTTGCGCTTATGAAAACGTCATAGGTCACATGTAACGTCAACATGGCGAATGATATCCGACTCCTCCCCGTGGATCTCATGTACTGCATTGAGGTGCTACTGGAGAGACTGCGAGGCTCAAACTGAGCTTGACGACAGTCTGACAGTTGTAAATCTTCTAGTAGCTGTGCCAAAACAAATCTGAATCACCTATTTCCTCAAAAACGTTTTTGAAATATTTTGTCCCGTGGCTTTTATGGACTCTCTATCTATGGGCTTCTCCCTTGACTTTACGCCTCTATGTCCTTCCGATTGCCTCATAGATAGTAAAAGATTGCCTGCGAGCTTCTCCTCCTGTCTATACGGTAATTTCTCTATTGTGCGACAGAAAGTCGCGTAGTTATGACACAATCGTCAGCCTATTTTTACAATAACGGGGCAATAACGTAAGATACAAAGTAATGGAGCCTTTTATATATTGTCGTGTTTCTTTAGAAATAAATAATGGACAAATTAAGTCTTTGGACGCCTCAGATGTAAAGTTATTCGCTGTCAAAGTGACGCCAAAATTAATGGGAGTCAATGGAATGCTAACAGCAGGTGATGGTCTGCAACGGCGGCCTCCCCGACCCTTCTCGCCTCCGCGAGGCTGCAGTTTCCGGCTGAGGGATTACACCCTTGGGAACTAGGAAGTAGATAAAAGCAGCGTGCGGGGTTGATGAATTTGTTTTGGTTGGCCCGGTCAGCGTGCGTCAAATGTGAGCTGGTAAAAGTTATCCATGCAGGAATCCGAATTCTCATCTTCTGTGTCAAGCACAGCTTGTTAAAAGTTGGACGAAAGTAGTTCATTTATACTGGTCGGTGCATCGCCTTTGTTCTCAGCTGAAAGCAGGGACGGTAAGCGCCTATTATCAGCAGCATTTAATACACCAAGAATGATGCCTTGAACTGATGTAGTTAAGTTACACGTTTTCTCTCCTTGTTCTCAGCTTTGAGCTGGAGCAACAAGAGTTTTACATTCACATTGGCGACATATAGAGAGCCTAAGTCCCTCCCCTTCCGGTGGACCACCATGAGACCTTATTTCGGAAAAATATTGTATGGTAGTCAATGGCGAGAGACAAGAAATATTTGGATCCCGTTTGAATTGTGCCCTGAATTACACATATGATGTTTGTCAATTTAAAAGTTACATTTTAAAGTCAAGAAAGTCGCAGTTTGATGTAAGACTGTGAAAATACGTAATTACAAAGACTACAAACCCAAAAGGCACGCATGTGACGTCCTTTTCTCTTAATGAATGAAGCTAACTTTACTGAAGCTAATGTCTGTCATTTTTTTCTATAGTCTAACGTTATAATCGTAATGTTACGCCGTAGGGTTGGGCGATGTCTACCAATTTGGTATCAGACGACGTCTACAGTGAAACATCGCGATGGCCGATGATATCGGGAGGGAGGGAGGAGGAGGAGGAGGAGGGGGGAGGGTGTAACATTCTCATTTTCCACTAGATATTTTCCTCTATATCTCATCAGCAATTTAGATTTCAGCAAAATCTGCAGCAGCTGACCACTAAGGAGCGAATGTACAGTGACGTGTCAACTGCCAGATTCAAACTGTACTTTCGCGCTATGGCTGGCGCTGAGCCAAAGACGGACGCGCTCAGTGCTTGTCATAGGCTATCACAACTGTTCAGTGTTTTTAACCACATAATGTTTATTTTAGGTTTCAGACATTTAAATACATATAATTTATAGCAAAACAATACATTTATAGTTTGTAAAATACACAATGGTGTCTATGGAAGCAGCAATAACAAACCATTCAAAAATATTTGCCGGCTAAACATCCTGATGTCTGTCAGCCATCACATCGTCCATCGGCCCAACCCTATTACGCCGTCATGCCTGTGTGTTTTGTACCAGACTGCAGGTACGCACGAGCTTGGTGACGTACACGGTGCGAGACGAGAGATGTAGTTCACTGAGCGATTTTCACATAAAACTAAATGTTACTCTTCTGTTTTACGACAAACTGTGACTTTCTTGACTTTCATAATTATCTTTTAAATTGACCAGCATCATATGTGTAATTCAGGGCACAGTTCAGACGGAATAAAAATATAAGTTGTCTCTCGCCATTGACTACCATACATATTTTTTCCAAAATAAGGTCCCTTGAGCCGGAAGCGGAGGGGAGGGACTTAGGCTCTCTATTGCTGTTCGTAGCTGTAAACAGGAACGGTAAGCATCTGTTTATTGACTGTTGCGTGAAATTTAGGAAACTCTGTAACCGAGGACGCACTTTAACAGAGCTATCTTCCTCGTTCTTAGCCTCCTTGGTTACAAACGGGAAGCCTAGTTATCCGAGCGGGGATCCTTAGTGCAAGGTAGCTATTCATTGAGGTAATGATTTAATTCATTAATGTGGGAGGTACTGTGCTATTTGTTTGTGTCTTCCCTGCTAAAACGTGGTGAATTATTGCTGTGGGAACAAAACAGATGTTATATATTTATTCTGTGTGGTATGTTGTAGGTGAGATATTATACAGTGTGAAACATTATTTTGTTACGCAGGAAAGGACAATACAAATAGAAAGAAACTTGTGCAGTTGGTTTTATGCTATGTGTGTTTATGGTATGTTTGTGATTTGTTGCTGAAACTGAGTGCTTCTGGGTGTAATTGCCACTTTTCCCCTATTGTAATTTTAAGAATTATACTAAAGGTCTATGGTACATTTTGTTTATTTGTTTTGTTTGTTTGGTTTCTTTTTTTTCTGAAGGGATGGTTGTTTTTTGGTCTGTAAAATGGTATTATAACATTGCGCAGCACTTGCCCAAAGCTAGCCTCTAGTGTAGTTTTGGTGTGGTTTCACATGTATTATTCAGTCTTGAGCTTGCTGTGTACAGAGTTTTCCTATTGGGGGTGCTGTGCTCACTGAGATTAAGGTGTCTGTATTTCTGTGTGATAGTGAGGCCTTGCTGTTGGCCATTTGTGTTCCTCTTTGACAGTATTATTTGCCAACCTTCAATATTTTAACCATGCCATTGGTGATAATAAACTGAGATAATTTTTTGTGTGTACCAGTCTCTTTTTCTCTCTTTTTGAATCCTTTAAGATACCTACCTGTTGAAGGGAACTAAGTAATGCTAAAAAGAATAGTTTCATAATGTTACATGACGTTAATAGAATTTTCGTTAAAAGTTCTGAGAAAATTCCCTGTGGGATCTAAGCAACTGAACTGATTTGGATCTCTCTACATAAGGGCCGACACACAAATATTTGGTAGCCTAAAACAGTCCATAAAAAGCCATATTATTAGACTGAACTATATTTTAACAACTTTTTAGAATGAAAAACAATAATATATTTAGGATTAACTTTTTTTCCATCTGTGAACTTGGAATGAGTTTCTGGCAATGGATGACAGGACTGTCTTCTCAACGCATAATGAATGAAATGCTAGCAATAGAAGGTGTTTTTGAAATCACTTCAGAACAGGGTTACAGCTAATGCTGTCTAGCTACAGCTCACTAGTTTGGAACAGAACTGTTGTTATGTCTCAAAGTACTGAAATAAATGCAGTCACAGTGAGCTCTGCTGCTTCCTGCAAGCACTAACTCTAACCGATGAATGAAACATGACAATAACCGCCTGTCACACAACCACAAATGCGACACGACAGGAGAGCATAAATCATCCACGGCTATCAATCAATGTTTCTGACAGGTGTGACATAAACTGCAGCCTTTTTACAGTCAACCAAAAACATATTTGGACACACAAAACGTGAAGTTATGATCGTGCATGATACTCCTCCAGCCACTAGAGAGAGCTGTTGAGCCTTGTTTCAGGGGAGACCGGGGAAGTTACACCTTCTGTTTAAGCATTGCTAACTCAGTGGTTGTTTCTGCTAGATCTCTCCAAATTTAATACATGGTAGACACATTTGTCTACTTGGATGTGTACTACACAACCACTATGTGAGTTAATGTCAAACAAAGAGAGTTCCTTTACAACCTACTCCACTACTGGGATGAGTTGTAATACTAGTTGTGTTGATAGATGTACAGTAGCATACACTGTACAAAAAAAAATTATATGATCAATAAGTTGTGACAACATATGCTTTAACTTGTAATTTTCAACTTTTAATTGAGTTTATATAGTTTCTCTATATTTGTGACTGACAATCTTGCAATTTGCCATGCTTGAGTCTCGCATAGACTTCAACACTCAGCATGCAAAACACAACAATGGTAGCTATACTAAGTCAAGAGTAAATCTAAAGTAAATGAGGATGATTCAGTGATTGTTTCCCTCCTTAATAATGAGGATACTGATCATGGCAGATTTTATTGATTGGTGCATTTTTTTTCCTTTTTGGACCTCAATGTATTTAAAACTAAATAGATAATTATAGATTTTAAGAAGAATCCTACAGTGCTCTCTCCTGTGGTTATTAATGATCATGCTGTTGAGGTTGTACATCAAGTTACTGTAATAAATAAAAAGTTGAATTTTGAGGTTCATGTGGATACTGTGTGCAAGAAAGCCCACCAGCATATGTATTTTTTACGGAAGATTTGTGGTTTTAATGTGGACATTACTTATATGAAAATGTTTTATTCTTGTTGTGTGTTGGTATCAGTCACTAAATCTAAAAAATAGAGATAGATAACAAGGTATTGTTAAAGTGTGTGGTAAGATTGTTGGCACCATTTTGAATGAATTGAATAATTTGTATAAAGTCAAGACTCTGAGGAAGGCAGAGTTAATTATGAATGATTCCATTTTATAAAGCCATGTTGTTGACTCAATATTTAATTCCGACTTGTTTAATTTCTTGTTGTCTTGAGTTGTTTTCCACCTGTCAGATTTAACCCAGTGTTTATAAACCACTAGATATCTTACTCAACTCGCTGTGTTTCGTCTGGTCTTTGCACCTGTAATCCGGCCCGGCTGATAAGGTTAGTTACCACAGCTCTTATCACTGTAGTCCAGGTTCACTCCCTCGTGTAGGTAGTGTTCTCAATGTTAGAGTATTATAACAGAAATTCTCCTCCAGAATGGTTTGGGAATCTCTCGTGGATTTCAGCCAGAGCCAGGCTAAAATCATAGTTCCCTTTCGTTGTCACTCCGAGTTACGTTGGATGACGACGAATGGGGTTTCACTTAGAAAGCCTATCAACTTCGAGTATTACAAAACGAGCCAATGGCAAAGAAATGCCATGGGTCTGCGGAATTTGCATGACGTAACTCCGCCCCACCTCGTGGGTATAAAAGGAGGAAGTCCGCAACAGCAGTTTGTTTTCGCTTCGGAGCCAAGTGTATTCTTCTCTCCACAAGCCATCTCTGAATTGTCAGCTTTACAAACGAGTACCTCGAGTGTTGGTGTGACGGCGATCTACGGCGAGCCCGTGCTTCCTGCTGATCTGTTGCAGTGGTCTGCCAGTCGGTGCGTGTCTCCCTGGGTGCTTCAACACTTGAGTTTTCTCTCACTAAAAGAGCTCACACGCGGCACGTCTTTTTAAAGACGGCTCGCCCGTGCATTTAAAAAAAAAAAAAAAAAATGAATGGTGCGGCAGCTTGGTATCGGACTCTGATGGGCACGAGCGTTGTCTAGTATGTTTGGGCTTGATCATGCTAGAGCAGCGCTCGTGGATGACTCATGTTTTCTCCGTGGAAACATGATCATCGCGTCATTATGGTCGAGACTCTGTGAACTCACATGAGTGAGAGTCCCCTCATCCACCCCCCGTTCTTCGGCTGGTGGCCAGGGTGACCTGAGGGTTATGGTCTGGAACAAGGCGCCGACTATGTGTCCGCGACCCCAGCCCCCCTCTTCAATGACGGTGCCCGCTTGTGAACAGGTGATTCCCACGGGTCTACCCTCTGGTGGCCCGTGTGTTTCATTTGAAGCTACAGAGGATGATATTATGTTTGTAGCAGCTTCACTAGGTGGGTTTGATTTTCCTGGAAGTGACGACTCGTCGAGTCTGATCCGGAGATGACGGCCATGCTTTCCCGGGACGATTGGTTTTTGGGTGAGGCCGCCGACCCTCGTCCACGGCAAACCCCAATACCATTCTTCCCGGACGTGCATGATGAGATCAGGGACCACTCGCTGATCTCATCCGCCTTTCCTCCCCTCGATGGGGCCGCTGCCCATGGGTACACTGGGGTTCCCCCGGCTGAACGCTCTGTTGCGATGCTATGTGTCCTCAGAGTGCTTCTTCTCGGCGCAATCCTAAGCACCCGTCCGTGGCCTGTAGTTTGACTCTGGCCTGTAGTTAGGCTGAGGTTGACTCTGTCCCGACGGCCCCGCCTTCCGCTCAGGTTCCTCGGTCTGCCCACCGCCGAGGGCGCCCCCCCGCGGCTCCCACCCTGCCCGTTCACCCGGGCCGGCTCTGGAGGCCGCGGTCGGACGCCACAGCCTTCTCCAGCCCCGCCCCCCGCTACACGCCGGGGTAGGTGGCGCTCTTGAGAGGGGCTCCCCAGAGATGGGACTCAGTTCTTTCCAGGAGTTGGTAGCAGGACCACTCCTTTCCCCGGTGGAGGGCCGGGGAAGAATCCTTATTCGCAAAGAACTGACTCTCCCGTCTCTGAACACACAGAGTTCTCGGAAGACACAGAGCGCCGCCCTTTAGCCGTGCTCTCCTCGTCCCCCTCTGTCCCAGAGGTGGTTGACACGGCGTGCCGTCCACGGACCGCTTCGCCCCTGTCCCCCTGTCGCCAGACCCCTGGCAGAGCAGGCTCCCGCGGGACGACCAGCCTGGTCCTCCACTGGCCCCCTCTGCCAGGGCGCGGTTGCTAACTGTGCCCCCACACCGGACTGCTATGCCGTCCACGTGTGGGCCAGTTACTCCGCTTCGCTGCCCCTCCGGGGGGACGCCTGTCGTCCGCTTGATCCCGGTGGTTCAGTTCCTGGGAGCCTGGCTAGAGCTTCCCCGTCTGTCCCGCTGGATCGCGCGCACCGGCAGGCTCGGCTATGCGATTCAGTTCGCACGGTCTCCTCCCCGCTTCCGGGGAGTCCGCTCCACTTTGGTCGGTGGCAATGCCCCCGTCAGGAGAGCAGAGGTTGCACCCCTGGCGAAGGGTGCAATCGAGACTGTCCCTCCAGCCGAGATGAGGTCCGGCTTCTACAGCCCCTACTTCATTGTCCCCAAGAAAACCGGTGGGTTACGGCCAATCCTGGACTTGCGCGTGCTGAACCGCTTCCTTCACAGGCTGCCGTTCAAGATGCTCACCGCCAAACGCGTTTTCGAATGCGTGCGGCCCCAGGATTGGTTTGCAGCGATCGACCTGAAGGACGCCTACTTTCATGTCTCCATTCTTCCTCGCCACAGACCGTTCCTACGGTTTGCTTTCGAGGGGCAGGCATACCAGTACGCGGTTCTCCCCTTCAGGCTAGCCCTGTCTCCTCGCATCTCCACGAAGGTCGTTGAGGCTGCCCTTGTTCCCCTTCGGGAGCACGGGGTTCGCATCCTGAGTTATATCGACGACTGGCTGATCCTAGCTCACTCTCGAGATCAGGTTTGCGAACACAGGGACCTAGTGCTCCGGCACCTAGCTCGTCTGGGCCTTCGGGTCAACTGGGAGAAGAGCAAACTTTGCCCCGTGCAGAGGATCTCTTTTCTCGGTATGGACATCGACTCGGTCGCCATGTCCGCGCAGCTTACGAGCGAGCGCGCGCAGTCACTGCTGACTTGCCTGAGACAACTCGAGGGCAAGAGTGCGGTTCCACTGAAACTTTTTCAGAGGCTCCTGGGGCATATGGCATCTGCAGCCGCGGTCACGCCGATCGGATTGCTTCATATGAGACCGCTTCAGCGTTGGCTTCGCGACTGAGTCCCGAGGTGGGCATGGCAACAAGGCACGCTCCGAGTACCAGTTACTCCGACCTGCCGTCAGTTCCTCACCCCGTGGTCGAACCTCAGTTTTCTCAGGGCGGGTTTCCCCCTGGAATGAGCTTCCCGGCATGTTGTTGTCTCAACAGATGCCTCCACCACGGGCTGGGGCGCCATGTGCAATGGACATGCTGCTGCGGGCTCCTGGACAGGACCCCAGCGGCTATGGCATGTCAATTGCCTCGAGTTGTTGGCAGTACGTCTTGCCTGCACCGCTTCCTGGCGTTGCCCCGGGGTCAACACGTACTAGTCCGTTCAGACAATACCGCGACTGTAGCGTACATCAACCATCAGGGTGGTCTACACTCCCGCCGTATGTCACAACTCGCCCCGCCACCTCCTCCTGTGGAGTCAGAAGCATCTGAGTCGCTTCGAGCCATTTTCTTTTCCGGAGCGCTGAACTGTGCAGCCGACGAGCTCTCACGGCTTCAGCCCCTCCCTGGAGAATGGCGACTCCATCCCCAGTCGGTTCAGCTGTTTTGGGACCAGTTCGGGGACGCACAGATAGATCTGTTTGCCTCTCACGACTCGACCCATTGCACTCTGTATTTTTCCCTGACCGAGGGCACGCTCGGCACGGATGCACTGGCGCACAGCTGGCCGCCGGGCCGCAAATATGCGTTTCCCCCAGTGAGCCTTCTTGCGCAGACCTTGCACAAGGTCAGGGAGGACGAGGAGCAGGTCATTCTGGTCGCGCCGTATTGGCCCAACCGGACCTGGTTCCCCGAACTTGTACTCCTCGCGACAGCACCTCCCTGGCCCATTCCTCTGAGGAAGGACCTTCTTTCTCAGGGACGGGGCACCCTGTGGCACCCTCGCCCCGATATCTGGAGCCTCCACATGTGGCTCCTGGACGGCTCGAGGTAGGTTGAGTACCCTTCCACCAGCGGTGGCGGCTACCATCACTTCCGCTAGAGCGTCGTCCACGAGACACGTCTATGCGTTGAAGTGGAACCTCTTCGTCGACTGGTGCTCTTCTCACCGAGAAGACCCCCGGAGATGCTCGATCAGCGTTGTGCTTTCCTTCCTTCAGCAAGGGTTGGAGCGAAGGCTGTCTCCCTCCACCCTTAAGGTCTATGTTGCCGCCATTGCCGCACATCATGACCCGTTCGAAGGTAAGTCGGTAGGGAAGCACGACCTGGTCATCAGGTTCCTGAGAGGAGCGAGGAGACTATATCCTCCTCGCCTCCTCTCGTTCCCTCTTGGGACCTCTCAGTGGCTCTAACTGCCCTGAAGAGTGCTCCCTTTGAGCCTCTGCAATCAGTCGAGCTTAAGTTCCTGTCAATAAAGACAGCGCTCCTGGTTGCACTGGCCTCCATCAAGAGGGTAGGGGACCTGCACGCATTCTCCGTCGACGAAGCGTGCCTGGAATTCGGACCCGTGATGTGCCCAAGGTTCCTACCACTCCCTTTCGGGACCAGGTGGTGAACCTGCAAGCGCTGCCCCCGGAGGAGGCAGACCCAGCCTTGACACTGCTCTGTCCAGTACGCGCTCTCCGCGCCTATGTAGACAGGACGCAGTGTTTCAGGACCTCAGACCAGCTCTTTGTCTGTTATGGTGGGAAGCTGAAGGGAAAGGCTCTCTCCAAGCAAAGGTTGTCTCACTGGATAGTGGAGCCTTTGCCTTGGCATACCAGCAGCAAGGTCGACCGTGCCCCCTTGGTGTGACGGCCCACTCCACCCGGAGTGTGGCATCTTCTTGGGCTCTAGCGCATGGCGCCTCGCTAACAGACATCTGCAGAGCTGCAGGCTGTGCGACACCTAACACATTCGCCAGATTCTATAATCTCCGAGTGGAGCCAGTGTCCTCTCATGTACTCGTGTCAACTAGCTAGTACTGGACCCGCTCAGGTGTCTTCGCTTGCTCGCCATTCCACTCCACGGACTGGATACGTGCGATATTCTCCTCAGGTGAGCTTCCTCCGAAAGCCCTGAGCTCCTCCAGCACTCCTGACGTCGGCGCCAGTGTCTCTTGCCTGCGCGTCGGCTAGGTGCCTCCCGTGTGCATGGTCCCTCCCTTGAGCGACCCCCACATGTGTATTTCCACTGTAAGCCTCTCTGAGCATGTGTCTTTCCGTTGGCAAGCCACCTTGCCACCCCTGGGGTTGAAATATTCCACCTGCGGCTGGACACCCCAGTGTTCTCCATATGTTTCCTTCGGGTCATATGTGTATTCTCTAAGTCCCCCCCCTCTGGGTTGGCATTAATTGCATACTTCCCTAGCTTGGGATATGCTTCCCAGTGTACCTTGGTATTCCTGTGTTAAATGGAGTCCTTCGTCCAGTCTATGACAGGGATCTCGATTTACGCAGGGCACTGGAAGACAGCTGAGAAGGTGGCGTGATTAGACTGATAACCCCATTCGTCGTCATCCGACGTAACTCGGAGTGACAACGAAAGGGAACGTCTACGGTTACGTATGTAACCCTCGTTCCCTGAATAGGGAACGGAGACGTTACGTCTGCCTGCCACTTTCCGCTGTACCGCGGGGATCGCCTGAGCTCAGTCTTGGCTCCTCAGCGAAGAAACATAAACTGCTGTTGCGGACTTCCTCCTTTTATACCCACGAGGTGGGGCGGAGTTACGTCATGCAAATTCCGCAGACCCATGGCATTTCTTTGCCTTTGGCTCGTTTTGTAATACTCGAAGTTGATAGGCTTTCTAAGCGAAACCCCATTCGTCGTCATCCGACGTAACGTCTCCGTTCCCTACTCAGGGAACGAGGGTTACATACGTAACCGTAGACGTTTTCTGCTGTTCTGTGTGGTCTGGTATACTCTGCCGTGCAAAGGCAAAAGTCCGTAACATCGTTTTTGGTCGAAAATGAGTTATTTATATTTTTGGCACATTCAAGACCTCCTTTATCATGTGGATAATTAACTTGAGTCAAATCCGTTGTTTTTTCGAGAAAATAATGGGTTGTCTTAACCGTAACATCCAAAAGCCCATGAGAAACCAAGGCAGAACACCGTAACACCAGTTACGGCTCTTTGGCTTTGTTTTGGAACGCTCACGCTTGAGTTACGGTACTCTGCCTTTGTTTAGCCGCGCGTCAATATGAAGTTACGGTGCCGGTGTTCTATCAAATAATGCTACTTACCAGATTATACGGTGGTCTGCCTTTGTTTTACTCTCCATTAAAATTCAAATTACGATGTAGCCTGTGTAGAGCTGTGTAAAGCTGCCATTAATCCCTGTCTTCTGATGTCCTCAGAGCTTTGTCCTGCACTAATGCGGTCAGAACATTTACTATGGTCTGAAACCGCTCCATCGACAAACGTGCGATAACGATCGCGAAGCATGCAGAGATGACAGAAAAATGTTTCACATGCCATATAAGGTAAATACAACAAAGAACTAAAGCCCCGCCTCACCCAGTTCGGATACCGGACCTGGTTGAAACAATCATGCACCTAGCTAGAAGAGTGCCAAAACTTCGCGGGCGCCTTCAGTATCGCCCTGAACACGGTCGAGCCGACGCGGGACTAATATATCACAGGGAGTGATAATAATGAAGCAACAAGGGTATATTGGTGCATAGCCTACAACATAAGGAAGCAAGAAGTGCTGGTGCATACAACATCAGACCAGCTTTTACAAGCAGGTTACAAATACAATCACAGCGTCCGGAATAAATCCGCGGGACGAGCGAAGTGCACAAGCACAATAATAGGGCAGACAGCTGAAACCACCGCATACTGAAAAGACGCGGAACACAGAAGGTTGTGCTATAAATGCATTAGTCGTCAAGGTCGTCCAGAACGCGCTCCCTAGTCTCAAGGGGGAAAGCACTGCGTAGGCTACTTTTCGTGAACGGACGAGGAGCGTGACACCTTCGAACACGAATCTCGGTAAGCGCCTGTGAAAGTATGCGTCTTTCAGATCCACCGCTATAAACCAGTCTCCGGGTAGAATGTGCGCGAGGATCTGTTTTATTGTTATCATTTTGAACGCATGTTTAGCAAGTCTTATGCCACGCGGTACCACTTGAAAATACTCTTTATCCCATGGAGGTATTTTGTCATGTTTAATGTAGGCTGTTAATATAGGGCCACCAGAATGCAACCAAAGCACAGGATAGCAAAAAGTAGATGGCTATAATTGTAAATCATACAAAATAAATGCCATGATCACTAGATTTTATACAGGTGTTGCTATAAGGATTTTGTTAATGGTGATCAGCAACCAAATATTGATAATGTGGAAGTTACTGCCTTTTGCCTTGGCATGACTTCTCACTTTTTGCTGACAATACAAAGGCAGACTACAGTAACTTTAAAATAGTGGTCAACAGTCAAGTTTGAGCTCAAGATTTTTTTATGTAGATAATTTTCATTACTTAAACATCTATTTGCCCGATTTTCCGTGTCCTACCTATAATTAATTTGTCGGGACAACTAAAAATCTTTAAAGTCATTTTTCTCAGTTCCACACTCTAGCGAGTTAAGGTCTTTTGCCTTTGTAGGGCAGTACTGTAAGATCCATCACAGACTCTTGAGTTCATCTAGAGGGATTTCATGTTATCCTGTGACAAAACGAGAGATCGGAAGTCTTTGGACTCGATGAATTCTTGTGTGGCAAAGTTTTATGAGGTAAAATAGACTGAGTTTGATTAAGACCCTTTCAAAAATCATACTTTTCTTTTAACATTGATTGGAGTGTTTAAAAAAGCTTTTTTTCTGTTTTTCTTTCTTTAAAAAAAAAAACTGAATTCATAACAGAGTTTAATAAATCCTTGCCAACTGAAGACTAAAATTTTATTGTTTAATGTTATTTTTTAGAACTATTTTTCTTTATTAATTTTCATAATCCTTTTATAATGTATTTTGTGAAGTCAGAGTATGTTTGTAGATGTGTGCTGATGAGAGAGCTGGGAGAGTTATATATTTTGCATATAAGTATGAGTGCAATGTACGTAACGTTCACTGAGCAAAGATGTTCCACCAATGATGAGACTTCAGTTGGCATGTTCTTTACAAGGAAAGGAATGTTTCAACTGATGCAAATGTAACACTAATGTATACACCGAGGGATAGTTTCTTAATATGGAAAGTGGATTGTACCATGTGTTAGCATGAGGTATACATTCCATTTTTAAACATCAGCAACATTTTTTTATACCTTACAAGGAAGGTGTAAGTCCCAGAGTGGTGTATATAAGCTCAATCCTTACTGTACTGACTCAGAAAAACATAAAGACATGATGGGGTGAGAGGAAGGAGAAATAGAGATGAGGGGGTGAGGGAGGAGAAATAGAGATGAGGGGGTGAGGGTGGAGAAATAGAAATTAGGGAGTGAGGGAGGAGAAACAGAGATGAGGGGGTGAGGGAGGAGAAATAGAGATGAGGGGGTGAGGGAGGAGAAATAGAGATGAGGGGGTGAGGGTGGAGAAATAGAAATTAGGGAGTGAGGGAGGAGAAACAGAGATGAGGGGGTGAGGGAGGAGAAATATAAATTAGGGAGTGAGGGAGGAGAAAAAGAGATGAGGGTGAGGGAGGAGAAATAGAGATGAGGGGGTGAGCGTGGAGAAATAGAAATTAGGGAGTGAGGGAGGAGAAACAGATGAGGGGGTGAGGGAGGAGAAATAGAGATGAGGGGGTGAGGGTGGAGAAATAGAAATTAGGGAGTGAGGGAGGAGAAACAGAGATGAGGGGGTGAGGGAGGAGAAATAGAGATGAGGGGGTGAGGGTGGAGAAATAGAGATGAGGGGGTGAGGGTGGAGAAATAGAAATTAGGGGGTGAGGGAGGAGAAATAGAGATGAGGGGGTGAGGGAGGAGAAATAGAGATGAGGGGGTGAGGGTGGAGAAATAGAAATTAGGAGGTGAGGGAGGAGAAATAGAAATTAGGGAGTGAGGGAGGAGAAATAGAGATGAGGGGGTGAGGGTGGAGAAATAGAAATTAGGGGGTGAGGGAGGAGAAATAGAGATGAGGGGGTGAGGGTGGAGAAATAGAAATTAGGGGGTGAGGGAGGAGAAATAGAGATGAGGGGGTGAGGGAGGAGAAATAGAGATGAGGGGGTGAGGGTGGAGAAATAGAAATTAGGGGGTGAGGGAGGAGAAATAGAGATGAGGGGGTGAGGGTGGAGAAATAGAAATTAGGGGGTGAGGGAGGAGAAATAGAGATGAGGGTGTGAGGGAGGAGAAATAGAGATGAGGGGGTGAGGGTGGAGAAATAGAAATTAGGGGGTGAGGGAGGAGAAATAGAGATGAGGGTGTGAGGGTGGAGAAATAGAGATGAGGGGGTGAGGGTGGAGAAATAGAAATTAGGGGGTGAGGGAGGAGAAATAGAGATGAGGGGGTGAGGGTGGAGAAATATAAATTAGGGGGTGAGGGAGGAGAAATAGAGATGAGGGTGTGAGGGAGGAGAAATAGAGATGAGGGGGTGAGGGTGGAGAAATAGAAATTAGGGGGTGAGGGAGGAGAAATAGAGATGAGGGTGTGAGGGAGGAGAAATAGAGATGAGGGGGTGAGGGTGGAGAAATAGAAATTAGGGAGTGAGGGAGGAGAAATAGAGATGAGGGGGTGAGGGTGGAGAAATAGAAATTAGGGGGTGAGGGAGGAGAAATAGAGATGAGGGGGTGAGGGTGGAGAAATAGAAATTAGGGGGTGAGGGAGGAGAAATAGAGATGAGGGTGTGAGGGAGGAGAAATAGAGATGAGGGGGTGAGGGTGGAGAAATAGAGATGAGGGGGTGAGGGAGGAGAAATAGAGATGAGGGGGTGAGGGAGGAGAAATAGAGATGAGGGGGTGAGGGTGGAGAAATAGAGATGAGGGGGTGAGGGAGGAGAAATAGAGATGAGGGGGTGAGGGAGGAAAAATAGAGATGAGGGGGTGAGGGAGGAGAAACACCAAGAAACCATTTACAGCTGGCATGATGGGGTGAAAGGTAGAGAAATGGGGAACAGAGAAATCTGGAATGAAACCTTATTCTTCTATGCCTGTTTCTCTCTGTCTGATACATGTTAATAAATAATAAATCTCTTGGAAAAATATCTGGTGTAGCTTCCGTGATTCAACAATAATGGGGAAAAGCATGATTTTCAAATCTACACCAGCAAAATGTAAAATTCAATAACTTAATCGCATGCATATTGCTTATTTTCTGTATGCATAGAATAGACCTGCCAACAGTAAATAACCGACTACATTTGCCAAATTGTGCACTATACAAAAGTGCATGTGTATCCCACAATGCAATGCACCCAACTATTTCTACACTGTAAAAAAAAAAATTCTTCCCCAGTATTTTTGTCTTGTTTTCCAGTACAAACAATTTTGCTTCTCAAGTTAAAGGGATATTTCACCGTCATTAACTACTCACCCTCATGCCGTTCTAAACCCCAAGATGAACGAAAGTCTAATGGGTTTGCAATGACGTGGGATTTCATTCTTGGGTGAAATATCCCTTGCTTTAAGAATGTTTATATATTTCTACTGGAAAACATAAAAAATGTTGTAGTGTACTAAAAATATATAGTTTTGGTTATAGTGTGATCACTGAACCAGAATTAAATCCATTACAATATTTTGCAACAGGTTTATTCTACAAAATACATTTTACACAAAATGTTTTGTTAAAAATACATTAAATTGAAATCCTCAACAATGGTATAATGGTATAAGCAGCACATTTAGGCTGATAGTGTGCAGTAAGCAAGTATACTACCGTTTAAATGTTAACAATGAGACACACCTATTCCAAATCAGGAAAAGCACTTGATATAAATGCAAGATCCTCGAAACATTAGGCATCTGGAAGTAGGTTAACTCATTAGCAGAAACAGGTGTGGTGGTAACTATGGCAACTACTCAGTACTGAGGTGAGGCTTCTGCAGTAGCAAAACTGAGATGCACTTGGGGCCTAATATAATAAATCAACATATTAGAATGATTTCTGAAGGATCATGTGACACTGAAGACTGGAGTAATGATGCTGAAAATTCAGGTTTGATCACAGGAATAAATTATATTTTAAAGTATATTAAAATAGAAAACCATTATTTTAAATTGTAAGAATATTTCACCAAAAATCGTAATGTTTCCAAACTTTTGACCGGCACTATATATATATACTTGTTCATATATATTGCTTGTTTAGTATGGGACATGTTTCAAATAGGGAAAAGGACAGAGAGTCTGACTGTGACGGCTTGAATCTTCCAGAATCTTTGATCACATCTGTTCCTCAGAGTCACTGGTGTCAGTAACATCAAAGGATGAGGAAAAACATGTTTAATCAATTTCCTCTCACTCTCTCTCCTGTTCTTCAAATAAAAAATAAAATAAAAAAACCCTGGCTTTGTCAGCTGGACTTGAAGTTCAGACTCTAAAGGTCTCAGGCAGTCGAGTCCCTCGTGTAGCAGAGTTCACGTCTAACAGAGTAATTACCTCCAACGCTTCAGAAAACACAGCAGAACGCTCGGGGAAAAAGCACAATCATTGTACAGCTTCACCTTGACTGTCAGCGGTGGAAACAGGCCCAGCTCAACACTCATTAACCAGCGTTTGGGATCAGATACACATCTATTTGGGATCTCGCAGTAATTACCTCTGGAGTTTGCCTGTTATACTGAGAGGATTTTACTAGAAATGGAGACAAAAGTTTTGTTTGCAGTGCAAGGTTGTTACGCAATAAATAAAAATAGCATCCAGATCTATTGAGACGAGGTGGAAAAGCTTGTGCACATGCTTTAGAGCCGAACAAGAGATCTATAGAAAAGCGTCACAAGGTGCTCTCATGATGAAATCTGTTCCTAAACTCATGCGACCTGATAAGATACCTTTTATATTTTTGCATGTTATGCTTATTAAGAATATTACACTATTAGCCAAATGACATGCAATGAAAATGGTGTAGGTTTTACTTAAGCAAAATTGCAAGTAAATTTAACAAATAATTACAATGAAACGTCAAGCAACACATTTAATTAAACATGACATTTTCCCTAAGACTTTCCTTTCCTTTAAAACACATCATCTTTGTTTGATTTAGTACTTCACAAAATTATTGTTTTATGGTGTGTTATTGTCAAACTCTATTGGCATCAATTATGAATCAAGTGTCTCATCTGATTCATGTGAGAAATGTTATTTGTGTGGTGGAGGAAGATCGTTTCAAATCAGTCATTTTTCAGGTTTCTTTCCAGTTAAGATGCTGCCTTAGAAGGCAGCTGCCTATATAGGGAGTAGACAGCAAGGGAACTCACTAGGGAAATCACAGAAGTCAAACCAATTACTTCAATACCAGACAGACAGACAGAGAACAAATGTTGGATTTTGAGTGGCTGTGCTGTAAAGCATCTTTATGATCAATACTCTCTCTCTATATATATATGTGTGTGTGTGTGTGTGTGTGTGTGTGTGTGTGTGTGTTCAATCATCATATGGCTCTCTAACGCTCCAGCAGGCAGAAGTACGGCATCTCGTTATCAGTAAAACTTAACACAGTCTCAACACTGTGATGAACTCGTGCTCCAAAGACACTCTGAAAATACATACATAATCTTATAAAAAAATACAAATATAATTGTCCTAATTATCAATGTATCAGAACAGAATAAGATGACTGTAGTAATGAAGCATCATATATACAGTAGTGGTCGGAAACTCATGTTAGGACTAACATGTTAGGAAAATGTAATTTTTTTTTTAACCTTTACTTAAATATAAAAAATTGTTGTAAGCATATTGCATAGTTGTGCTTGTAGTCAATTGTTTTATTTGTGAAAACACTGAAACATGCCAAATTGTGCTGACACAATTTTTTTAATTTATGAACATCCAAAAACTAGAGAGAACCAATGAAATATTAACAACTGATTATGTTGAATCATGTATACTTTATTGCATAGTAATATAAAACCTGTAGCTGTATTTTGCTGCTTTTTTGCCAAATATGTTTTTTTCAGATAAACAAGTTTAGTTTAGTGTTTTGTTTTTCCTTCAAATTTAAAATATTTAAATTATAAATTTTCGTTTAATCGGTCATAGAAAACAACTATCCAATTTGAACATCATTTTGGGCCATTTTTGTTTATATTAAAGAACAAATGCTGTACCAGAATATTCCTTTATATACAGTATATTTAAGTATTTTGCAACTACATGTCAATTCACTTTTTTCTTGGCGCACAGACTTTACTGACTTGTTTCTTGCCAAAGTACAGAATTATTGACTATAAATCATGAATTTCCAGGCACAAGTGACATGTTTCCTGAGAATGGTATATTGAAAGTCTTCTCCGAGGACAGTATCAGATGTCAGGCGGGTGGCAGGGATGTTATAACCTTCATCTCTCCTGTGGCAGGTCAGTTTATCCTGGATTCGGGATAAATCCGGCTGGCTTACGGCTCTGAGCCGTGACTACTGAGTCCATGCCGGCCCTCAGTTCACACGCATTCACTGATTTACTTCCCTTCATACAACCATGCAGAAATACCAGCACTGATTTCATCTCACCATCCGCCTACGACCTGTGCAACTAAACAACCCGCTGAAATAGCACATAATGTGTGTCACGTCGCTCATTAGACAGATGCATTCACCTCTTCAAGAGCCTCCATCAGACTGCATCTCTTTTCTCTTTCTCTTCTTAATGTTTTCCTGTAAAATCAACACGGTTCACTTCATTTTTGATGGTCTCTTTAACACATTCTCTTGACTACAAGTAATCTTACACCCTCATATACAGTAGACTGGTAGGGTTCGGGTTAGTTATTATAGTCAGCAGAACGTCTGTTGGAGGAGCATCACAATAGAGATTTAGCAGATATTAAGCAGAAAGTCAACAAAATACTCTAAAGAGAGTTAGTTGACATGCAGACAATAGAATGTGCAAAAGAGACCACCAAAATAAAGTGTTACCAAAAACACTGGTAGAAAAGAGCATAATTAATAGTTTTTGTAGGAGATTATCTCCGTTTCATCTACATCTGGTTTTTTTGGTTTCAGAATTACATGAATTGTGAATTACGACATAATTATGTCCCTCTAATGACACTCTAATGATCATCATATTTTGCAATATATGCTGGGTGAACAATAAAACCTCAACGATTTATTCAAAAATATTTAAAATTGTGTTTTTATGACTTCCTAAAAAACTGTTTTTTCACAGCTTGATGTTTTATTTATATTTTTGCTGTTTTATGAAATTGTTTTCCTAGTGTGACAACATGCTCCAACGTGTGTTCAACAAACCATAATTATAAAGATAAATAATTATAAATATTCGTAAGTATATATATATATATATATATATATAAATAAATATTTTTTTTATTTATAAATATTTTAACCTTTTTATAGGCAAGCCATATACACAATAAACAAACAAACAAATAAATATGTAAAAACCCACACAAAGTGTGACAACTACACTTGGTGTGCAATCAATCAATTAATGTAATAAAGTTCACGTATGCAATACAGTAAACAACATGCAACCACAAATATTTTAATATCATAATAATATACTATTATACAGCATGGTGCTTAAAATGAAATATGTTATTTTAGAGATTGTTCAAAGATTTAAAGATTCATATAAATAAATGTTTTCCATATTTTAATCATTTGTTTTGCCTTTATTACAATTACAATATAAAATGTTTATCTCATACAACATATACTGTATAAAATATACATTTTATTTTATATTTTAGGACAGGGTCCCTCATAAGTGGATCGTTGGAGAAGTTGTAGAAGTCCTGGCTTGTTGTGTTGCTATAAACTGGTGTCAGGTGTTATTGAAATGAATAGCACCACTGCATCGGTGCAAAACTCTGTTCCATGCTGAGAGTCTCTGTGCTGCAGTAATGACACCAATTAAACAAATTATCCAAGCCATTATCAGCAGTGTGCACTCCCGCTGCCAGAGCCCACGCCTCACGCCCACACTTTCATTACTGCACTTAATTGACTTGTATTAATAGTAAGCACAGAGTACATGGAGCGCTTTGTTTTCATTCTGTGCCACTGTGAATTTGAGACAAACCAGCAGATGTGAAAGATATATGGACTTTCCTCTCGACTCTTGATCTCCAACCCAAGCCATCTGTGCAGTTTTCATAACTTTTCTTCAAACTTTTCACTTCGTTTATGTGGTGCACATATTTTGAGAAAACTGCCATAAAATTTAAAACAAGAAAATATGAGTGGTGCCAAAACGAAATATCATAATCCTAATGTTACGTTCCTGTGTTGTGTGTGTGTGTGTGTGTGTGTGTGTGTTCTCTTGTGTTTCTCTTCCCGCTCTCTCGGTTACATTCGCTTTTGCAGGTACCCGTGATTGGCCAAGTGACCTGTCAATCATTGTTAGCGCTGACGTCACCCCTTCTCGCTCAAGGGGGTAATCCATCAGCCAGAAGTTGAAGCCTCGCGGGAGCCGCCATTGTAGCAGAACTTCACCTGCTGTTAGCATTCCATTGACTCCCATTCATTTTGGCATCACTTTGACAGCGAATAACATTACATCTGAGGCGTCCAAAGACTTAATTTGTCCATTATTTATTTCTAAATAAACACGACAATGTATAAAAGGCTCCATTACTTTGTATCTTACGTTATGGCCCCGTAGAAGCCTTTTTTGTTAAAAACAGGCTAACGATTGCGTCATAACCACGCGTTATGGTGCGTCGCACAATAGAGACATTACCGTATAGACAGGAGGAGAAGCTCGCAGGCAATCTGGGGGACGTCCCGTCAAGGGAGAAGCCCATAGATAATGAGTCCATAAAAGCAACGGGACAAAATATTTCAACAACGTTTTTGGGGAATTGGAAATAATTCGGTATGTGGCAAGTGAATACATATGAAGTGATTAACGTTGGCAATTTTCACGCACAGCTACTAGAAGATTTACGTCTGTCAGACAGGTTGCTCACGTCATCAAGCTTAGTTTGATTCGGTTTGAGTCTGCGCGTCAGGAACGAAAGTGCTCAAAAATCGCTAAAAATGGGCTTCAACTGTCTCAACTGAGTTCCAATGAGATGGCTCTGTCCACTTCTTATACTGTCTATGTTCTCGCTGACCGCCAATGGGAACAGGCCACCTGGGGAATAAGAGTGCACACCAGACTTTTCCACAGAAGCTCGGCTCGCTGAGACTCAGACCACGCAGCTTTCTGTTTATGACTTTGTACACCCTGTTAAGGCTGTGGTTCTCGTTCACTCTGTGTGATGCTGAGTTAATGTATGAGTGAACTCTTCCTGTGTTTAATTCTCTGATTTTATGTAACTTGCTCTACAGCAGACCGCTGAAGGTTACTAGTGCGGAGAGAGAGATAGACAGGTAGCATGTCACGTGACATACACTGCAACACGCAGGGGTTTTCGCTTTTGTCTAAATACATTAGGTTAGGGGCGAGTGCCACTCCCTGTATTTCTGTTTTCTGTTAGTTAGTGGAGATTAGGTAGGGCATCTTGGACGCTGAAGATTATAGTTTTCTTCTTTATTTTCTTAGTTAGGATTAGAGGTTATTTAACAGCTAGACTTCGTTTGGTTTTGTTATTTTCTTTTCTTTGGCGCCGTCCACGTCTATCTTTTTCTCTTTGCAATAACTTAATCTATCTTACAGAAATTCTGTATCTCATATCCATTTATATATATATATATGAATATATATTAATCTATATTTGTATAGATTAATTCACTTCACTTTTGCCACTTACCTTGTTATACTGAATAAAGGTGTTGGCTTTTTGCACAGTAAGTTTGAATCTTGGGTCGTTTGTACAAACCATGGCTTATATATGTTCCTCTATAATGCCACATTTAAAATGTTGGACTCCCGAACCCCTAGACTAACTCGGGGGTCGTAACAATTGGGGGCTCGTCCAGGATATTTAACATCCATCATAAGACATTGAGAGGAATATGTATGGACTATGGTTGTATTAGTGGCAAAGTGATTTGTGTTAGGACTTCGTATTTTCCAGGGTAGCCTGATGCGTGGTATTTTGTTGACTGTAGTTTGGTTCGTAACATTAGTAGTGATGGCTTTGTTTAATCTACAGTCGTTTGTTGAGCATCCTTCCTTAGAGCAGTTTGATCATTGTTGAAAGGATGACTTACTGAAGATTGCGGACCACTATAACATTTTTGTGGTGAGGCAAGCTCTCAAGAAAAATATTAAGAGTGCTATATTCGAGAGGTTGGTGGAGATCAACATTTTTCCGAGACCTGGCGTAAATACTCGAGAGACCGGGCCACTTGGTGCTGGCGCGCGGGTTTCTAGTGAGGGGGTATCGGACGAAGAGCAGAGCGAGACAGTCGCCGAGGTTGATGTCGGGGCTGATACTAAGGCCGTCTTGCCGCCTTTTGATCTGTCCTCCCCTGCTTCTGTTGGGTCTGGGAACGGACGCATGAGAGTCCGTCTGGCTCGTATACAGTATGAGGCACAGGAAAGGGCCCAGGCGCGTCAGACTGAGTTGGACTTGAAGCTCGAAATGCGCAGGCTCGAGGTAGAAGCTGAGAAGGAGGTGAAGCTGCGACAGCTGGAGCTGGAGGCACTGAAGGTGGCCTGTGGGTCGGCTGAGCGGTCACCCCGTGCTGAGGCTTCTGTGGCGGTATCTCCGGGAGATCATTCTCCAACCTTCGATGTTAGCAAACATATTGCTCTAGTGCCTCCATTTAGGGAAACAGAGGTGGATACGTATTTTAGCGCATTTGAGCGTATCGCATCTTCCTTCGATTGGCCTAAAGATGCGTGGTCCCTTTTGCTTCAGTACAAATTAATTGGTAAGGCTCAGGAGGTCTGCTCAACATTATCATTAGAGGAAAGCTTACAATACGATACAGTAAAGTCTGCTATTCTCCGTGCATATGAGCTGGTTCCTGAAGCTTATAGGCAGTGATTTAGAAATCATCAGAAACTTGCCAGTCAGACTTTTGTAGAATTTGCTCACGAAAAGGGGAATCTTTTTGATAAATGGTGTAACGCGAGTAAATTGACAGATTTTAATTCGTTACGAGAGTTGCTTTTGTTAGAAGAATTTAAAAATTGTTTGCCAGAACGGGTTGTTGTAGGCTATACTTGAACGAACAAAAAGTAATTTCTTTGTCGCAAGCAGCGGTGCTAGCAGATGAATTTGTGCTTACGCACAAAACGGTGTTCAGTTCAGCTCGTCCTGAGAAAAATTCTTCGGTTCAGTCTACTCATCCTCAGCCGTCTCTTGCGAAATCTCCTTCCCCACGTCTTAAAGAGGTAAGGGAATGTTTTTACTGTCACAAGCAGGGGCATGTAATTGCAGATTGTTTTACGCTGAAGCGCAAGCAGCAGCAACAACTGTCTAAAAGTGTGGGGTTTGTTAATTCTGTGATTGAGAATACTGATGATATTGCTGGTATGGGCTGTGTTGATTCTGGTTATAGTCCGTTTGTGCTTAAGGGATTAATTTCATTGACTGGTAAACCTGAAGATCAACATGAGATTCAGATGTTGCGTGATACTGGCGCAGCGCACTCATTTATGGTAGAGGATACTTTGCCTTTGTCTAAACAATCATTTTGTGGCTCGAGTATTTTAGTTCAGGGAATCGAAATGAGTTTCTTAAAAGCACCGTTACATCGCGTTCATTTAAAAAGTGACCTTGTAACTGGTTTCGTGTCGGTTGGAGTACGTCCTTCTCTCCCCATTAAAGGTGTTTCTTTTATTCTTGGTAATGATTTGGCCGGGGGTAAAGTGATGCCTGTGTTGGAAGTTATGGATCAGTCGAACTTTGTTTCCTGTGATGAGTTATCAGTGAGTTATCCTGATACCTTTCCTGCGTGCGTTTTGACGCGCGCTCAGGCAAAGAGAGTGGATGATGTCGTTGACTTATCAGAATCGTTTATGGTTCCCGTATCTGCTGAAAAGGTGTTACCGTCGGAAGATACAAGCTTTTCTAAGGGACCCATTAACGAGGACATTTTGAGGTTAGACAGTAGTACTTTGAATGTGCCTGTGTCCCGTGAACGGATTATTGTTGCACAAAAGGAGGATGAATCTTTGGCCAAATGTTTTGCCTCTGTAGTCTCTCCAGACCAGATCAGTCAGGAGAAGGTAATCTATTTTGTGGAAGATAATTTGTTGATGCGTAAATGGTGTCCAAATACAGAAAAGGATGGTGAATGGAATGTAATGTGTCAGATTGTCATTCCCTCCCGTTATCGTCAGCACGTGTTGTGTTTGGCGCATGATCATGTGTTGTCAGGTCATCTGGGATTCACGAAGACTTATAATAGGATTCTGAAACATTTCTTTTGGCCTGGGTTAAAGCGGGATGTTGTGCGATTCTGTCGCACTTGTGATACTTGCCAGTGCATGGGGAAACCCAATCAAGTAATCCCCCCCTGCTCCGCTCTGTCCTATTCCGATTATTGGAGAACCTTTTGAACATGTGATTATCGATTGCGTTGGACCATTACCTAAATCGAAGTCGGGTAATTTATTCCTGTTAACAATAATGTGTACAGCTACTCGATTTCTAGAGGCAATACCACTTCGAAAAATTACTGCTTCTGTTATCATCAAAGCACTGATTATGTTCTTCGCTACGTTTAGGTTACCGAAAATCATACAAACAGATCAGGGGACGAACTTTATGTCTAAGATTTTTAATCAGGTCTTGCAATCACTTTCCATTACTCACCGTGTGGCAAGTGCATACCATCCAGAGAGTCAGGGTTCACTTGAGCGATTCCATCAGACGCTTAAGTCAATGTTTGGGAAATACTGCAAGGACACTGGGAAAGATTGGGATGAGGGAGTTCCGTTGATGTTGTTTGCTGTTCGTGAGACTGTCCAGGAGTCGCTTGGATTCAGTCCTGCGGAGCTTGTCTTTGGACATAATGTTAGGGGTCCACTTAAGCTCCTAAAAGAAAACTTATTGGGAATTGATGTAAGTCCTAAGACTAATGTGCTGAATTACGTCAGTCGTTTCAGAGAGCGTTTGCATAACGCGTGGGCACAGGCGAAGGAGTCACTTACAGCCGCACAAAAAGTTATGAAGCGTCGATATGACACCAAAGCCGTACCTCTTTCTTTTAATGCCGGTGACCAAGTGCTCGTATTACTGCCCACTTTAGGATCAGCTTTGTCTGCTCGTTTTTCAGGTCCCTATGTATTGAAAAAGAAATTGAGTGAGACAGACTATGTAGTTTCTACTCCTGATAGGAAACGCAAGTCACGGGTCTGTCATATTAATATGTTGAAAGCATATCATTGTAGGGAGGGATCTTCGGAGAAAACTGAGGGAAAATCTGTACCTGTGGCTTCGTCTGTGGCAGTAGTCGTCGAGGTTGCATCTTCAGTAGGAACAGGGGCAGATGAAGATGGTCTCGTGCTGCGTAATGCACCACAGCAGTGTACTAGACTGAGAAACTCAGAATTGTTGAAGAAGTTGCCTTCTTATTTAGTTCATCTATCCGAAGATCAGAGACAGGATGTTATTCAATTGATTGAAAAATTTCCTACTCTTTTCAATGACACACCTTCTAAGACTTCGGTGTTACAACATGACATAGATGTTAAAGATTCTCCCCCTATCAAACAACATGCTTACAAGGTTAATGCATACAAGCGAGCTATTATGAGAGAAGAAGTTGACTATTTAACAGAAAATGGTTTAGCTATTCCTAGCTACAGTCCGTGGAGTTCGCCGTGTGTACTCGTTCCTAAATCAGATGGAACTTTCATTTTTGCACGGATTATCGGAAAGTTAATGCGGTTACGATGCCAGATTGCTATCCTCTTCCTCGGATGGAGGATTGCATTGATAACCTTGGTTCTGCATGTTTCGTTACTAAATTAGATCTACTAAAAGGCTATTGGCAGGTGCCTTTAACTAGTCGTGCATCGCATATCTCTGCATTTGTGACACCTTATCACCTTGTAGGAAGTGAAATGTAAGGGTTATGTTCTATGACTTTAAATAGGATTTGGGATAATACCGCGAGAACGGCGCCCCGCGAGTTAGAGCGCGGGAGAAAACAGTTGGAGTGGTGTTCAGAGAGAGGGAGACACGAGATGCTCTATGTAATCGGCTGCGGCCATTTCACGATGTTGAGATGTTCAATAAACAAGTGTTGTAGTCACCGGAGCTCTTTGTCAGTGCCCTCCCTATTGTGGTTATAACAGAACGAGGCCAAGAACCCACGGAACAGCGCTGGGTAAGAACTAAAAGCAGAGGATAACTCACGCGCGTTACACTGGTGGCAGCGTTGGTTGGCTTGTTTTCTGTTGGGATGCTTGTTTTTCCCGTATTGAACGACGTGGATATCGCCGCTTTAACCTGCAGAGCCGTTTAAAGACTGTTTAATTTTTTCACGTGCTTTTTTTTTTTGTTTTTTTGCAAGCTCGGATTATGTGCATTTTTTTGTCTTCTTTCTTCCTCTCGCTTAAAATGGCGGACGACGAGAATGACGCAGTTCCTATGCAGAGAGACAGACACGCAGCAGAGGACGCAAGTTCACATCTACCATTTAAAATTGAGCTCCCTGCTCATTTTTCTGGAGATGGTAAAGAGCCTTTTAGTGCATGGATTCAGAGATTTGAGGTAGCACTAAATGTCTCAGCTGTACCACTGGATAAGGCCAAGCTTCTCCCAGTAAAGCTTACTGGTTCAGCATTTGCATACTTGCAGTCTCTCTCCCCTGCGGTGAAAGCTGACTATGAGTTGACTAAAGTTAGTTTGAGCACTGTTTTTGGATGTACAACTTTTTCGGCCACATTTCAGACATTTTTGAATGCTCGTCCCCGTAAACCACAAGAACCTCTTGAAGTCTATGCTGCTGAGCTCACAAATCTAGTGACTGAAGCATTTCCTCATTACGATACAGCAGCATGAAATTGTGAAATTTTTCGCAGATTTGTGACCTGCTTAGATCCATCACTTCAACTGAAAATCCATGAGCACGGTGCTGCGACTTTAGACAATGCCTTGAAAGTGGCCACGCAGTGTGAACGTGCTCAGTTGGCCATTAGTGTTGCCAACCCTGCAGCTGTTATGCCTGTGACAGTAAATTCACCACCATCGGCCAACTCAGTGACCGCGACTCACATCACTGAATTAGCAGCAGCCATTGCTGAACTCCGAACTGACCTGCATGACTTACGTCAATCTCACCTGCGACGAACTGATGAACGCATGGACCAGCTCTCGAGGTGGATTTCCAGCCTTCAGGACGAGGTAACGTCTTCCACACACTCTCCACATCAGACCTGCGCAGCCGTGGACTACGACATCACAGCACGCCATCGGAATGATCATCACTACCGCCAGGATTGCTGCTGTTCTTCACAACGCACACAGCGAGGTCGACAACGACACTTTGAGGATGAAGTGTCCACTTCCCACAGACACAGCTCTCCATCGCTACCCCCCCATTCCCAAAGTTCACAAAGATCACCCACACGACATGTACATTTCTCCCCATCTCACAAGGCCCCTTCCTCACCACAGCGGGGAAACGAGTAGAAGCTGTCATTGGGGACCAAATGCCAGCTTCATCCCCTATAGTGGTCCATTCTAGTACAGTCAATCTTAAATCTTCCCCACCTACACCGTTCATTCAAATTGCACTAGCGGGTACAGACCTTTATGCTTTGGTCGATACTGGGTCAGGTCTGTCCCTCATTACAGATGACTGTCGTAGGTCGATTCCAGCTTTGTCTACCCAGTCTATCAGTAAGTCATTTGTGTTAGCATCATCTGTAACGGGACAGTTATTGGACATAATTGGCTCTGTGATAGCGCCCATACATATTGGAGATGTAACATTTTCTCATGTTTTCCACGTGGTACGCACAGCTACTCATCCTGTCCTAATAGGATGGGATTTCTTGATTGAACACACCGTCACTGTTGACATACCACATGCACGTTTACACCTGTACAACACGTCAGTGCCTCTTTCACCACCCCAGTCACTGATTCCGGTTCAAAGTTCTGCTAACAGTGTCGCTCAGGTAACTGTTCCGCCTATGTCAGAGATGGCAATCCCAATTTCTGTCAAAGATAATGGTGTAGCGAATCCTTTCACAGACACGTATGTGGGTATACTGGAACCTCAGCCCCCTCCAGTCGTGAGCGTAGGCATCGCTCGAACACTGACATCAGTTCAAAAGGGGAGGGGCATTATTAGAGTCGTTAACCCAACTAACGAAACAGTCTCTCTTGAGGCTGGATGCCCATTAGGTCAGATTTTCTCTATCACTGGCAATACACTTGATGAGTATGCATTAGTCTCAGCTGTGACTACGTCCACAGAAGCTGTCCATGCAGTGCCTGATGTGCATTTGGAGGATACACACTTAAACGCTGAAGAACAGGCACAGCTCAAAAGCCTGCTGACTGAGTTCTCTAACATTTTTAGCTCCCATTCTCATGATTATGGGAAAACCAATCTAATTACACACAGTATCAACACGGGTGACGCTGCTCCAATAAAACTGCGCCCTTATAGAACGTCACCAGCTACTCAGGCTGTATTACAAAAAGAGGTGTCGAGGCTTTTGGACCAGAACATCATCGAGGACTCTCACAGTCCGTGGTCAGCTCCGGTTGTGCTTGTCCGGAAAAAGGATGGCACACACCAGTTCTGTGTAGATTACAGACGTCTCAATGACGTCACAATCAAAGATTCACACCCTCTTCCTCGGGTGGATGATACCCTCGATAGACTTTCTGGGGCCAGAGTGTTCAGCACAATTGACTTAACTGCTGGTTACTGGCAAATACCACTCAATCCGGAGGACAAAGAGAAAACGGCTTTCTCCACTGGCACCGGCCTATATCAATTCTGTATGATGCCAATGGGGATCTCGAATGCTCCTCCCAGTTTCCAGCGCTTAATGGAGCTTGTGCTTCGGGGTCTGCACTGGAGTATTTGTTTAATCTACTTAGACGATATTATCGTCTACAGTGCTGATTTTCCACAACACCTCCAGCATCTGCGCGAAGTTTTTCAGCGATTTCGTACGGCTGGACTCAAACTTAAGCCGTCCAAGTGCCATCTGGCATGTTCTTCGGTGACTTTCCTGGGCCATCGTGTTTCGAGTGCCGGTGTTGAGCCAGACCCCTCTAACATAGACAAAGTCAGGACATGGCCAATTCCGACATCAGCCACGCAAGTCAGGGCTTTTCTGGGTCTGTGCTCGTACTATGGTCGATTTATTAGACACTTTGCACACACAGCTTAACCCTTGTACCATCTCACACACAAAGGAGTATCATTTTCTTGGTCAGCTGAAGCAAATGAAGCTTTCAGTGTATTGAAGCAGGAACTGACGTCACAACCAGTTATGGCATTTCCAAATTTTTTGATTCCTTTCATCCTTTACACTGATGCTTCCCTTCATTCGCTGGCCTCTGTTCTTTCACAACAAGTGGACGGAAAAGAGCATGTCATTGCAGATGCCAGCCACGTGCTGTCTACTGCTGAAAGAAAATGGTCTACGTTTGAACGGGAATTGTATGCCATTGTGTGGTCGGTCCGTCATTTTCGACACTATCTTGCATGTCATCCATTCACCATCATTACTGATCATAAGCCTCTGGTCGGTCTCAAGAAACTTCTGTTGGACCATGACCCTACAGGTAGAAGGGCACGTTGGGCCATAGAACTAGACCTTTATGACTGGCATGTCATTCACCGTAATGGCGCTAAACACCTTAATGCAGACGCCATGTCCAGACGGCCAGAGACCGTTCCTCAGGAACCAGATGGGTGTCCCCAGAGCGACGCATCTACTGTCTCTGTAGCAACTCAGACTACATCAATAGCTTTGCAGGCTGAACCGATGTCAGCACACTCCCAAACACTGTCTAGGGACGCGAATGCCCCTTTGCCCGTGATTTTTCCAAACCACACAACATCAAATCTTGTGCAATTCCGAAGTGAGTGGAACGTCATGGGACGACAAAGGTCAGACCCAGATTTAGCCGTTGTGCTCTCTTGGATGGAAACAGGACGTAGACCACCCTTATGGAGGCTACGTGACGCTTCATCATACCTCAGGAAACTATGGGCACAGTTTAGTCACCTAGTTGTCCATAATGGAGTGTTATGCAGACATTCACGCAGATCTTTTGGGGACAATGCCTTGCAAGTTGTCATTCCTACTTTGTTGATTCCTGAAGTCCTCAATCACGTTAATGGACACCCTTCAGTCGGTCATTATGGCCTGGCCAAGACTTTGGACAGAGCCATGCGGTCCTTCTACTGGCCTTACATGTCATCAGACGTTGCCAAACATTGCTTCCAGTGTGCTGCTTGTCAGTCAAGGCGTTCTCCGGTGCCCCGACCTCAGGCACCACTCATTCCTATCTCTCCTGACCGTCCATTTCAAATAGTGGCCGCAGACATAACAGAGTTCCCTATTTCTACCAAGGGCAACCATTATGTTCTAGTAATAATGGACCTGTACACTAAGTTTGTCAATCTCTACCCATTGAAGGATCAAACTGCTGTCTCAGTAGCAGGCTGCATCTTTGACCACTATATTCCACAACATGGTGTCCCTGAGGCCCTACATTCTGACCAGGGCAGACAGTTTGAATCCGACCTCATAAAGCATCTTTGTAACTTGCTATCAATCAAGAAGCTTCGTACGTCCCCTTATCACGCTCAATGTGACGGGGCTGTTGAGCGCTTTAATCGTACTCTAAAAGATTAACTTTCCAAACATCTTTTTGCAACGGGCACAGAGTGGGATGAGCACCTCCCGCTGGTTGCATTGGCTTATAACACCACCAAGCACACTAGTATGGGATTGACACCCTTCTTTCTGGCTCATGGCCGTGAGGCGCGCATTTCCCTGGGCACCCTGCTCCAGGATAGTACTGCTGTCAGTCCAGCAACAGCGGGCACGCCAGCAGCATATGCTAACAAGCTGCGGAAAAGATTGACCTCTGCTTACCGTTTTTCAACCGCTCACAGAGACACAGGGTCTGGTCAGAGGGCACAAGATCAGCAATGCCTGAACTACGATCGTCACTTAAAGTACACTCCGTATAGCCAGGGTGACTTAGTGTTAGTGGATGACCCTGCCCACCGCCACAATAAACTGTGTCCACGTTGGGTGGGTCCCTATGAGGTTTTGCAACCAATATACCCCTCAGGTGTTTCCACCCCTGTTAATTTTGAAGTTCGTGATGTATCCAGACCGTGTGCGAAAGCGAAAATCATTCATTACAATCGCATGAAACCCTACATCACAGACTCAAAGAACTCACTTGCTTCCACCCCCCCTTCCTCCATTGTTAAACCGAATATCCTGACCACATTGTCAGGACTCCTCCCACCCCTCACTACAACGGTGCCTCCGGGACTTCCTCCTGCACCCCAGGTTCCATTGGAGCCCATTCCATTGTCCCAGTTGCAACCTCATGTCCAACAACATGGCACTCCAGCGATACGCAAAATGCACAGGACAGCCTTGTTACTCTGCACTCTGAACTGTTTCCTCTGACACGGTGCACACCGGAAGCTAGACCGTCAACAGGTGTTTCTGAGTTTCCTGACACTCCGGTGTTCCCTCGGAATGTGCCCCCCAGGACACGTCGGTTGCCGCACCACTTGAAGGACTTTGCACTTTACTGATTTGCTAAATGTTCATGGTTCTCATGTGTTCTTTATTTGATGTGCAAAGTGGAATCAATGGGAGTATGATCATTTATTGAAATTTAGGGGTCTCTTTCATTTATTATATGTTTCAGTATTGCTAAACGTGTTTTTGATAATTTCAACCTCTTTGATACAGATGTTCTGAAATATTTTATCTACTTTTTTGTGTCTTAAGGTCTGTGTTATAGAAATGAGGACATTTCTTGTTGGGTAAGGGAGTATTATGTAGGAAGTGAAATGTAAGGGTTATGTTCTATGACTTTAAATAGGATTTGGGATAATATCGCGAGAACGGCGCCCCGCGAGTTAGAGCGAGGGAGAAAACAGTTGGAGTGGTGTTCAGAGAGAGGGAGACACGAGATGCACTATGTAATCGGCTGCGGCCATTTCACGATGTTGAGATGTTCAATAAACAAGTGTTGTAGTCACCGGAGCTCTTTGTCAGTGCCCTGCCTATTGTGGTGATAACAGAACGAGGCCAAGAACCCACGGAACAGCGCTGGGTAAGAACTAAAAGCAGAGGATAACTCACGCGCGTTACAACCTTATGGAATACAAGGTTATGGCGTTCGATTTGCGTAACGCACCCGCTACCTTTCAAAGGTTGGTAAACTTGGTGTTGGCGGGTGTGCCAAATTGTAATGCGTACTTGGATGACTTGGTGGTATACTCTTCAGAATGGTCAGAACATCTATCTTTGTTGCACACTGTCTTTGAACGGTTGGAAAAAGCTATGTTAACACTGAATCTAGCCAAATGCGAATTTGCCCGAGCAACGGTGACTTATCTTGGTAAGGAGGTTGGTCAGGGGCAGGTTCGACCTGTAGCCGCTAAGGTTTCTGCTATTAATGAATTTTCCATTCCCACGACCAGAAGCGAGTTACGCCGTTTTTTGGGAATGGCAGGATATTATCGTAGTTTTTGTCGAAACTTGTCTAGTGTGGTGCATCCACTCATGAGTCTACTGAGTCCATCTAAATCATTTGTTTGATCAGCTGAGTGCCAACATTCGTTTGATAGTGTAAAAGCTTTGTTGTGTTGTACTCCAGTCTTAGCAGCTCCGGATTTTGCTTTGCCTTTTAAACTTGAGGTCGATGCAAGTGCCGTAGGTGCTGGTGCAGTACTCCTTTAAGAGGATAAAAACAGCATTGAACATCCTGTGTGTTATTTCTCTCGAAAATTTAACAAACATCAGTTTAATTATTCGACCATTGAGAAGGAGGCTTTGGCATTACTGTTGGCATTGCAATACTTTGAGGTTTACATAGGCTCTAGTCCTCTCCCGGTTATCGTTTATACGGACCATAATCCGTTAGTTTTTCTTTCTCGTATGTACAACCAGAATCAGCGGCTCATGCGCTGGTCTCTGATTGTGCAAAATTATAATTTGGAAATCCGTCACAAGAAAGGAACAGAAAATGTTGTAGCCGATGCCCATTCTAGGTATGGTTAGTTCTTGACTTGGGTTAGGTTTAGGTATGTATGATATATATGTAGCCTAGGCCTACTTGTTTTTTTTTTTTTTTGGAAGAATTGTTCCGATTTTAACAAACTATAATCATTTCATCATTATAGGTTTGTTCTTATGGAGAGGGATGTTACGTTCCTGTGTTGTGTGTGTGTGTGTGTGTGTGTGTGTGTTCTCTTGTGTTTCTCTTCCCGCTCTCTCGGTTACTTTCGCTTTTGCAGGTACCTGTGATTGGCCAAGTGACCTGTCAATCATTGTTAGCGCTGACGTCACCCCTTCTCGCTGACCGCCAATGGGAACAGGCCACCTGGGGAATAAGAGTGCACGCCAGACGTTTCCACAGAAGCTCGGCTCGCTGAGACTCAGACCACGCAGCTTTCTGTTTATGACTTTGTATACCCTGTAAGGCTGTGGTTCTCGTTCACTCTGTGTGATGCTGAGTTAATGTATGAGTGAACTCTTCCTGTGTTTAATTCTCTGATTTTATGTAACTTGCTCTACAGCAGACCGCTGAAGGTTACTAGTGCGGAGAGAGAGATAGACAGGTAGCATGTCACGTGACATACACTGAAACACGCAGGGGTTTTCGCTTTTGTCTAAATACATTAGGTTAGGGGCGAGTGCCACTCCCTGTATTTCTGTTTTCTGTTAGTTAGTGGAGATTAGGTAGGGCGTCTTGGACGCTGAAGATTATTGTTTTCTTCTTTATTTTCTTAGTTAGGATTAGAGGTTATTTAACAGCTAGACTTCGTTTGGTTTTGTTATTTTCTTTTCTTTGGCGCCGTCCACGTCTATCTTTTTCTCTTTGCAATAACTTAATCTATCTTACAGAAATTCTGTATCTCATATCCATTTATATATATATATATATATATATATATATATGAGAATATATGTTAATCTATATTTGTATAGATTAATTCACTTCACTTTTTCCACTTACCTTGTTATACTGAATAAAGGTGTTGGCTTTTTGCACAGTAAGTTTGAATCTTGGGTCTTTTGTACAAACCATGGCTTATATATGTTCCTCTATAATGCCACATTTAAAATGTTGGACTCCCGAACGGCCTAGACTAACTCGGGGGTCGTAACACCTAAAATGTTGCTATGTGATATGTTCTGCTGGTTTTTAGCACAGTGCTGCAGGATTTTTTACACCAATTTTATCATCTGTGCCTGCAAAAAAGTGTCAGTCTGATCACTAAGTAAAGCAACAGAACACACACACACACACACACACACACACACGAGCGCACACGCACACATTTTAAATGTAAAACATTTATTATTATTTATTTTACTTTTGTGGGATTGACCCATAACTGAAGCATTTTGGACCTTATATTTCTATGGTAAAACATGACAGGATCAGATGTCTCTCCTCTCGTGTGTGGACTTAAATGATTCCAGCTTGACATTTCTCTCTCCGTACTTCAGCCGAAAAATAAATGAAAAAGATTGGAGATGATAGATGTGATATGAGGTAAAAGGTATTCGAGAGAAGTGTGAATTAGATACAGAACTAACCATCATGCTTTGCTGATACACCACAACATTGTTCACTGTAAAAATATTCCTGTGAAATTTACGGTACAAAAAAAACTAGCAGCTGTGCTTGCCAGAAATTAACCGTAAAAAATACGGTAGCAACATTTTAGGTTTTACAGATTTAATTTTAATTTACAGTAAAAAAGTATATCATTAACTGATATGTTGATATGCCAATTTATACTAATATCTGTTTCGTACCTTTGTAATACACTTAACAACCTCCAAAAACACTTAACACCATCACATGACACTAAAGAAATGCAATAAACGTTAATAGAACATAAAACCCTAATATACATAAACAATGAGAAAAAACTAAGAAGAAACCGCTATTTCAAGAAAATACATCAAATGTGAAGTGTCATGCAGGGAATTCTGGGAATGTAAATTTATGGATTTTCACTGTATAAATAATACAATAACTTGTTCTTTTCACTTCCAAAAACAGTAAATTTAACAGTATTTTACTGTAAAACTACATTAAATGTAAGGTTAGATCTATTACAGTGTTTAACCATATAGTAAGGTTTAATAATAAACCAATTAACAGTCTTTTACTGTTAAAATCATGATATTTTTTTTTACACTGTAGAGATGCAGCAAGTTTGATTCATTAGTAATTTTTGCTAAAACAAACATCATTATTATAATAGTCCGTACATAAGGTTTGAACGAACCAATAAGCTCAACAAGAAATCAATTTTGACTTAATTTTTTGTTAACACTTTACAGAAGGGGTGTGGATTCCAGAGGAGGAAGAATCGAAGACAATCGACCAGTTCAGAAACATCTCGCTGCTCAGTGTTGAGGGAAAGATATTCTTCAGCATTGTTGCTAGGCGGCTTACCGACTACCTCCTAAGGAACTCGTACATTGACACTTCGGTCCAGAAAGGAAGGATCCCGAAGGTGCCGGGGTGTCTTGAGCACACAGGCGTGGTCACACAGCTGATCAGGGAAGCCCGGGAGAAGAAGTGGGACCTGGTGGTGCTGTGGTTAGACCTCACAAACGCCTATGGGTCCATACCCCACAAACTGGTTGAGGAGCATCCCAGACAAGTTTAGAGACCTCATTCTGGACTACTACGACAGTTTCAGTCTGAGAGTCTCTGTGGGGTCTACAACATCAGACTGGCACAGGCTCGAGAAGGGTATTATCACTGGGTGTACGATTTCAGTGATATTATTCGCACTCGCCATGAATATGCTACAACATCCTAGGCATCATAGGGGCCAGTAAGCGAAGGGCCATCAAAGAGGTCACGGAGTCAGCAGAAGTTGCAAAAAGGTGGCTGTGGATAAGTAGAAGAGAACCATGGGTGGGGTAGGGCTACCTGGACACAAGTTGGGGCCTGATCAACCCCAGCTGGGTCGTCTGGGTGAGAGTGTATGATGCTTGAAAGACCCGAAACACTCCGTGACCCCAGGTAACATCACTGATGATGTGTCCAGGTCGCATCAAGTTGATGTATGTTACAAACAATAATATCCAATTAGTTGCACTGTAAAATATTTTCCCCTAATTTAGCTTAAAAGCTTCATTCAGTTGCTGCCTTTAAGTTAAAGTAATGGAAAAACATATGTTGTCATTGTTACATGTCAGTTTGTTTTTGTACTTCCTTCTGTGTTCATTGTGTGCTGTTTCCCGCCATTCCTTTGTTTCCATGGTCACAATCATCATTAGTTTGGTTCAGTTGTGTGTCTTCAATTATGTTGTTAATCAGTTTAATCACTTCCTCCCTGTCACCCGTGTATATCCCCTGTGATCTCCCTCTGTCTTGGTCGGTTCTCGTTTGTATTTGGTCTGAGTTGTGTTGTTCTCTGTGATTTCTCCAAGTGATCCTTAAATATTTGTTCCAAGACATTCTCCTTCGTCATGCTCTCCTTATCACACCAGACCATGACAGTCATGACTTATTGATCATATCTCTTTTGGCAGTTTAACTAAAATGAACGCATTGAGCAATACATTTGAATTTATTAATCTTTGTTAACAATAGTTAATAAAAACGGTTCATTGTTAGTTCATGTCAGCTCAGGTTCATTAAAATAATATTAAAAGATACAACTTTAGATTTTAATACTGTATTAGTAAATGTTGAAATTAACATTAACTAAGATTAATAAATGCGTTAGAGGTATTTTCCATTGCTACTCCATTTTAATTAATGTTAACAAATGAAACTTTACTGTAAAGTGTATGAGTGACTTTTTTTTCTGGTCTTATTGTAAATGATTTATCTGTGTATATTATTAGAAATTTTTATTAATACAAACATTTTCATATAAATATATTCATTAAATATTTTTGTACTTGCAATCAAAATGCAAATTGTTCTTATATAAGAACAGTTTATATTACAATCTATATAATAACAATGTATATAGATTTTTAAGCTTTCAGCAGTAGCCGTCTGCAAAGCCCCATAATGCAGATTTCAGCTTCCCTTGAGATGTCAACACACATGTAACGGGTTTGGCTTGATTTATTAAGCTTGTCCGGCTCGATAGTTGAGCTAGCAGTTAGTGAGCCATCAATAAGAGTCTGGACAGGCTAGGGACATGCGTAATGTAGCTGCATTGCTTTGGCTCAATGCCTTTTTTGAAGGTTTTCTTAACAAAGTTGCACCCCGATGTGCTGTAAAACGTGCCTGCGATCTTGGGATTGCAGGTGATTAAATTTAAAACACTGATACCGCTTAAACAGTGCCAAAGTGTGTGTGAAACACAAAACCTTGTGATTCTGAAACATCTTCCCCCCTCCGATGGCCTATTCTCCTCATCTAAACCTCAACAACTTCTGCCCCAGACGCTCTCGTCTTTCATCCAGCGCAGGCTGGTGACTCCACAAGAGCTTTAAAATAACAGACTGTCATGTTTGTCTCGGTTTGAAGTATTTCCATCTTCCCCAACACTTCAGGTTAGTGCAAGTCTCACTCAATCCTTTCTCAGGGAATCGCCGTGTGCTTCAAACACATCGGCAGCAAAAAACAAAGATCAGCGTCTGTGTGAGTGAGATCTGCTCTGAATAAGTTCACAAGTCTTGTTTTTTTTTTTTTTTCTGCCTTCTTTCATTTACCGCAACTTTGCTTCGGCGTTGTATGTTTCTCACCAATATTTTGACAAGCATTATGGCCTGAGGAAAGTCAGCCTTTACACAAATTAATTAAACATGCCAAATGTTTTTGAACGAACCAAGGCTGTATTTATTTAAAAAAAAAAAAAATTAAAAAACAGTAAAAACAAATTAAAATATCTGTTTTGTATTTGAATATATGTTCAAATGTAGGCCTAATTTATTCCAGTGATCAAAACTGTATTTTCAGCATCATTACTCCAGACTTCAGTGTCACATGATCCTTCAGAAATCATTCTAATATGATGATTTGATGTTCATGTGATTATTATCAATTTTGAAAACAGTTGTGCTGCTTCATATTTTTGTGGAAACAGTAATACAACATTTTTCAGGATTCTTTGATGAATATAAAGTTAAAAAGAACAGCATTTATTACCTAGTTCTGGCATGAAACTCTAGATGGCGCAGGCTGATAGGTCTAACTCACTACATCTACATCGCACAGATGATTGGTTGTTGTTGCGCCAGCGGCCAATGAGCTGCGGCTCAACATTCAAACACACACCGGTAGTGTTGCTGTTAGCAGTCTTCAGCGCGCTTTCAGAAACCCTCCACCTTCCCCAGCTCCACCTGTATAGATCTGCTACAGGGGTTATTTCATGTGTTACATATGCAGCAGCAGCATGTCTTACAGGCCTTCTGAAGAAAATATCCATATTTATAACTTTATAAACTATAATCACTGGCTTCCAGTAACTGCTGTAAGCGAGTCTAGTTTCGACGGAAGAGTGACCTCTGACCCGACGCATTTATATGATGCTGAGGGAACGTCTATACCAACGCCACCATAGCGAGAAGTGTCTGTCCTGTGTGAAATCGAGAAGAGTAGCACTAGGACGAGAGCACCTGCGACCCCGGTGTAGAGTTCAGGTTCAAAGAGTAGAAACTTACAAATGTGTGCGGTGAGGACCACCCTGCCGCATCACAGACATATAAATAGAAAAATAAAATTCACTCATTTCAACTCCACTGGCATCCATTTTTACAGCACTACTAACTCAAGAACTGCTTCTGCTTTTTAAAGCTCTTTTAATGACATGTTCTTGCCACATACAAACATCTATTAAAATGTCCATAATGTGACGCGTTTGTGGAACATTAGCATTGCCGTATTACTCTTCTCTAAGGTAAGCTGCATGTTTTTATTCCACATCTGAACTACACTAACAGAAAATGTGCCCGTGGTAATACCACCGGCTTGCTTGACATTATTTTATGGATATGATGGTACCATGGTGTACGAGACATGCACTGCTTCATATTCTTTAAAATACCTGGGAGAACCATGTAAGAACATGTTAATCATTCAGTATCATGGTTTATGTCAAAGTATTATGGTATTACCATCTGATACCATGGCAATTTTTTTAGTGACCTAAAAAGATCCCAGGACATCAGTGTTATATACCACAGACAACCAGTCAGAATGCTTTATCAAACACATTTTCAACATAAAACATTTCAATCTGGGGCCGGTTTCACAAAGCTATTTTAGACCGGTCTATAGTGATAGACAAGTCTAAAATTTGCTCATAGACTAGTCTAAAGTTTGACTGTTTCACAAAAATAAAGACTGACTTAATTTAGGTCTAAGACTCTGTTACCTTGGCAACCAGCAGTAACAATCAGTTACATTACAAACAGCCAAAAGAAAAGGGAAAATGGCTCATAATTTGTGGTTTGCTGGCGACGTTATGGAGAGAGCTATGAGAAGGGAAAGGGTTTTTAGGGACTGCAGTAATACTGGAAATATATAATAATGATGACTTTTCTTTTCTGTACGTCTTTAATGCTCCGCTCAATGGTCGGATTAACGCCGTTAACTGTCGTAGCAATCTTTTTCCAAATGAAACATTTCTTCTTGTTACTACATTCTCCGCTAAATTTCCCAAGTAAAATGTCCTTGTAACTGTTATACTCCTCCAACACACACATATTTTCCGCTGGGGTAAACTGCACTGAGCGGTTGAATGTGCTTACTCGATCCGCCATGTTTTTTTGTTTTGAAAAGTGTCTTATTTTACCCAGAATGCATTGCAGTGTAGTCCTACTTAAGATAGTCAGAGTCTTAAGTGCTTTGTGCAACGGTCTGATTTCAATGTCTATCTGAAGTCTGACTATCTACTATATCTAAGCCATAGTCAAAGTCTATCTTTGTGAAACCGGCCCCAGATCATAATGAACTTTTGAGGCTCAAATGCAAATGCTCATCATCTCCATCTGTTTGCAGTGTTTTAGTTTGGGTTTGTTCCCTATACATGAGGCACCACTTAAGTTTTCAAATGCGAAATTTTATCTTTTGAAGTCCCAATAACTTCCGCAGCCATGTGGAGAGTGTGAGCTTATTCAGAGAGTTGAAAGGTCTCACCATTAAGCATCTTATGAAGACCTCAGCAGAGAGAATCAAACGCTGCCATCACGTTCCTCCTGGGAAGGTCAGAAAGGCTACGTATGAGTTTGGACATCACTGGGTGATTTCATATTCTTTTTATTTCATATTCTTTTCTTTCTTTCACTTCAAAGACAGCCTTTTAGCACTGGTACAACAAAAGTAAGAGAAAAGGATGAACATCAGATGGTTTATAGAAGAAAACTGAATATTTAAGACTTCCTCTGAAATACACAATTGTGAATTTGAATTGAATTGGACACACTCCCACAGGAAGTTTAAATGCATGACAGGAAGACGGATTTTCTGAATTGAAATGCAACAGAAGAATTTCATGAGTCCAGCACAACAAAATGAGCAGAAACAGAAACATCTTGGCTGTTTGTTGAATGTTTCCAAGCATTCTGGGAAATTAATTGTTCTTCCTTCATGGTCCATAAAATGACAGTGACTAAAGCTGTTCACTTTGTAGTTCTAAAATCTGAAAGATAATTATGTTTATCAGTATTAATGTGAATTCTAAACAATCGTAGAAAGAGTGTGCATCCAAAAACAAACTTAAATCAGGAGTACAACCAAATAGAGAGAAAACTTTACTGCAACTTTAGTGCCCCTTTTCAAGACTTTATTTCATGTCCCAGTTTTAGCTTATGGTTTTACTGTCTTCTCCATCACCAGTTAAAGGGATAGTTCACACAAAAATGACAATTCTGTCATTAATTACCACTTTGACGCTTCAAAAAGTCAAGTCAAGTCAAATATATTTATATAGCGCTTTTCACAATACAGATTGTATCAAAGCTGCTTCACAGTATCAATCAAAACAACTTAACAATGTTTGTTTATTACTGGAAAAAAGACATCCAAGTTTGGTAGAGCTGATCAATGGTATGATTGGTTAATTAATTTGAATATCCCCAACTGAGCAAGCCAAAGGCAACAGTGGCAAGGAACCGAAAAACTCCATCCAGTGACCTAATGGTGTCCTAACACCCCATCAGATGTCCCAATGGAGAAAAAAAACCTTGGGAGAACCCAGGCTCAGTCGGGGATCATAAATGGAAGATTCGAAATGGGTCTGTAATTTGCTAGGTTAATTGGATCTAATTGTGGTTTCTTAATAAGAGGTTTTATAACTGCCAGCTTGAACGTTCTTGGAACATGACCTAAAGATAAAGACGAGTTAATAATATTGAGAAGAGGCTCTTCCACTATAGGTAACACTTCTTTCAGTAGTTCAGTTGGTATAGGATCTAATAAACATGTTGTTGTTTTAGATGAAGTGATAAGTTTATTTAACTCTTTTTGTTCTATGGTTGTAAAGCATTGTAATTGTTCTTGCGGGGTGATAATTGCGGCTGAATTATAAGGCGCGAGCAAAGATTGAACGTTTACGATTTCGATTCTGATGCTTTCAATTTTCTCGGTGAAGAAGTTCATGAAATCATTACTACTAAACTGTAACGAGGTATTTTGTTCCGACGACGTCTGTTTATTTGTTAGTCTAGCCACGGTATTAAATAAAAACCTTGGATTATTTCGGTTGTTTTCTATTAATTTGCTGAGGTGCTCAGCCCTGGCCGTTTTAAGGGCCTTTTTATAACGTGACATACTGTCTTTCCACGCGATTCTAAAGACCTCTAAATTTGTTTTTTTCCATTTACGCTCTAAATTACGGGTTTCTCTCTTTAAAACATACGTAGTATTAGAGTTCTCAACGGGCCTGAAAGTTACAACCCGACCCGACCCGGCCCATGGCTTTTAAAGCCCGGACCCGATGTAAACCGACACATCAACATGAATTATCTGCCCGAACTCGACCCGCGGCCCGAAGCGGATTTTCTTTTTTTTTTTCTCATACACGTATTATCATGACCAGCAGACGGGAATTCAAATAAACCTTTAATGTTCACGTCTGAATAGCCTACAAACAATACAAACAACTGAAACAAACTTTAAATATATAAATAGGCTATATACTAAATATGCCTCAAATAAAAATCTTCTGGACGACCCTGTTTTTTTGCTGTCATATTTCATCAGCACCTTGCATTTTGAGCATTGCACATAACCTGTAGAATTTCCATCAGAATCCAGCACCCCTCCAAACACTTTCCAGACCTCAGATTTTCTCACTCCTGTAGTAGCGACGGTGAATTCACCTGCGGCAAGTTTAGGCTACTTTTCACCAACTCCATCTTCTTCTCCAGGCTAAAGGCGTGCACGAGCGGCGTCAGGTCTGCCCCTGCGATGCACGTTGCACGCAGCAGCCAGACTTTCTTTACGGTGAACAGCAGCGATGATTAATAAATGTTTTTTTTTTTTTCACTGAGCGGAAAGGATTAAGCCCGAGGTCCGACCCGACCCGAGTCATTTGCTTATATTTTCGACCCGAACCCGGCCCGAACCCGCGGGTCCCGTCGGGTTTGTCGGGCCGACCCGGCAAGTTGAGAACTCTACGTAGTATTATTGTACCATGGTGCTTTACTTTTTTCTCTGACCTTTTTTAATCTAATGGGTGCAACAATATCCAATGTTCTAGAGAGAATGGTGCTCATAGTGCTAGTTAGTTCGTCTAGTTCATCTGTTTGTTTGGGTTCAGGCAGCAGCTGAGACAGATCAGATAAGCTATTTGAGAAATGATCTATGGTGGATGGACGAATTGTTCTACCTGGTCGATAACGTGGCGCAGCATGACATATTACAGCAGTGCGTAATATGCAAGTTACCATGTAATGGTCAGTGACATCATCACTTTGTGGAATGATATCTATATCGGTTGGATCGGTTCCATATGATATAATTAAATTGAGTGTATGATTAAAACGATGAGTTGGTCCGGTGACATTTTGCTTGACCCCGAAGGAGTTTAATAAATCTGTAAACGCAGCCCCTAACGCATCATTTACATTATCTATGTGTATGTTAAAATCTCCAACAATTAATGCTTTATCGACGTTGACCAAAAGATCTGATAGAAAGTCAGCAAACTCTTTTAAGAAATTGGCGTAAGGCCCTGGAGGTCTATGTACGGTAGCCAATGCTAGAGATAATAGGGATTTTTTTCTTACATCTAAGAGCGTAACATTTAGCACAAGTACTTCAAACGAATTAAACCTATGACGAGTTTTCTGAGTAACATTAAGGATATCTCTGTAGATTGTTGCAACACCGCCGCCACGACCGATCAGACAGGGCTCATGCTTATAACAGTATCCTGGCGGAGTAGACTCATTTAGACCGAAATAATCATTTGGTTTAAGCCAGGTTTCAGTAAGGCACAGAACATCGAAATTATTATCTGTGACCATTTCATTTACAATAACCGCCTTAGGTGTGAGCGATCTAATGTTTAGAAGACCTAGCTTTAGAAATTGTTTTTGTTCACTAATAGCGAGATTTTTTGTTTTAATAACAATTAGATTTTTTCTAGATCCCGCAGTAGATTTATTATTTGATCTTAGTAAACGAGGAATAGACACAGTTTCTATGCAATGTTCTACACAAGTATTAATATCAATTAAATTGGTGCAGTAGAGACTGTGATTTGGATTTTTGGTTACTAGTCAAACGGTATTTAACATCTTGGAGATGTTATCCGACAGAAGATCTGCCCCGATTCTACTTGGGTGTAAGCCATCAGCGCGGAAGAGCCTTGGTCGCTCCCAAAACAGATTCCAATTATTTACAAAGAGCAGTTTCTGCTCATTGCACCATGACAATAACCATTCATTTAGCGCAAATAATCTACTGAACTTTTCATGCCCTCGTCGGTACGTAGGAAGCGGTCCAGACACAATAATCGATGTTTCAGGCGATGTGCTGAGTACTGTATCTATAAGGCTCCTGAAGTCTTTCTTCAGAACCTCCGTCTGTCGCAGCCTAATGTCGTTAGCTCCCACGTGCAGCACAACAGCTCCGACGCGCTCGTCACCGTTCAAGATCTCAGTTACCCGCGCAGTGATATCGAGAACACAAGCACCAGGAAAGCAGTGACTGTGCACCTTACTTTTACCTAACGTAGCGTGGACGTGTCGGGCGGTGGAATCGCCGATGATCACAGCATCGCGTTCCGTTTCACGAAGAGGGGAGAAGCGGTTCTGAGTGGAGATCTCGAAAACCGGGAGGGGCGAAAAAATTCTTGTCCTGGCTCGCGGCTTCCGCGGAACCACCCAGGCTTCGTGGTGGTGTGTTGGAGCCGGAGTGAATGAAACCATGGCTGATCGTGACCTGGACGCTTGGGACCAATGCTGAGAAACGCACGGAGTAGACGAGGTCGGCGCCAGCGGGTTACTAACGTTAATCACTGATCTGGGTGCATCAGCGCGTGATGTTTCAAGAGCTAAACGCCGGTCTCTCAGCTCAGCTTGTCTCTCTAGAACAGGGGTTCTCAACCTTTTGCAAGCTGGGCCCCCCCAAAGCTGGTTCATTGCAGTTGGGGCCCCAGTGCCCCCCGCCCAGATCCCCCATCCCCCCGCCCCGCTCTATCTTGCATAGATAGATAGATAGATAGATAGATAGATAGATAGATAGCCCTAGGCTATTATTTTTAGGCTCACATTATTATTATTATTATCATCATCATCAGTAGCGGTAGGTAGGCCTATTATCATTACTAGGCTATTGTTATAATTGGCAGTAGCACCAGACTTCTAATGTGAGCTTGCAGGCATTATTATTATTATTATAAGTAGTATAGGCCTATCATCATTACTAGGCTATTATAATTGTGAGGTTACATGCTTTTTTGTTGTTATTATTATTATTATCATCATCATCAGTAGGCCTATTCATTACTAGGTTATTGCTATAATTGGCAGTAGCACCAGACTTCTAATGTGAGCTTGCAGGCATTATTATTATTATTACTATTATTATTATTATTATGAGTAGTATAGGCCTATCATTATTACAAGGCTATTGCTATATAATTATGAGGTTACATGCTTTATTGTTGTTGTTATTATTATTATCATCAGTAGGCCTATTATCATTACTAGACTATTGCTATATAATTAGGTGATGTTAATGTGAGACCTGAGCCTGCTTTGCCTTGCAAAGATCCTCAATTCTTGGCTCAATGTTTGATAAGCATAGCCTCAAATCATCCTCGATTTGTGCACGATTGCGGTATTTGGTATCATTTTTGAGAATCCTGCCTCACACAAATATGTCGACGCGAAAGGAAGGATAATCTTCAAGGCGACGTCACAGAGTTCCGGGTATTCCTGCATCAATGCTGCCCAGAATGACGAAAGAGGACAGGAGCTAAAGAGTTCCTTCAGTGTACTGTCACTCTTCAGCTCAATAAGCTGTTCCTGCATATCAATTGATAGCTCGTTTGCTGTGCACACAAACGGATCTCGAACCCATGCAAAAGAGCGATAATCCTCTTTAAAGTACGTCGCAAATTGTTTTCTCATTGCTGACAGGTGCTCAGACGCTGATTGAAATAGGGAGGAGAAATCGTGTGACGTGTCTGCATCAGTTATAAAGTCTGTAAGGCAAGGGAACATGTCGCAGTTCCCTCGACTGATGCGGCCATGCCAGAGGTCTAGTTTTTGTGTGAAGGCGTGCACTTTGTCTGCAAGGAGCAAAATGTGAGTTTCGCGGCCTTGCAAAGACAGGTTGAGGCCATTCAAGCGGTCAAATATATCGACCAAATAGGACAGAGACGCAAGCCACATAGTGTCATCCAGATGCTTCGCCAGATCTGATTTGATTTCTGTCAAAAACCACTTCACCTCCTCTCGCAGCTCATACAACCGCTGTAACACCCGCCCCCTGGAGAGCCAGCGAACTTCAGTGTGCAGAAGCAGCTGTTCGTGCCCTGACCCCATCTCCTGGCAGAGGACCCCAAACAAGCGAGTGTTTAGCGGCCGTGATTTGATTAGATTTATTATTTTCACGGATTGGTTCAGCACGGAGTCAAAGAGAACCGGCATTTTTTTAGCAGCTAGTGCTTTGCGATGGACCATGCAATGTGTCCATTTCACAAGTGGAGCTACTTGCTGAACGCGAGCAGCTAGGCCACGCTCACGCCCCGTCATTGCCTGCGCACCATCCGTGCATAGGCCAACGCATCGGTCCCAAGCCAAACCATTTTCGCGGATAAAAATGTCAAGGACATTGAAAATGGCTTCTCCCGTCGTGTGCGACTGAAGAGGCCGGCAAAACAGGACATCCTCCTCGATCGCCTTGTCCCGCAGATACCTGACATAGGTGAGGAGCTGTGCCTGCCCAGCAATATCAGTAGATTCGTCCAGCTGCAGCGCGTAGTAAGGACTCTTTTTTACGAACTGTATCAGTTGCTCTCTGATATCGTTGGACATGTCTACAATTCTCCTAGCGACTGTGTCATTGGACAGTGGTACTGCACCGAGTTTGGCTGCTGCACTATCGCCTATCATTATTCTGCACATGTCTTGCGCTGCCGGCAAAATGAGAGTCTCTGCGATTGTATGCGGTTTACCCAGGTTACCGATCCTTTTGGCCACTACATACGATGCCTCCAAACACTGTTTAGACACAGTGCTGTGCACTGAAATGGTTGCCTGTTGCTGATGGAGGCCGTCAAGCTTTCTTTTAAAATATTCGGCCGGTTTATTTTTAATGCCAGCATGCTTTGTTTCGAGGTGCCTTTTTAATTTGCAGGGCTTCATACTGTCATTTGCCAGCACCTCGGCACACACGACACACTGAGGTCTCAGATCAGCCGTGACTGTAAACCCAAACTGCAGGTATGCTTCATCGTACCTGCGAAGCTTTTTTGCAGCTGGTGGTGCGTCGGTTGGCTTGTTGGACCTCACAAGAAATTTCTCCATTTTAATTGGTTTTCAATAAAGTTTAGCTAAACTATAGGCAATATGTAACTGTGTGTGATGTATGTTGAGAGACGTATCAGGGGCTAATCAGTCAGGACTTAGGCACGATCTTTCATTAAACCAAACAAAATAATTATTTTGCAGAAAATTCAGATTTTTATTTTAATACTTAACGATTGTAGTCCTCGTGCGTGTGTGTGTGTGTGTGTGTGTGTCTGAGTCGTTTGGGTAGTTAGCTAAGTAGCTACTGCCTAGCAGTTTAACAAAATTACTGGCTAGGGCTGAGATATGATCAAATCTTAAAAAAGAATGTTTCTGGGTTTAGTCTTTAAAAAGACTGTTGGGGTTTGTGTAGTAAAGGCCTATGTAAATCGAGATTGATAACAGACTAGCGAGAGCTGGCACAAGCGAACTTGGCAAGAGACTAGACTAGAGTGAATGGAGAGCTATGTCGTGAGTCAATTTAAATGCAGTGATTTATTTTTGTGTGAGAGTGAGTGAACATTTACACCCCGCTCTGTAAGTCAGGGCGGGAACGGCGGCGGCCATGCGCATGCGCGATTCATTTGCAGCCTGGACGCAGAGGGGTGTGTGTCTCCTCTCTGCTCTGACTGCAGGCTGGGACTGCTGCGCGAGGTTACTGAGAGACTGACCGCCTGTGAGTGCCTTTGGATGGGAGAGGGGCTCATGGCAGCTCCCGCTGCTCGTTGAGCACAGTAGGCCTAACTGCAGAGTGATTCGTGCTTTCGAGTCTCCAAACACTACAAAAGTCTCCAAAAACACCAGTAAAAGTCGCTGGATTTGTCGCTTTTGACAAAAAAAAAGTCTCCAGGAGGATGTTTTATTGTTGTTTATTTATTAACAACATAAATGTATTTAAACATGTTTGTGTGTGCGTGGTTGCGTGCGTGTGAGCATTTCACAAAAACTAAAAGAAAGCTTTAACTGTATATTCTGACTAGTTTATTCGTTTATATATATACTGTATAACTACCAGCCTCTGAAACTTCCGTCCGTCATAAAATTAATTCGGGTGGTTCGATTTTCTGCATTTTTCGCATCCGTAGCAAATATTTTGAGGGGTTTTGACAATATTGAGAGACACCAAATGACGAATATGAAAAAAACTAATACGACAGTTTCGGACTCAAAATGTGGTGTTTTATATATTTATAACATTTGAATACAGTTCAGCAACATACATCACATGACCTGACGACCAAGAGAGCTGACAATTGACCATCACTTCATTTACCATCACCTCACGATTGAAAATAATGTGACCCTGATTTCATATGACAGTTCAACAAACAAGTTAATAATATTAAGTCACTTATATTTTAGACGAAATAATGACTGTTTTGGTCTATTTTAGCAGCGAAAATAAATCCGATGAATCCAAACAAAGATCACAGCATATCGCATCTCACGGCAACACTCAATCGTGTTTTGAATGATTCAGTGTTTTGAACGAATTGGTTGAGTCAAAAATACAATGACCCATTCACAAACATCTGTCTCAATCTTGATGAATCGGCCGTTTGAACGAATCATTTGAATGAACGACTCAATGACTCGCTTAATAAAACCGCTTATCACCTGCATTTGCGCTCACTATCGACAAACCAATCAAATTGAACTTTTTTTTTTTTTAAATCAGTCCAAACACATTTAAATTTTTATTCAGGAGTTATGTATATACAAAACGATACGTTTTTATGACAGTAGTTTAGTGATAATTTTTTTTTGCTAATATTGTTTTTTTTTTCAGTTTTTTTTCCTCCCATCCTGTAGCCTACTCGCGCCCCCCCGGGAGAGTGTCCGCGCCCCCCCGGGGGGGCGCGCCCCACCGGTTGAGAACCACTGCTCTAGAAGGTCACGGATCTGCTTTTCTACAGCTTCTAATTCAGACTGCACCACGAGCAAATCAGATTTGTTCTCATCTGCACCAAAAGGTAGATAACATACACCTGATATATTCGCCATTTTAACAGATGGACAGTAAGTTAGCAAGGATGCAACCAGTGATGCTATTAATATTTATACTAATTTTTGACTCAAGTCTTGGGTAAAAACCGTCTTTTAGTGGTACGGGTGTAATGTAGACGCACGATAGACGGGAAAATGTTTGTTAGTAAGTGAGTGTAAAGAAGACTCGCTCAGCCGTGACCCTTAGGTGTAAAGGACCGGTGTTGGGTAACGGTTTGAGACGCGTCTGCTCAACAGTCCGAGTTGTAATTATGAGTAATTATGAGTTAAACGATGGTTCAAAACAGAATAAGAGAAAGAAATAAGGAAAAACAGAAAGAAATACGAACCTAATACGAGGCTTAGACAGCCGCGACGCAAACAAACAAACTCACAGCAGGCAACGAAGCTGACAAAAGCAGTTGATCGCAGGGCGAGCAGCAGTGAAGCGGTGTCTCGCTCTACGATCAACAGTCAATGTTCAACCGTATTTGCGCAAACAAACAAACGCAAACAAACAAACTCACAGCAGGCAACGAGGCTGACAAAAGCAGTCGATCGCAGGGCGAGCAGGAGTGAAGCGGTGTCTCGCTCTACGATCAACAACCAGTGTTCCAACCCTATTCGCGGTTCCAGCCGTATAAGGGCTTGAGACGCGTCTGGCCAACAGTCTGAGTTGTAATTATGAGTTAAATGATGGTTCAGAACAGAATAAAGAGAGAAATACGGAAAAACAGAAGGAAATACGAAGCTAATACGAGGCTTAGACAGCCACGACGCAAACAAACTCACAGCTCACAGCAGGCAGCGAGGCGGACGAAAGCAATCGAGCAATCGAGCCAGTGAGTAATGAGAGTTTGTAAGACAAAGCCAGCAAGACATGTTGATTATATGTTACCTGAGCAGTATCCATACTCTCTTCCTCTACTCGTCAACTAACTTTAACTAAACCCAGCATCATTCAACCGCCCCCTAATGGTGAGGAATGAAATTGCAGCCCATTAGAGATATAACAGGCTGGAAGTCTGTTCCAAGTGGACAACGCTAAATACAGGTGTAAACAGGGTTGGGGTTGTAACACACATGGGCTAAAAGTCACTAAACTCCAGTTCTGATTTCACGGGGCTTTTTTAAAGAACACAGCAGTGAAGTGGAGTGGAGTGGAGTAATAGCTCTCAAAGGAACAACACTCTTCAGCAGGACCAAAACTGACCCTGAGGATTTATAAGTGAAAGAGTGGGTCAGAAAGGCAGGATGGAAATCGATGGATCTTGGGGTGTGAAGCTGAAAGGCAGAACAGCACAGACAGGATTGAATCAGAGAACTGCTGCTCAACACCAGACTTTAAAAAGATAACACAACTGCATTTTGCTTCCATAATGTGACATTCTTCAAAGTCTGGGGGGTTCCTGAGTTGATGAAAAGCTAATAATTAAATGGAATAAAAAAGTAAAATACATGAATGTGGCTGCACATTTAATCGAAATAAAACGTACATATAGATTATGAAGTCAATCTCTACGATTAATAAGGTTGCATTTACACTGCAGGTCTTGATGCCCAATTCCGTTTTGCTGACTACGTACAGTATATCCATTTTTTTAGGCGACCAGCTAACATCTTCTTTTAAAAGAGACCCATATCCGATATCTGCGGCATATCTGCATTTACACTATACACTTGGCGAAACAACCCGAGGTAGACGTACTGACCTGAAAAAACTTTTTAAAAACGGCATGATTTGCAATGATAATACAAGCTTTTGCTTTCCACACCATCTTTAAAGATCAGCAAAACATTGCGTTGAGCCTTCGTTCTCCATTGCGCCATTGAAAAGAGTCATGTGATCACAGTTGGTTTCCACCTGAGTTGACGTCATTCGCCACGATCGCTTTTTCAATGACGTACAACTCGCATTGACTGGGTAATATCCGATAGGCGCAAATGCACGTATCCGATTCATATCAGATTTATTTACACAAGGCCTGAAACCCATCGGAGAATATCGGAATCCATGTTCTTTTTTTCCTGCTTACATGTTTGTAGGTCTTTTCCCCGCTTTGCCACATGGGAGGAAAAAATCGGAATTGGGTCATTTGAACCATGCAATGTAAATTCAGCCTAAATGTATCTGGGTTTTTTTTTTCATAGTGTGAAGAGTGTGTGATACATGTGTGTTTTCAGCATCAGAGCACCTTGGTTCACAGTAAATGTTGCTTCTCACCAACTCCATCTCTGTATGTGCAGCATTATAGAAGGGCTGACGGTGAATGAACTCTCTGCAGGATTACCCAAGATGCTGAGCTCAACAGAGCCGAAAGAAAGAGACTAATGCCTTGTACACATTGTACAAATTTGGGCTGTCCCAGATGAAAGACGACCATTCGTGGTGATTTCTGTGGTCGTGGCTCCTGAACGAGGTACAATGAGAGAGGTTCTCTTGCGACCAAAGATAGCTAGCAAAGAACATCAGTATTACAGCAATAATATCAAATAATGATAGTTGTGATAAAGAAGTGTCAGGATTCTTAAAAAGTCCAAGTTTGCTCTCCATTTATTCTCATTGCTATCTATGCGAAAGTGTTTTTACAGATCTCACGGGTGACTTTTCTTCCTCTGTTCCCTCGACTGACACACAAACAGGCTCATTTCACATTTCACTGGTTTAGTTGTTAAGTTGTGTCATGGGTTACAGACTCACAAACATCATAAACGTTGACGTATCCTGTGCTCCTCGGAGCTAGTCGAGTGTGTATATGACATTTGCAGCAGTCACAGATGGTTCAAATTCCCTTCAGAAGCCAGTGGAAAGGTGTAGGGCATCATTTATTTACTCATGGACACAATACTTGCACAGTATGCGTCGTACTGTTATTAATATTTCAGTCCACAGCACTGATTCCTTCATTTGCATTACATTTAAGGAGTTAATATGGATTAAAACACATATTAAACATGCCAATCATGGTGCTATTACTGCAGACATGATATATGATTAATGGATGCTTGTCAACATGGTTTTGCATTACATTAATATGCGGCATGATTCTTTTAGTCCAAAACATGCGCTAATGGACTCCATGTCTACTTATGATAAATAACACTGAATTGCTATTGTAAAGAAGGGTCCACATTATGGAGCAATCATACACCTTCACTGAAAATATTCAAAGCTGAAAGTGAGCTATAATTATTAATGGCACATGGATTGTTTACTGTGGAAGCTATCGTATGACTTATGGTTTATAGCACATGATATGTTTTGTTTTAGAAATGAATATATTTATTCAGTGAGGATGCATGAAATTGATCAAAAGTGACAGTAAAGACATTTTAAATGTTAGAAAATATTTCTATTTCACATGCTGTTCTTTTGAACTTTCTATCTTGCCACGGTTTCCACAAAAATATGAAGCATTTCCACATTAATAATAATAAGAAGAAATGTTTCTTGAGCAACAAATCATCATATTAGAATGATTTCTGAAGGATCATGTGACACTGAAGACTGGAGTAATGATGCTGAAAATTCAGCTTTGATCACAGGAATAAAATACATTTTACAACATACTCACATAGAAAACAGTTCTTTTAAATGGGACACTCAGTCCATGTCAGATTAGCTGCAATGATTTAGTTTTTTTTTCCCCACAGATTGTTCACTGTGCTTTCTGTTAATGATAACACATATAATGCACATATAAACCTACTCCCATGCTATAATCATCACTGTCAAACGAGTGCCTCAAAACGGGTAAAATATTGTATCATATCTGATTAATATGTTAACATTTCATATTCTAAACATGACAGACAACTGACAGACTGACATAGTCAATTAAAGCCTTATGATTTAAAATCAAAACACATATTTCAGTATCCTTAGTCTTATTATGGCCATGATTAAAGTCCCAATATCGACCTCTAGAAATGTTTCACTTTATTCCATCTTTAGAGGCAATATCTGAAAATATTGGTAACCTGAGGAGAATCTGAACCATTTGGACTTGAAGTGAACATGTTTGTCTACGTATCTATCTACCAATTCTTACGAGGCCAGCGATCATAATTCTCAAGATATCATGTTCTAAACATGGCTTTCTATATGCTTTTTTAGGCCTGGAAATATCAGAAGGCTGAAGAATATGATAATGTTAGAAAATGCAAAAATATTTTACAGACCTTACTGAACAGAACTAATTTTGAAATATTGAAAGATGCACATAAATTATAACAAATAAATGCAACTCTAGCGAGACCTCCAGATCATGTTTTCGTACCCAGTAATTAAAGCTCCTATTAGAAACACAATGACATTACACAGCTATGATTATGGACCATTAGAGAATCAATAAGCCAGAGTCTCTATTCTTCCCTTTCTCCAGGCCAGATTTACAACTGCTGCACGAGTGTAAAAAAGTGAAAGTTCTCACCTTAAGTGAGTGATGAAATACGACTAATGGAAAGGACATCGTGACAGGAGATTTACGGCATCTGCGAGCTTCGTTCTGCGGTACGGGTGCGATAATCCCGGTGACATTAACTGTGTCCGGCCTGGTGTTTTAGCAGCCGTTAATCACTGGAGGAAGTCTGAGCGTATCCGTGGACGAGGCCTGTGCTGCGTCAGCCAGTGACCTTCACTTTTATCAGAGCAGAAGTCAAACACATTGCCGTACGTCAGCGTCTAAACAGTCAGCTAAAGCAAGAGCTAAATGCAACAGAGCCGCATGAGTCTTTCAACTAATTGTGATTATTTTTAATGTAAACGAGCCTCTTTTCATGGCAAATGAATTATAGCATGCAATGAATTAACAAAAGTCATTTGCCTGGTGCTGGAAACATTCCTCAGAGATTTTGCTCCATATTGTCATGATTGCATCACACAGTTTCTGCAGATTTGTCGGATCTGAACATCCATGATGTGAATCTCTCGTTCCTCCACATCTCAAAGCTGATCTATTAGATTGAGATCTGGAGACTGTGGAGCCGTTTGAGTTTAGAGACTCACTGTCATGATCGAGAAACCAGTTTGAGATGATTTGAGCTTTGTGACATGGAGCGTTATCCTGCTGGAAGTAGCCATCAGAAACAGAAACATCAAGAAACACTCAAGCATCGGAACTCAAGCATCAAATGCACTGGTTTCACAGCAAATGTTCTGGCAAGCAAACCTCCTAAAACACAAGGACATTATATCAGAAGTCACAGCAGACAGTGACATTATACAGCTCGACTCTTTTTCACATGATAACTTAAGATGCTGCTGCTCTGTGGAAAGAGGACACAGCTGTATCTCTCCTCTCATCCGCCCACCCGCTGTGTTGTTTTCAGGATCTTCTTTCCTCTCTGCACCGCAGGATGAATGAATGCACCTGTTAAAAACACACTTCTCACCCCTGATGAGATACTGTCACTCAACATTGACACTGGCAGGTAGGGAGCGTTATTGTGCAGTGCATGCTGGGAAATGTCCCCCTGCTGCTGTCCTGATAGTGGACCTCAGGGATTTCAGCTCTTTAAATTGTACCTTGATACAAGGAGGAATTCTGCCGGATATGGAAACAGCTCCATGTTTCAACTAAACCCACCGGCTCTCCAAGGCCTGTCATCTAAAGTTTGCAGAAAGAAAAAGATTTGGGATATAAGAATGGAATATGCTGGCATGGATTTTTTCTTGCACTTAGTTTCTTTTATGGCACAAAGGAAAGAAACAGTTCTTTCCCTGCATTTAGTCATGAAGTTCATTGAGGACACCACACAAACTTTTCTGTCTTGCTGTTTTTACTTTCTTTAAGTATAAATGTCCTTAGAGAAACCTGTACTCACAGAAACACTTGCAAAGTTTCTGACTTAAGTGAGCTGCCTTGGTTTAAATTATTTAAAATAAAACAATATAAAATAATTCAAATGCACAGAGCACATGCACTTCTATTATGCCCACATACAGTAACAGTCACTTTCACCTTAGTATATAAACTATATAAGTATATTAGCCAGCAGCCATATCACCCTGTAGCCCAAGACTGGTGCCCACTGAAGCTAAGCAGGGTCGAGCCTGGTTAGTAGCTGGATGGGAGACTCCTGGGAAAACCAGGTTGCTACTGGAAGAGGTGTTAGTGAGGCCAGTAGGGGGCGCTCACCCTGTGCTCTGTGTGGGTCCTAACCAAGTGTGCCGCACAAGCCCTGAAAAGTGAAGCCAAAGCGTCTTGATCGCCCCCCGGTGACTGGTCCTAGTATAGCTCATAAACCCCGCCTCCCCGTGTTATTCAACAGGACGTGAGAACAACCAAATAATTAAATTACACTTCACATATCTTTTTTTCCAAAAATAGTTTCTGTCATTTACTGTAGTTTTTATGTAATTTCAAGTGTTTGTTCTTAAAAGAAGTTTGTTTTTAGTTAGTTCTGTCAGGTCCATTTAAGTCAAGAACACACAAGACAATAGAAATGATTAGGAAATTTGTATTGAATAAATTTTAATTCAGTTGATAATTGTTCAGGGAGTCATTAGGGAAGCAGCAGCATTAGGGAACGCTCACAGTTTAGCACTGGGAGAGCAGAACTATTCCCCCATATGAACAGAGCAGGAACGATGACAGAATAGCAAATGCCACGTTATACACTACAAGGAGGAGCTGGTGAGGTGGTGGGTTGCAGAGAGCGAGCAGCAAGCAGTTAGGAGCGAACTGAATCTGTATAAATAAGGCGCCCTGATTTGAGCGTAATCATTAGCAGCGAGGGGAGATGAACAGCTGATGCAGATCCGCTGAGCAGATCGCTGATGAGACCGTGTTGTTGGCTAATAGCGTTAGCAGCATCTTGACTACTTGGCCTGCCAGAACTGACGCTGACGCTCAATTTATTTGATGCTATAAATACGGTGCTGTGACGTCATGATTGACAGCTGTGATTGACAGGTTCTCTGAGCGAAGTAGTCACTGAAGCACCAACGGACTTTTGTTTTCGGGATCTTCGGAGAACTGAGGAGATTGGAGCTTTACATTTAATATCTAAATTTCTATAATTAATTATTTCACACCGACATAATGGGTTGTTCTGCAGTAGAAAGTGCAGGGCCGTGTGCTTGCGACTGATTCAGCGAGAGTGAGGGCGGGGCAATGATTTCGCGGCTTTACTTCCTGCTCACTACTGCGCAGGTCTGGTCCCGAGATCGCAACTGCGCAGACTCAAGTACCAAGATGTCAGCGCCATATCGGGACAATGGCGGCTTCACTTCTCGCCAATGGAAGAGAGCGAAGGGGCGTCGTCTTTTTTTTTTTTTTTACAGTCTATAGTCCTAACGCCCCAGTATAGTGACAGGGACACTATACTGTCAAAGAGCACCATCCTTCAGATGAGACGTTAAACCGAGGTCCTGACTCTCATTAAAAATCCCAGGATGTTCTTCGAAAGAGAGTAGGGGTTTAACCTTCATCCTGACCATATTTGCCCCTTGGCCTCTGTCCATCATGGCCTCCTCATCATCCCCATATACTGATTGGCTTCATCACTGTCTCCTCTCCACCAGTAAGCTGGTGTGTGGTGTGTGTGTGTGTGTGTGTGTGTGTGTGTGTGTGTGTGTGTGTGTGTGTGTGTGTGTGGTGGGCGTTCTGGCGCAATATGTCTGCCGTCACATCATCCAGGTGCTGCTGCACATTGGTGGTGGTTGAGGAGATTCCCCCTTCCATGTAAAGCGCTTTGAGTACCCAGAAAAGCGCTATATAACTGTAACAAATTATTATATTATTATAAAAACACACCCCAACCTGTTTGAAAGCAGTCATTATTTTTGATATTCCTTTTGGTGATACTAGTGGCCCCAAAATGACACACTCCACCCTCAATATCATTATTTCTCATTAGTTCTTGTTGACAGGAAACGAGTATGAGAGAAAAGAAGTGCTCAAAAAGATGCATGATGCTTTTATAGGTGATATGAGAAGAGTAAAATAGCAGATCCTTCTCCTTCTGTACATCACCTCATACTGAAGCTTTTGGGCAATTCTTAATTCTCTCAAACGTAGGGAGTATTTATCACAGTACTGTTCCACCGGAGTCATTTCGTACCTGAACCTTTGAGACCGTTTGTAATGGGAAAAAGAAACGTGTTTGTTTCCTGCGCTGGCGATCAGCAGCCATCACTGTGTGCCAATTTATCAATGAGTCACCGAGACCATTTCAGCCACACTCATCCTGGGTATAAATTACTGTGCAGCATCATCCTCTGTTTGTGCGAGTTTGTGTGTGTGTGTGTTTCTTACATCCAGGTCACATTTCACCTCGAAATACAGATTATTTTAATGCCATCGGGATTTTTACACTGTTACATTATTTTCCACAAAAACAAGGCACATTTCCGCCCAAATTCTTATTATTGTAATGAAAAAAGTGTCATTCTCATTACCAGTGTTATTTTTATGTTCATTCTAATTGGTGATTCTCATTAGGCCTTGTCCAAAACACGATATACACTGCCCGGCAAAAAAAAAAATAAGAAAAAAAGAAAAGAAACTGTTTGGATTTAAATAGGCAAATGCTTAAGAGTCTATGACTGGATCATTATTGCAGTGATTATTATGTTTCTATCATGTAATATGTTTGGCAACAGTTCTTCTAACCCTAACTGAGGGAGTGTGTAGCTTTTCATTTCTTAAGCCCTATTCGCACGGGATAAGTATTACCTGGTGACCTCTAGTCATTTGTAATAATTGCGGAGGTTGTCTGTGATCTTAATCCCACGTGAATCGGCCATGTCTGTAATTTGTATAGTAAAAATTCCCCCGCAAATGACCTTCCATATTCCGCCGAACACCGAGGTCCTGTGATAATATCAGTCCCGTGTGAATCGGCATCGCTGTGATTTGGCGGGGTCCTATATAATTTTTTCAAGGTTTTTGTTTCCTGTGCGCTTTTTTTATCCATCTTTCGCGAAGAATAGAGGCTGCGTGGAAGTGTTTTGATAGTATTTTGGGTGCTGGGTCATATCGCTATAGACACCATAGCCTACAACTATACAATTTACAATAAGAGAAAGCTGAAAACTATCAGAAGAGCAAAAACAAAAAGAATGGTTAGATGGAAATGAATGACATGTATAGCAGCATGCGGTAAGGCACATTCTTATCATACAGCTAGACCTATAATAACGACAAGACATTTCCAAGCAATAGCCTATTGACATCATATCCGGGAGATAAGTCAGTAATTCGAGTAAAATCACAGGCTTCGCTTATCCCGTGATGTGGGTGGGTAATTTCTAATTCACACGAGGTCCCAGATAATACTAATCCTGTGCGAATAGGGCTTTAAACAACCATGTGGAAGACACAATGATTCATTGAATGGAAATAAATATTGTGATGTTTTTTCCATCAAGAGGTTCATCAGTTTTTGGTCCAGATCTTGTATTGTCAATGCAAGAGTCCAGCACTCTGTAAAATCTCCTCCAGAACATCACAAAGACTTTCAATGAATTTCAGCTCTGGACTCAGAGGAGCCGATTCATGTGTGAAAATGATTCTTCATTCTCTCTCACAACCATTCTTTCACAATCTGAGTCTGATGAATCTTGACATTGTCCTCCTGGAATATGGTCATGATGTGTCTTCATACATGGTTGTTTAAGAAATGAGAATACACACTCCCTAGAACAACTGTTGCAAAACATATTACATGATAGAAACATAATAATCACTGCAATAATGATCCAATCATAGACTCTTAAGCATTTGCTTATTTAAATCCAAACAGTGACTTTTTTTTTTGCCAGGTAATGCATATATATGCAATTGAACAAATACTAACATTGTGTATAAATACTTTCATAAATACATACATTTAATAATAATAATAATTCTACAATACAAAAAATGCTCCTCAAAATAGGCTCTGTTTTCTTTAGGAAAAATCTTTTTCCTTATTTTGTGGGTGAAATATGATATGCAGATATTCTTGACAGGTTTCATGAGATTCACCATTATATATGACTGATTATCAATAAAAGACGGTCAATCAATCAAACAAACACTACTCATCTGATGAAAGCTCACTGGTGTGTGTTATGTCCCGGCTCCATGTGTTGGGATTCGTCCTGCGGGAGAATGACGTGCTTAGTTTGATATGATAAATGGTTTTCTAATTTTATCCTTCTGTCACCTGTCTAGCACTTCTGCAGCTCAGAAAATGACAAATCTGCCATCTAGAGAATGAGAGAGAGACAAAGAGAAGAGTCACATTATTGAGGACACTTGAACGGACTGATTCTCCCAGCAGCCCCTCTGATGAGTTCAATAAGTGTTTGTGTGTCTCCATCTGTCTCTCTCTCTCTCTCTCTCTCTCTCTCTCTCTCTCTCTCTCTCTCTCGAACAAACACACAGAAACACATCAAAAGATTCAGAGCATTAAAGGATAGTTCATTGAAAATTTAACTTCTGTCATGGTATACTTGCCTTCATGTCGCTCTAAACCAGACGTCCAGAGTAACAGATGGTTTTCAGAGCAATGGACTCTTTTATCTCAAAAGATCAATGAAAGCTTGATTTATGTGACCTCTTTTAATCATTTCTAAAAGTTCAACAAAGCCACATGAACATTTTCATCTGCTTTTCAGGAAACATACATTTGAAGGATGAGTGTGCATCAACGATTTGTGATGCTGCGATAGTAAACCGCATCATAAAGGGAGAAAAGGAAGAAGAAATGATTCTCTGGCTTCCCCTTCAGCTCTCCCAAAGACTCATTTCATTTAGTTAGTCGTTTTGTCACATTTAATCACTGCATATGGAAATACAAAAAAAGCAAAATATCAGTCTGAAGGAAATCAGCACAGAACAGATGTTAGGTGTTTCAATGCATTAGCTTCACAAACACCATCAGACAAATATAATGTGTGTGTGCATGTAAGCACTACATAAGGCTTGGAAACAAGATATTTTCCAAAAATGCATCTGTTCCATAGAAGAAAGTCAGTCAAGGAAAAAAGTTTCAATGGGGTTCTAAATAGAACTCTAGGTTTATTGACTAAATTTTAAAAAACCCTTTTTTGTCAAAAAGGTTCTATATAAGGAGAAATTTCTCCTTATATAGTGATTGCATAATACTTTCAAGTTTAATAAAAGTATTCCAGTTATAAAGTATGTTTACAAGCTGTTTAATTCATAAAAAATCTATTTAAAATGTAACAAAATTAATTAAAGCTAAATTCACAAAATTTGATGGCAACCACTGAAAGGCTCTAAATATGAAGCGGCTGACAGAACTCTTTAATTCTATTAAAACCCTTTCTTCATAGAGTCTACAGGTTTAGGGGGTAAATGTTTCTGCGAGAACAATTCCTTCAATAATAATAATAATATTACTAATAATATGACAACTAACAATTAGCAAAACACAACGCATGAATGAAAAGTTGACCAAATCCATTTCCATTCACTTTTTGGTCTCTCCTACCTCCTCAAAACTCATGCTTACAGTATGTATTTCCATAATTTTCACATAATGTTACTACAGCACACATTAAGAGACTGAGGCCCTGTTTACACCTGTTATTAAGATGCGTTTTGGTCGATCGGATCACAAGTGGACGACGCTAAATACTGGTGTAAACGGGGTCTAAAACGTTTTGAGCTCGTCCACTTTCGACCACTTCCAGAGGTAGATGAAAACACATTCGACCGGATTGCTTTCGTAGTGTAAACACTCATGAGGACGAATGTGTTCAAACAGCCACAAAAGACCGTGTTCTCTCCTCTTACTGATCTAATGCGTGAACATTATGGGAAGAGCGCTAGACAGACGGGATTTAAACTTTGTCAGCTGGAGACCCAAGTTTGGTTTGAAGATGAAAAACATACCAAACACAATGTTCTCTCACCATTCCTGATGTCTAACACACACTCACAGCGTTCGGCTGGTCTTGTGAATGTCAGAGAAACTAAAGCTGATGCTCTCTGTGTGTTTTTCCGTCGTCTCAGGTCGTGTTCATATGTAAATTGCGTGAGCTTATTTTGTCCATTAGATTGAAAGATCTGAAAAAGTCCATACATTTATTGACCCTCCCCTCGAAGAAATCAGGACAGAAGTAGATGAAAGTGGACAAAAGACACTTTTGTTATGTAACGGTTATGTGTCTCCCTCGTCTTGTAATCCGATCGACCAAAACGCATCTTAATACCAGGAGTAAACAGGGCCTGAGTCTCCCTGGTGTTCGGTTCAAAGAACAATGACAGTACCCACAATCCTCTGCTCCACGAACTGCTGCTTTATTCATTAGGCCACAATATCACAGAAGTCATCTTCATACATACATCACTGTCTGAGACTGGAGATTATTAAAAATAGAGTCTTATTCATCCGAGATTTCCTGAGGTCGCATGTGGAATCAGGAGTCATTAATGGTTTGTATTTCTGCCATGTAATTGGTCAAACTCGTCTCCTGATCCATCCACATTTGCATTTCTGTTCCTGGCAGACGGTTTCTTGTTGACCAAAGCGCTTCACGCTAAAAGCACTAAATTACAGAGCTCTGAGATTACGGATCTTAGATGTTCATCTGAGGGGTGTTTCAGTATCTCACACTTCACAACAAACAGGGAACATAATAGAGCTTTATACTGTTTCAACAAAACATCAGTAATTTGTGCCGAAAACCGCTGGATTTCCTCTAAACCTTATCAGTTAAATTTGAAAACAGGTTTAATGTAAAATAAATACTTTAGAAGTATTGTAGATGTTTACCAATGTAGTTGACTAATCTTATCTAATGAAACCTTATTGTAAAGTGCTACCAATAAAATAATAGAATTTACAGTAAACTTACAGTATTTACTGGGAATCAAGCTCTTGACCTCAGCATTGTTTCCTTTTTTTTTAAAAAAGGAAACAAAATGAAATTAAGTGGAATTAGAATCAAGTTATATTCATCGTTAAATTATACTTGATTCTTCGGTGACACTTGAGCTAGAAACATTGATATCAACATGTAATACGAGATTTTTATGTAAGATTTAAGGTAAAAGACTGCATAAAATAAGATTACAATGGTTTCGGTTTGGATTGAGCAAAGCTGCACTTGTTTCTGTCTAGTTTTTAAATCCATTAATATTTTAGCAGCAAGATATTTATGCTAGAGTTGCATATATGGAGGTGGCAGGAATTAGTTTGCTTGATTTTGAAAAATTGCTAAATTTAAATGTTTTGCTGGTTTCAACATATTTTTCAGAAGGTTGAGTGTTGTGCGAGAGAGGCGAAAGTGACTTCTCAACATCCTCCTGCGTGTCTGTTATCTGTCATCCTCCTTTTCCTTCTATCGTATCATCCGTAGAGAACGGCACAATCGCTTCTGTTGCTTTGTTGAGGAATGCCTCTAAAAGCAAAACAGAGTCGTGTCAGGAAAAATCCTGCTCGGCGTGAGAGAATGCCAAGTCTCGCAGGTAACAGTCATGACAGTGTGTTTGCTTTCAGCACAATCTCAGCCCCAGATGTGTGTCCCCAAGGTGTTCTCAGCTCTTATATGAGCATGTCCTTTATTGCTCTGTCATTTCCATCCGGGACTGGATATCTGCATTTGGAATCCAGTAAGGTTGAAAAACTTTAATGCAGTCATAAAAACAAGCTCATTTTGATGAGGAAAAGTCGCCTCATGCACTAATTCAAGAGGAATATGATGCAGAAACTGTAAATTGAGAAGGTTAACTGTATACTTTCAATTTATGGAAGGATTTTTGCAGCCCATGAGTGCAAAATTCATGCACTGTCGCTTGAATTCATAATGTGAGAAATGCATGAGATGGTTGCTAGGGAATTACAGGGTTTTGTCACCTATATTATGCTGAAGTTTAATTCTTAGTGATACAGGTTTGATTGGTAACACTTATGTTAAGGTCCCATTAGTTAATGCATTAACTAACCATAAGCATAATAATAAAAATCGACTCGGTTACTAACGTAACCTCGGTTCCCTGAGAGGAGGGAACGAGTATTGCGTAAGTAGCTTACGCTATGGGAAAACTCCTTTTCTCGAGAATATTGAAGTCTTTATGTAAAACGCATTGCAGCTGCACAGCTGACAGCAATGAACGAAGGAACTCGGTCATTGGCTGTGCTGCGGCAACTTGCTCGAACCAATGACGGGGCGACTCTGAATGCGCGACCAATGAGCGCGCTTCACGCCCGCGCGCGTCAGAGCCCGCCAAGATGGACGTGGCCAAGAGCTATATACTGGGCGCCCCGTCATGAGAGTTCTTTAGGTTAAAACGACTGAAGCGAACTAACCAAGCACAAGCACGGCAGCTTACGCAATACTCGTTCCCTCCTCTCAGGGAACCGAGGTTACGTTAGTAACCGAGTCGTTCCCTTTCGAGAGGTCTCTCCTATTGCGTAAGTAGCTTACGCTATGGGAACACCATGCAAAACGCCGTGTGTGCTGAACTTCGCCTTATGACAGCCAGAGGCAGGTGCCTGAGCTGAAAAGCAAAGTTATCATCCAACCAGCCGGCAGAGGCAAGCTTTATATGTGGGAGAAAAATACAGAGCGGCTAGAAGGCGCTCAGTGTGACACAAGCACATACATAATCTAGCTACGAACTCGTTGTTCAACTAGCATCATGCTGATAGTACATTGGAATGCAATGTCGGGACCTGTAGGTTGTAAAACCTGATAAATGTGGACGGTGGGGCCCAGCCTGCCGCCGCACAAATATCCTCGATCGGTATCCCGCTCGACCATGCCCAGGAAGAAGCCACACTCCTGGTGGAGTGTGCTTTGACTCCCCAGGGGCATTGAAGTCCCTTAGCTTCATAAGCCAGCGCTATCCGGTTGTTAAGTCGTGACGTAACCACTCTCCGATAATACTGTTTCCGGGTCCAAAGGCCGGGTCCTCTCTACCTACCTACCGCTTTCGCCCGAGTTTTAACGTGTTCCCGTGTTGTTTAAATAGATCGGAGTTAAAAAAACAAGTGACATTCAACTGTCATTCTACAGCTTTCCCTGTGACGAGAAAGATAAGAGTAAAATGGCTGCAGTTGATAAGGTAAGTTACAAATCTTAAACGAATGAAGAAACTTTGGCGCGTGACGTCAGACTTAACAACCGAATAGCCTCAACTATCCAGTGAGAGATTCTCTGCTTTGAAATGGCGGAACCTTTCATACGGCCTCCAAAGCATACAAACAGTTGTTCTGTCTGTCTGAATAGGGCAGAACGCCTCAAATACACTCTGAGAGCCCTAACGGGGCAGAGTAGATTAGCGTCGTGTTCGTCTGCTGGAGACGATAGCGCAGTTAGGGAGATAACCTGTGCTCTGAAGGGAGTGGTGAGCACTTTAGGAATATACCCATGTTTTGGCCTAAGGACGACCCTGCAGTCGTTAGGTCCGAATTCTAGGCAGGCAGCGCTTGTCGAAAGCGCGTGCAGGTCGCCCACTCTCTTGACCGAGGCGAGTGCCAGCAAGAGCGCAGTCTTGAGCGAGAGCTGTTTAAGGTGCACGGTTCGGAGTGGTTCGAACGGGGGCCCTTTAAGAGCGTCTAGGACAGTAGCTAGGTCCCAGATTGGCACTTAGGGGGGGCGTGAAGGGTTCATCCTCCTAGCGCCCCTTAGGAAACGAATAATTAGGTCGTTTCTTCCCAATGGACGTTCCATTACAGGGTCGTGTGACGCTGTGATGGCCGCCACATATACTTTGAGCGTGGAGGGGGTGCGGCCCGCCTCCAGAAGCCCTTGTAGAAAAACGAGTACGTTCGTAATCTCGCATGTTTCAGGGTTCAGGCCCTTGGCATTACACCAGTCACTGAACACTTTCCATTTCTGGGCATATAAGCGTCTCGTGGAGGGCGCCCGCGCCTCAGCGATGGTTTTTAGCGCTCCGCTCGTGAGGTTCCTGGGAACCCGTTGAGGGGCCATGCATGAAGGGCCCACAGATCGGGGCGGGGATGAAATATCATTCCGCTGGCCTGACTGAGGAGGTCTGGTCTCAGTGGAATCGGCCATGGTGCAGATTGCATTTGCATCAGATCTGGAAACCATGTTTGGTTCTTCCAGAGTGGGGCTATCAGAAGCACTGCGTTTTTCTCCTCTCTGACACGACTGATGACCTGTGGCAGCATCGCGATCGGGGGAAAGGCATATAAGGGGCGGCTCGGCCAGCTCTGGGCGAGCGCGTCCGTGCTTTTAATGAAGAAAAGAGAGCAGTGCGAGTTCTCCTTGGAGGCGAAGAGGTCGATCTCCGCTTTGCCAAAGGTTTTCCATAACCACTGAATCGTCAGCGGGTTGAGAGCCCATTCTCCTGGGAGAATCTTGTCTCTGGATAGCATGTCTGCCCCCTGGTTCAGGGCGCCTGGCACATGCGCTGCTCTCAGCGAGCGCAAGTTGTGCTGGGACCATAAAATGAGTCTCCTGGCCATTGAATGCATGGAGCTCGACCTGAGTCCACCCTGGCGATTTATGTACGACACTACCGTCATGTTGTCCGTTCGGACCAGGACGTGTTTGTTTTTTAGATGTGGAAGCAGGGCTCTGAGAGCCAAAGCGACCGCTTTCATCTCCAGACAGTTTATGTGTAGGCGCTTCTCCGGGTTTGACCAAAAGCCGGAGACAGCCCTGCCCTCGTAAAGGGCCCCCCAACCTATTTTGGAGGCATCTGTCGTGATCATCTTTCTCCTTGTGTTCACACCCAGACTCACGCCTGACTGGTACCAGTCGGCGGCTTTCCAGTGCGTCAGGGCTTTTATACAGCCATGGTTCGCTCTGATTAAAAAGTGGCCCGAACGCCACGCGTGAGTAGGGACGCGGCTCTTGAGCCAGCGTTGGAGAGGGCGCATATGCAACAATCCTAGCTGGAGTACGGCTGATGCTGAGGCCATGAGACCGAGCATCCTCTGAAACCGCTTGACGGGGGCGCGCGCGCCCGCCCTGAATGATGTTGCAAGGCGCCGGATGGTGAGCGCGCGCTCTGATGAGAGACGAGCTGTCATTTGCATAGAGTCTAGAACTATTCCCAGGAAAGAAATCCTCTGGCTGGGAGATAGTATGCTTTTTTGCAAAATTGATTCTTAGACCCAGGCATTCTAAATGGCTGATAATCCAAGATCTGTGTGTTATTAACTGACTCTCTAATTGTGCTAGGACCAGCCAATCGTCGAGATAATTCAGTATTCGCACTCCCCTTCGCCTCAAGGGGGAAAGTGCTGCATCCATACATTTCGTGAATGTTCGGGGAGCCAGGGACAGGCCGAACGGAAGTACTGTGTACTGGTAAGACTGTCCCTCGAAAGCGAATCTCAGAAACGGCCTGTGATGAGGCGCTATTGAAATGTGAAAGTAAGCATCTTTCAGATCCACTGAGAGAAACCAATCTCCTGGGCGTACTTGCGCGAGGATATGCTTGGTTGTTAACATTCTGAACGAGTGAATCATTAGTGCTTTGTTCAGGTGTCTGAGATCTAGGATGGGGTGGAGACCACCATCCTTTTTCGGGAAGAGAAAATAGCGGCTGTAAAAACCTGCCTCGCTCATAGAGGGGGGAACAGTTTCCACAGTGCCCTTTTCTATTAGTTTGCCTGTAAGGGGACTGGGTAATGTTTGAGATTTTGCAGAGAGAGTGGTCCGGCTTTTGCGAGACACGCACTCTCTCTTCTCATTCCTGTGGCTAGGAAGGCTTTCGAGGCTCAGGGTTCAGCACAATCTTGGGCCGAGGACCCCGTCGCTGAGGAGGCGGCTTGCGGTTGTGGGAGCGCGAGCGGCGTCGAGCGTCAGCCTGAGGCGCGGGCTGAGAGGCGGTGGGAGCTGCTCTAGCCCGCTGCGGCTGTGGCGGTCTCTGTCTGCTCTGCGATGAGCTGGAGCGCTTTGGCAGGAAATGGTGCATAGCTTGTGAAGCGTTCTGGGCCTCAGTGAAGCGTTCGGCGAAACCTTTAACCGCCGGTCCAAACAGCCCGCTGGTGGAGATAGGCGCGTCGAGAAACGGCGCCTTATCCGCGTCCTTCATCTCCGTCAGAGTCAGCCACAGATGGCGCTCGAGAACAGTCAAATTAGCCATGGCGCGGCCAATAGACTGGGCGGTGGCCTTCGTGGCTCGCAGAGCTATATCAGTTGCGCTGCGTAGGTCCTTAAAGGCTTCGGGTTCGGGGCCAGACTCGTCCATAGAGCGGAGAAGCTTGGCTTGGAACACTTGAAGTACCGCCATTGAGTGAAGCGCTGATGCAGCTTGGCCGGCGGCGGCGTAGGCGCGACCGGCGAGAGCAGAAGTAGTGCGGCAGGGCTTCGAGGGGTGGGAAGCTTTGGCTTTCCATCCGGTGGTGGAGGGCGGGCAGAGATGATTGGCCACGGCCTCCTCGAGGGGCGGCGTTCCCTCGTAGCCTCTTTCCTTCGCGCCGTCCACAGAAGAGAGCGACGAAGAAAAAGAAGGCTCCAGACGCGCAGAGTGGGGGGCTTTCCATGATTTGGTGAGTTCGTCATGAACTTCCGGAAAGAAGGGAGAAGGCCTTTGCCGAGGGGCCTGCTGGCGCCCCTGCAGAAACCACTCATCCAGTCGGCTTCGGGTTGGTTCTTCGGGAGAAGACCAATCGAGCCCGAGGTCCTCCACGGCCTTCGAGAGGACGCGGATAATCTCCATATCCATGGTGGAGCCCCCACTCGTGCTAGCTAGCGTCGACGGGCCGGGGTCGAAAGTGGAGCCCGGCCAGTCGTCAGATGCAGCGTCGATGGACAAGCTGTCATCCACTCCCCCGTCGTCCTCGGACGCGCCGAAAGTCACAAGGCCCACCGTTCTGCTAGAGGGGTGTGGGTCCGGCTGAGTGAACTGAACCGGCGATGGGGAAGGCAAGAGCGGCAGTGAAGCACACGGAGACTGGCTCGGCGTGACGTCACTGAGCTCAGGTTCAGGAAGCCTCTGTGAACGGCGCTTTTTCTTAACGGGCGGCTCGAACAGAGGGGTGGCGGCAATGGGCTCGCTCGCGGCGAAAGCGGCGAAGCGAGCGCGCAGTGCGGAGAGACCCAGGTCGTCACATTCCGGGCATCCGCCCTTGGTCAAAGCAGCTTCTGCGTGGTCCCGGCCCAGGCAGCGAGCGCAGATGATGTGACGATCCTCGTCCGGAAGAAGGTCTCTGCACGACGGGCAGGAAGGCATTTGAAACAACGCCTCAGAAAATTGCTCTTTTATAAGTGTCGCGGGACGAACAGATGTAAAATACTTGCGTGCGTAGCGCGCCGGATGTCTCAGTAGGATGGCGTTCGAAGGCGACTGAAGGTGCCGACGTCCTCGTAGCAATCCTGCTGGTATGCTTTTCCACGGCGGCGAAGGCTTTCAATAATCCGGAGGATCCAGCGAAGAAGGTGTTCGCTGAAGGAGATTAAATCTAAAGAACTCTCATGACGGGGCGCCCAGTATATAGCTCTTGGCCACGCCCATCTTGGCGGGCTCTGACGCGCGCAGACGCGAAGCGCGCTCATTGGTCTCGCATTCAGAGTCGCCCCGTCATTGGTTCGAGCAAGTTGCCGCAGCACAGCCAATGACCGAGCTGCCTTCGCTCATTGCTGTCAGCTGTGCAGCTGCAATGCGTTTTACATAAAGACTTCAATATTCTCGAGAAAAGGAGTTTTCCCATAGCGTAAGCTACTTACGCAATAGGAGAGACCTCTCAAAAGGGAAACAACCGTTCATTGTTAGTTCACGTTGAGCTCAGTAGAAAGACAATTAATCACAACTTAGTAAATGTTGAAATTAATATTTACAGTAAGTAAGGAACAATTGACTCCGGGCCGTTGAATTATTAGAAAAATAATGCACACCCGAGGTGGTAACGTGGTCATAATGTGAAGCAGAGAATTTATTTTTTATTTTTATCCTATTGTTTGTTATATTTATTTGCTCTGTCAGTGTCGTTGTGGCTTTTGGTTCTTCTGCTGTTGTCAGCTGTAAGGACCTTTGAAATCACTGAAATCATTTGGCGAAGTGATATGGAACTGTAATGCGGTCAAAACCTGCCTAGAACTACTTCAGTTGTTCATTTACTGGAAAATAATTGCACACCTTAGTGTCACGGTGTGGGTGTTTTGTTTTGTTCCTTGTTCTTTTCTGTCATGTGTTTCTCTGTCTTTACAGGTTTTGCTGTTCCCCGTTCTGTTGATTAGTCTCCCCAGGTGTTTCTGATTAGCCACGCCCCCTTGTTCTCTTGTTATCTTGTTTGCCTGTGTATTTAAACCCCTGTGCTTCAGTTGTTGTTTGTCGGTCGTTGTTTTGATGTTTGCTGTTGCTTGTAGCTGTCTCCTTGTTCCTGTTCTGAGTTTCTTTGTTTACCCTGGATTACCTTTTTGTATTATTATTATTATTAAAATAGTGCTTGCATTTGGATTCGCTCTCCGCTTCATTGCTCCCACGTTACAGAACGACCGACCCAAATGAATCCAGCAGCACGGATCTCGTCTGATCTCCCCAGCATGTTCCGGGAGTTCGCTGGACAAATCGCGGCCTTGGCCCTGAATAGCCAAGATTTATTCCAGTACACCTGGGGGTTTACTTCACTTGCTGCCTCCTGCTCCCTGGGTGACGAGGCGATCAAAGTATGTTACCGGCTGGGGGCTAAGGAGGTCAACCCGAGGGAGCTCCCCGATTTAACCGGTCTGAACTGGAGAGAGGCGCTCTCTGTTTGTGAAGAGAGCTTCATCCCAGAGTACGTCCAGCCAAAGCTTCACGTCAGCCACGTCCAGCCAAAGCTTCACGTCAGCCACGTCCAGCCAGAGCTTCACGTCAGCCACGTCCAGCCAGAGCTTCACGTCAGCCACGTCCAGCCAGAGCTTCACGTCAGCCACGTCCAGCCAGAGCTTCACGTCAGCCACGTCCAGCCACAGCTTCACGTCAGCCACGTCCAGCCAGAGCCCTCACGGCTGGTCCCGTCCAGCACAGCGCCCTCACGGCTGGTCCCGTCCAGCACAGCGCCCTCACGGCTGGTCCCGTCCAGCACAGCGCCCTCACGGCTGGTCCCGTCCAGCACAGCGCCCTCACGGCTGGTCCCGTCCAGCACAGCGCCCTCACCGCTGGTCCCGTCCAGCACAGCGCCCTCACCGCTGGTTCCGTCCAGTCTAGCACCCTCTCGCTCTCGGAGACGGAGGAGGAAGAGGACTTCCTGCTTCCCGCAATGCCTGGAAGTCCCCCCCGTATTTCCTGTCAGCCCAGAGTCCTCGCCGCTGGTCCTGTCCGAACCAGAGACTGTTCAAGTCACGTCTGCCGATCCAGAGACTGTTCAAGTCACGTCTGCCGATCCAGAGACTGTTCAAGTCACGTCTGCCGATCCAGAGACTGTTCAAGTCACGTCTGCCGATCCAGAGACTGTTCACGTCACTTCTGCTGATCCAGAGACTGTTCACGTCACTTCCTCCGAGCCAGTGTCTACGGACAAGATGGCCGAACCAGAGACTGTTCACGTCACTTGTGCTGATCCAGAGACTGTTCACGTCACTTCCTCCGAGCCAGTGTCTACGGACAAGATGGCCGCCTCCGAGCCAGTGTCTACGGACAAGATGGCTGCCTCCGAGCCAGTGTCTATGGACAAGATGGCCGCCTCCGAGCCAGTGTCTACAGACAAGATGTCTGTTCCCGAGCCAGTGTGTGTGTTGTCTGTTCCCCAACCAGTGAGTGTGTTGTCTGTTCCCGAGCCAGAGTCTGTGTGGTCTGTCCCCGAGCCGGAGCCAGTGTGTGTGTTGCCTGTTCCCGAGCCAGTGTGTGTGTTGTCTATTCCCGAGCCAGTGTGTGTGTTGTCTGTTCCCGAGCCAGTGTGTGTGATGTCTGTTCCCGAGCCAGTGTGTGTGATGTCTGTTCCCGAGCCAGTGTGTGTGATGTCTGTTCCCGAGCCAGTGTGTGTGTTGTCTGTTCCCGAGCCAGTGAGTGTGTTGTCTGTTCCCGAGCCAGTGAGTGTGTTGTTTGTCCCCGAGCCAGAGTCTGTGTGGTCTGTCCCCGAGCCGGAGCCAGTGTGTGTGTTGCCTGTTCCCGAACCAGTGTGTGTGTTGCCTGTTCCCGAGCCAGTGTGTGTGTTGCCTGTTCCCGAGCCGGAGCCAGTGTGTGTGTCACGGTGTGGGTGTTTTGTTTTGTTCCTTGTTCTTGTCTGTCATGTGTTTCTCTGTCTTTACATGTTTTGCTGTTCCCCGTTCTGTTGATTAGTCTCCCCAGGTGTTTCTGATTAGCCACGCCCCCTTGTTCTCTTGTTATCTTGTTTGCCTGTGTATTTAAACCCCTGTGCTTCAGTTGTTGTTTGTCGGTCGTTGTTTTGATATTTGCTGTTGCTTGTAGCTGTCTCCTTGTTCCTGTTCTGAGTTTCTTTGTTTACCCTGGATTACCTTTTTGTATTATTATTATTAAAATAGTGCTTGCATTTGGATTCGCTCTCCGCTTCATTGCTCCCACGTTACACTTAGAATGTTCGTCAACCAATCAGAATCAAGCATTCAACATAACTAAAGCTGCATGTGTCCCAGTTCACCTACTTATAGTATGCCCTAAAAGTACAGGTCCTTCTCAAAAAATTAGCATATTGTGATAAAGTTCATTATTTTCCATAATGTAATGATAAAAATTAAACTTTCATATATTTTAGATTCATTGCACACCAACTGAAATATTTCAGGTCTTTTATTGTTTTAATACTGATGATTTTGGCATACAGGTCCTTCTCAAAAAAATTAGCATATTGTGATGAAGTCCATTATTTTCCATAATGTAATGATAAAAATTAAACTTTCATATATTTTAGATTCATTGCACACCAACTGAAATATTTCAGGTCTTTTATTGTTTTAATACTGATGATTTTGGCATACAGCTCATGAAAACCCAAAATTCCTATCTAAAAAAATTAGCATATTTCATCCGACCAATAAAATAAGTGTTTTTAATACAAAAAAAAGTCTACCTTCAAATAATTATGTTCAGTTATGCACTCAATACTTGGTCGGGAATCCTTTTGCAGAAATGACTGCTTCAATGCGGCGTGGCATGGAGGCAATCAGCCTGTGGCACTGCTGAGGTGTTATGGAGGCCCAGGATGCTTCGATAGCGGCCTTAAGCTCATCCAGAGTGTTGGGTCTTGCGTCTCTCAACTTTCTCTTCACAATATCCCACAGATTCTCTATGGGGTTCAGGTCAGGAGAGTTGGCAGGCCAATTGAGCACAGTAATACCATGGTTAAATGATCAAACGTATCTTTATAAAAGTTAACAATGTTGCTGCAGATGAAATATAATGTGGATAACATTAAATAAATATATTTTTTTAATTGGAATAAAAAATATTTGGAATACTCATATCAACATACTACGAGCATAAGATTAATAAAAGCTTTAGAAGAAGTATCTTTGTTAGTGTATCTTAACTAATGTGTTAACTAATGCTAACAATGGAACCTTATTGTAAAGTGTTACCATTTGAGTAATAATAGTAGATGCTTGACTTGGCAAACATCACTAATAACATTAAAAGCAATGGCTGTAAATGTGAAATCAGCACATGGATATGCATGCAAGCTTGTGTACGTGTGTTTCTAGTAAGACATACCCCGTAAAGTCTTTGTTTGTTTCATTGATTTCTGTTGTAATTCTCCCTCGGGCTGCAGGAACGAGCTGACCTCGACAGGAGGAGGAACAAACTCTGATGATGGATTTACACCCCCTCCAAACGCTGACCTTTTAATCTCACTGTTGTTCTGTTGCCAAGGCGACATGCCGGCGACCCACTCCGATCCGATCGGAGCCTTCCAGAAAATCCCAGAGCGTCCCGCCCACCCTTTAGCCGCCTTTGTGATGATTATGTGTCCGTTTGATGGTGTTTACCTGCCAAGACCTCACTGGAGGAGGAGAATGGAAGCTTGAAATGGATTTTATACAGTTTTGGGCTGCAGCTGCGGCCGTTGATTGACAGTTGTTCAGTGGCATTAATGGTTCCATGAAGCACCTTTAACATCCATGGATTCTTTTATAGTGGAAAAAGTTCTTTAAATTATTAAAAATGTTCTTCACACTCAGAAAAATGAAAGGTTCTTTGGGGAGCCAAAATGGTTCTTCTGTTGCAAAACCCCCCCTTTGAAATCTTTTAAGAGTATAGAGTGTCAGACCATATAAAGTTAAATGGCTTTTCTGGATTTTCGCTGTGATGAATAGGGTGTAACTGGAATAAAAGAAAAAGTACTTTCAGTAGCATATACATTTTTAACTTTTTATGACATAAAGCTTTGTCACCAGAAGGAATTACTGTTTATTTGTCACACTAAAGTGAAAAACATGATAACTCTCTAGTAATGACTGAAGTCATTGTAAACTATTGAGGTTTTTGTAGTAATTCCTTTCAATGGATTTGGAAAAATTTGAGTCATTAATAGTGGCTTACCATGATCTTTAGCGTATTACTTACTAATTTGTTAATCAGAGTTTATTGTTAGTTAGATATTAATATATTCAACACTTTGACACATTTTCTTCTAGATTTGCTGTACAGCAGAAACAAACTTTGTTACATTATTTTCCTGTTATCACTGTAAAGCTGCTTTGAAACAATCAGTATTGTAAAAAGCGCTATATCGGTATAATAAAGGTGACTTGATTTGACTTGAATGTTAAAAATGCGTTACTCATTTGTTCCTGTGTTGCTATTCATTATAGATGTTGTAAAGTGTTACCAGAGGTTATTTTTGGAGCCATAATGCAATAATAAAAAATGTGCAATTATTTTTGCCAATGAGCTCATCAATCCCAGTGTCCAAAAAGGAGGAGTACCGGGATATTCCGGCTGCCTGGAGCACACAGCAGTGATTAGCCAGCTCCTCAAAGAAGCCAAGAGTAACAACATCATACTCTCTGTCGTGTGGCTAGACCTCGCCAAAGCCTACCCAAGCGTCCCACACCAGCTGATCCGAAAGGCATTGGATCACTACAGAGTTCCATCTTCCAGCTTGTAATGGCACACACGGATGCGCTGCAGATGAGGTTCACCGTAGGAAGCGTCACCACAAAATGGCAAAGGCTCGAAAAGTGCATCATGGCAGGATGCACAATCTCAGTGGCCCTGTTGACAGTGGCTATGAATTTGTTGCTAGAGGCAGGAGGAACGCAGTGCAGAGGCCCGAAAGCAGTCGGCGGCACGAGATATCCTGCTTGTCGAGCTTTCATGGATGACGTGGCGGTGACGACTCCATCCAGAAGACACAGTGGATTTTGAGCGCACTGGAAAAGATGGCAACATGGTCACGCCTGCAGTTTAAACCGGAAAAGTCAAGGAGTCTCAGTATCTTGAAGGGGAAGATCTTCAACATCCAAGGCTCTGAGATTCCAAGAATTCAAGAACAAAGGACCCGATGCCTCGGAAAGCAGTACGACAGCTCCCTAAAGGATAGTGGCAATCTCACTAATACCAAGACCCAGCTGAACATCTGGCTCAAGGCAATAAAGCACAGCCAATTGCTCGGGAGGTTTAAAGTCTGGTGCTTTCAGTATGGCATCATACCCCGGCTGCAATGGCCATTCCTACTTTACGACTTTCCCATGTCCCAGGTGGAAGGAGAATGGAAAGACTGTGCAGCAAGTTCTTGTGAAAATGGCTCGGAGTCTCTCCATCATTCAGCGCAGTCAACCTGTACAGCAAGACTTCCAGGCTTCCCTTGCCTCTTTCATCGGTGATCGAGGAGTTTAAAGCCTCCAAGGCATGGGCAGTCAGTACACTCCTCTCGTCTGAAGACGGGAAAGTAAGACACGCAACCAAGACCATCAAATGCGGCAGAAAGTGGAAGCCCTAGCAAGCTGTGATGGAAGCAGAATCCTACTGGAAACACCAGGAAATCGTGGGCGTGGTATACCAGGGACGCCACACTACAGAGAGGAGAGGTGGAGCAGGGCTGATACCACAGCCAGGAGAGGTCTCAGGGTGCAGAGAGTCCGTGAGGCAGCAGAGGAGGACCGTCAGGTGAAAGCGATCGGACATGCCTCTCAGGGTCGATGGACGCAGTGGGACCAGGCACAGGAGCGACCACTGTCATGGAAGGAACTGTGGCAGACCAACTAAACCAATGGAAGTTGAGCTTTCTCCTGCGCTCGGTGACTGACCTGCTGCCAACACCAAGGAACATAAAGATCTGGGATGGAGAGGAAGTCTCATCTTGCAACCAGGGGTGGATCTAGAAAAACATTTATGGGGTGGCGAGAGGGAGGCAGGAATTTTTGAGGGGTAGCAACATATGGCAAACTTATATACTGAATTTAATCACAGTTATCACTGTTTGATGAGAAATGGTATGTACACACTACAAAAGGGCACAGGCTGCCATTTACAAACTCATACAGACAAACTTAATCTCATGGAATCAATGTCTTGCATTTGAGGTTTCATGTGAAACAGTTCATATTAGGAATAAGCAGGGGTTTAATTGGGATTTATTATGTGGGGGTGCTCTCCCTAGGGGGGTCTGGGGGTATGCCCCCCCGGGATTTGTTTTTGAAAAATAAACCATTAAATGGCGCTTTTTGGAGAGTTTTGTGCAAAGAAATGGAGAAATTGAGTATTACATTATGTGAAAAACTGCAAGGTTAAAAGCATATACTTTGCATTGTTGTAGTATCAACAGGTATTAGGACATTTAGCATTTACATTACTGTTAATCAGTCATCACTTGATTACACATTGTATTACCTTGTTATGATATAGTGACCCATACAATGTGCCAAACGTAATGTGCCACATGAAGAGACAGTGCAGCATATGACAGTAGCAACAGCTGAGAAGATTTGGGTCTGTGGTGACCAGGTCCACCTCACACACACTTCCTCTCCCATTCTCTCTCTTTCAACACAGACACACACACACACACACACACACACACACACACACACAGCCTACTCTGCGTCATTTATGCAGCAAGGTATTTATGTGCAAGGTATGCACAAGTCACAAAAATTAAAATCAATCTATCCTTGTGGAAAGGATGCTTGGTAGCTAAAAGTAGGTCTAGCAAGTCTTATATTTCTGTAATTCACACATATTAAATACAAATATGCTGACTGAATATATTGCTAGTTTATTTTGAGTAGCCAGCTAGCAGTTCTCTTGGCAGTTTGCTGATAATCCGGTGTCTGAAGTAAAATGCTCAAAACATCTCCTGAGAAAAATCACATGGTCAACCTAGTCTTGGTTATTTAATTTTTATTTAATTTTATCTTATTTTCCTTACCTTGTCATTCAAGGCCAGTGCACTTTTGTACATTTCTGGAACTTTTGCGCGCTTCCACATCCCGCGAAAACATCCCGAACATTCATTACATATTGCTGCGCACATTTATCTGTGTCACCTAGATGCGCATGCGCGAGTGGTGAGCGATCATGGTCGACTGACAACGAGATTAAGCCCCGGCCCAATTTAACCACTGGGAATAAGTGACCATACAATGTCATCTCACATAATAGGAGATAGAAGTATGATAGAAATAAGCGGCATTATCACAGGAAAGGCATTAAGGTAAGACACAGGTGATGAGTGGCAGATGTGTGTGAGGGGAAGCAAACCGTTTTCAAAACAAATCAGTCTCTTGCCGCTCTGACGTCATCTCGTCCTGCATTCACTGCAATCGGACATTGGAGATTCGTGCTCGTAAATTGTCAAATTGGCCACAACTTTTAATTTGTTGCTGCCAACTGGGGTGGCAGCAGGGGTGGCAAGGCTTTCTTTTAGGGTGGCATTTGCCACCCTATGCCACCCCGGTAGATCCGCCCCTGCTTGCAGACAATGTGGAGCAGCCTCTTGAACATTGAACCACATCCTGACCGGTTGTCCAAAGGCATTGGCAGAAGGGCGGTACAGATGGAGGCACGATAAGGTCCTCACGGAAATCGCCAAATGGCTGGAACAGCAGCGACTCAAAGCCAACAACAAACAGGCCCATCTGCCCGAAGCCATAACCTTTGTGAGGGAAGTAGACAAGGCTCATAAGACCGGCACGGTGGCCAAGAACCCACCCTCTATCCTGCAACGAGCCTCCGGCTGGGAGCTAAGAGTGGACCTGAAGAGGAAGCTTGTCTTCCCACAGGACGTGGCAGTGAAGTCCCACCAACCAGATATGGTCCTGCTATCCAGGAGCACAAAAACCATCATAGTTGCTGAGCTCACGGTGCCCTGGGAAGAGAGGCTAGCCACATCCCACCAACTGAAAAAAGCCAATTACCAAGATCTGGTCGACAAAGCTGTTTTAAAGGGGTGGGATGCAATCAGCTACCCCACTGAAGTCGGGTGCCCCGGATTCCCAGCAAAATCAGGGTGCTACTTTCTTCATAAGAGTGGGCCTGGAGCCAGCAGGGACATAGCTGCAGCAGCCGAGTCCAGCTCAAGATGGCTGTGGCTGAAGAGAGCCCACAGTTGGGACCCTTGTGCAGGTGAAGGCTAGTCAGTCTTCGCTGCCCCACTCAGGCGAGGTGTTCAGGTTAAAGGACGAAACACCTGAGACCCTGAGATACATTAGACCTTGAATAAAATAGATCAAGTGTTAAAGACCCACTGAAGTGCCTCGAAACACACAGCATTATTCAATGTTGACATAATTTTCACTGAAACAGGAAGACAGGAAGGGACATATCGATCAGCTCCTCCCCTTTTTAAAAAATAGCCAATAGCGCAATAGGCCTCGAATCAGTTCACGTAGTTTAACAGCGCAGCGCTTCTGTGTTGTACGTCACACGCATCACACACATGACCAACGTCGGCCAATAGTGAGCCTACGTGTGACGTACAACACAGAAGCGCTGCGCTGTTACACTAGTGAACTGACTCGAGGCCCACAGAGAAGGAAATGATTAGTTGAAAGAGCCACTGTAATCACTAAGACTATTTTAATGATGTCTTTAATAACTTTTTGGGGCTGGCAAGTTTCAATCCCTTAGAAGCCTATGGAGGAGTGATCCAGCTCTCAGATTTAATCAAAAATATCTCAATTTGTGTTCCGAAGATGAATGAAGGTCTTACGGGGTTGGAACAACATGAGGGAGAGTAATTACTGACAGAATTTTCATTTTTGGGTGAACTATCCCTTTAAGAGTGGAAATGTCATTGGTGTTGTTCTGAAATCAGTTTCTGGTTTTGTTTAAATTCTGCATTGAGGTTCAGTATATGTACTGAGATGAGCCGTGTAATCCTGGAGGTGTATCATGTGTATTTAAAGCAGTTCTGTTTACATGAGCGTCGTCACACTTGTTCTTCTGCTATTTCTGTCTCTGTATTTTATTTCTGTGCTGTTGTGCTTGTGAAGTTGAGAAAGCTCAGACACCGACAGTGACCCAATTACCCTGAATTCTTCAACCTCGCTGAAGGCCTTATTACTACACCCTGAGACTAAACCTCTGAAGGAAACACATTCATCATGACTAGCATGATTTAGCTCACAGTAAAACACTCAAGCTCTGGGAGATGAGTTCGGAAGTCACTGATTACTATCATACTAACATAAGTGTGCTTCTAATGTGAGGGTGTTTCCCAAATGAAGAGACCAGCACAACATCAAATTACCATAATGCATTGTTTCGAATTCCATGAAAAATAATCAATGCAAGATGGCAGGGTGAGTTTTAAATTGTAAAAGTATTTCACAATATTACTGTTTTTACTGTATATTTGATTAAAAAAAAACACAGTCATGGTGAGCAGGAGTCTTCTCTCTCTCGAAAAAAAAATAAATTAAATAATTTAATCCAATAAATAATTTACTGTATAGTAAAATACACTCATTATTAATTCAGTCTATTGCATTAGATAAATTATTTAGCTGATGCATGAAATTATCAATTTAATTTGATTTCCATTTCATATTTCAGAAATCTGCTCACATTCAAATCACTTATTTCTATGTAGGCAGTAAAACAGAGCTGCTGTTTTACTAAGATAAACTTGTGTGTGGTCGCTTTCTGAGGAGGTGTTTTACCTGAGAGTTGATATGCAGAGTAAACAATGAGAGGTGGAAAATAAAAGTGGGTGAAGTTGCCCGGAGCTCAGTGAACACAAGTGTGTTGTTTGTGTGTGCTGCGTTAGTGTGTTAGTGAGTTTGTGTGTGTGTTTGTGTTGTTTGTGTGTGCTGCGTGCGTGCGTTCAGTACGTGCGTGTGTGTGTGTGTGTGTTTATGTGTGTGTAGCTGTGGGCAGTTCTTCCTCCACCTGTGAACCCACAATCAGACTCCATCAGATCAGCCTGAGGGACTGAGAAGAGAAGGAAAAATATGAAGAGAAGCAGGAGGAGAGATTTAGCTACTGTGTGTGTGTGTGTGTGTGTGTGTGTGTGTGTTTCTATAGATTATTATAATTTTTCCTGTTATATACAGTACACTAGCGTTTAAAAGTGTTTCTGCTCACCTAAACTGCATTTGATCCAAAATACGGTAAAACAGTAATATTGTGAAATAGTATTACAGTTTAAAATAACTGTTTTTTCAGCATTATTACTCCAGTCTTCAGTGTCACATGATCCTTCAGAAATCATTCCAATATGATGATTTGATGCTCAAGAAACATTTCTGATTATTATCAGAAGCATATATGATTATTGTAACGAGGTAAGATGTAGGGAAGAAGGAGGCAGGAACCGGCGAACATTCAAACACATTTTAATACCAAAAATAAAACAAATACAAAATGAGAGTAAAAGACAACAAAACAAACACAACACAACTCCAGGCCTGGCCTCTCTCCATCTCCACTTGTCGTCGCTCCTCCTTTTATGCTTCTGCTCCTCCGTGAGAGATACGAGACCGGTGCGTCTCATCAGTAATCACGCCACTCTCTCACAGGCCTCGGCCTTGTCCTGCTCGCCACAATTATTTAGCAGCATTTATCTTAAATAGAAAGCTTTTGTAACATTGTACACTACCGAAAAGAAAGAAATTAAAGAAATTAATAAATTCAGCAAGGATGCATTTAATTGATCAAAAGTGATAGTAAAGACATTTAAAATTTTTCAAAGGATTTCACACCCCTCCCTTCATTGCTCCGCCCCAAAAATAACAAACACAGGCAACAGCAGGTGCAAGTATGGATGAATTAGCTGTGAATAAAAACATCTTGGTTCCGTGAAACAGAAAAAACTCTGGGTTCAGTGTTTCAGTAAAAAATGTGCAGCGCCTCTTTGGACTTTTGGAAACACATGATGAAGAAAATCACTGAATTAAGTTAGTGGGGAAGTTTAAGTATGTAAACTTGAGAACAAACTCTGTTCTGTTCAATATTTGTTCTTGGGCAGCTAATACTGTATATTCACTTACGTCACTGTCAGTGGAGTTTTAAACTTAATTCAGTGCATGCAACAGGAACGTCTGTCAGAACACATGAAGGGTTGAGCGTCAAACTGCTGTTTCTGATCAGTTGCATCATGAATCTGAAGAAACTGAGCGGATAATAAAGCTGCTGTCCGTCTGTGGCTGTTCTCCAGACCGATGGATCATCATCACATGTTTCCACTCGCTGTGACTCGTCATCATTTATCATGGAGACACTGTTACTGTTACACTCGCCACCTTTCAAATCACACGCTAAGCACAGTGATGAGGATTCTGTGTCATAAAACAGTTTCCTTTGAACGCCACGTCAAATGAGATGTGATTGTAACACCATTTAACTCTCTAAGCAAATGCAGAAGCTTTTATGGATAGTTACATCAGTTCCCTTAACAGTTTCCCATAATGCATCCTAGAGCGAGAAATAATTCCCTAGAAAGCGAGTACACGGGATGTCCGTCATTCACAAAGTTTGTTGATTATTAAATATTTTAGCTTATTTGATGATGCTTTCATCAGTCAGTAACAGTGAAGTGCATTGTATAACTCCACTTAACACTTAACGTTTTACCATGTTTTTACCATGTTAGCATTCATTCTGCAGATTTACTCCTACAATAAGTGGTACTGGTGGTCTTGTTTGGTCGACCGGGTATGTCTCATATCATTTCATTTTATTATTTATATATATATATATATATATTTTTTTTTTTTTACATTTTATATTTAATTTTAAATTTAATCAACTCCACAGGTTTTTTTTTTTTTTCTTTTTTTTTTTCACTTAGTAAATCAATGGCATACAGTGCATCCGGAAAGTATTCACAGCGCTTCACTATTTCCACATTTTGTTACGTTACAGCCTTATTCCAAAATGGATTAAATTCATTATTTTCCTCAAAATTCTACAAACAATACCCCATAATGACAATGTGAAAGAAGTTTGTTTTAAATCTTTGCAAATTTACTACAAATAAAAAATGAAATCTGTATCTCTCCACAACTACATTCATAATTTGAGGTACATGTATGGTTCATTTTTATTAGTACAAGCAGTGTATGATGACACTGATGTCCTTCTGAAGATCAGACGAACACCCAAATCTTTGGGTTATGGGTTTGATTAAGTCCTTCACCACGATTATGATAGTGATAGCGACGCTGTCTTAACAAACACACTAATTCAATTAGTTTGCAGGCGTTTTCATCAGTCTGACCGGCATGAAGTCATGCCATCCAATATCTGACTGATTCAGTGATGAATCATAGAGCTCTTCTATGACAGATTGAGTGTGTGAGACAGGAGCAGCTGTAATGTTCATTTACTTCAGACTGAAGATGAATGGTGTCATCAGGCGGATCTTCCTCTTCTGCATCTCTAATGTTCCTCTTATCAATCTCTCTGCGTCTCATCCTTTCTTCCTGTTTTTCATCCTAACACACACACTCACACTCACACACACACCCTAATGATAGTATCAACATTATAACAAATATTTTATAAAATTGTATACAAGGTTTGAAGTCAGTAAGATTAATATTTTTTTAAGAAAATAATATTTCTTTTAATCAGGTAGGCTCAAAATTGATCAAAAGTGACAGTAAAGACATTTATTTTGTTAAAAGATTTCTATTTTAAATAAATGCTGCTCTTTTGAACATTCTAATCATCAAAGAATCCTGAAAAGAAATGTCATGGTATCCACAAAAATAGTACAATTTTATATAACTAGATACTAATTTATATTCTTTAAAATACCTTGGAGTAAATCATGATATAGGAATTATAGGTTAAAACTTTGTGAGATGGGAACAATGTTTTTAAAACAATATTGTGAATAATTAAAATAATTAGCTTTTTTTTTTAAATAAAACTATATTGGCAATGATGTTCCTAACTGATGCAATCTTAATAACCTAATTGTGCAGTGATAAACCGCAACTAGACTTCCAAAATGAAATCTGATTTTAAATATTGTTTTTAATCATTTCAGAAACCATCGGAATGAAGGGATTTGTTGAAACTCACGGCAGTGCTGGTGTTTATTTGAATCATATTCTGAACAGGTAGCAGCTGATTTTCCACAAGCTGATTCCTGATTCCTGAAGTGTGTCTCCAGATTTCCTGCTCGAGTCGCTGCGCTCTGTTCTCTGGGGATTAATGCAAAAACTGATTATGAATCAGCACCTCTCATCTGAAGAACATCATGAAAACATTCTGCTCATATTGATTTAAGCTTCAGCACCTCCAGGCTTCACCTTGAAACCTGTGTCTTATGCTTCTGACAAAAAATGTGTCAATAACTACACTGATGTTTCTCATGCCAGGATGCTTTTATTAATGCTACTAAGGAAAGCATCACTGCTACTACTCAAGAGTTAGCGATTGGAACAAATGACCTTGCATATGATTCCTCATGTGTCCTGTGTCCAAGGAAGAGAGATGTCTAATATTAATTTTGTCAGCATATTCTAATCATTTCACATGCTGGATCTCTTTTACTTGAGTAACCACCCAACCAAGAGACATGTAAAAAAAAAACAACAAAAAAAATAACGTTGTATCTTTTTAAGGCTAGTCACTACAGGCAAAACTTTAGATTTGTATTCATATCTATATTCTGAAGGATTTTCACAGAGGATTTTGTTCATATATCATTCAGCTGATTTTAATAACATTTTATTCCTAAAAACACATGGTGAAAATTGTTTTGTTTTTGTTTGTTTTTCTGGCCGTTGACAGTATTTTCTGATTTATGGAGTGATAAAAAGAGATTAAAAACATTTGACTCTTATATGGCTTCATCCAATGCTCATATTTCTGTTCTGGCACTGTAAACCCGAATAAGTTGGCAAACCTAAAAAAATTTAAGGCAATCAATTGCCAAAAAATTTTTAAGTTAAGAAATTCAAAGTTTAAGTAAGAAGAACTGGCAGATTTTTATTTTGTATTTATACATTCTAATTGTTCTTAACTTGAAATATGTCAGTACACTAATTCATACATTTAACTTCAAATTTCATGTAATCTCAACGTGAACACTTTTATTAGTATAAACTTAGCTAGCTTTAACAAGCTTGTTTGCTAACATACTAATTTGTTAACATGATAACAATAGTATGTTATACAGTAGCACTTATATCAATATAAAGATTTTATTTGCTCTCAAATCAAGCTCATGCATCACTTGTCACCATGATGGTAACTGTCCTAAAACCAACATTAACAGAAATTCTTCTAAACTAGCATAACAAAACATGAATCACTACTATATCACCCACTTAACATTAATCTTGCACAAAAAAAAAACCATTATATTACACTTAATTTCAGCATTTACTCTCCCTTTCGAGTGCCATCAGCAAAGCATGCTGGGAAATAGACATCCCAGCTGTTTCAGTTAAACTTAAGTTCGTCTAAATTAAAAGAAATAATTTCATAAAACTCAAAACAATGAAACAGTTTAGTTTACTCAAAATATATCCATTCTGTAAACTTGAAAGAAAAAGAAAGTGCTAAATACTCATAAAAGTTAATTTGACTGAACTTATTAGTTTAATTTAAGTTTGTCCTACTCAAACCAATTAATTATTTTGAGCGTTAGGGTTTACAGTGAGAATTAGCGCATATTTAATTGGATAATGCATAATTTGAATATTTAGTAAACTACATACAATGCACTGGAGAAGTATTAGTATATCTGTTAGTTGAAAATGTTCCCTATTCCATTTTATTCATAAATAATAATTTTCATTAACACTTTATTTTACAGTGTCCTTGTTACATATGTGACATGTACTTACCATAGTAATAACAGTAAATTATGCATAATTACATGCAACTATCCCTCAACCAAATCCTAACCCCACCCTAACCCTATAGTAAGTACATGTAGTTGCTTAATGTTACTCAGTTCTTAAATATATAATTACACTGTAACAATGACACCTTAAAATAAAGTGTAACCTAATTTTCTCCTAATGGTATTAAAGCTGTATTAATATGTCATCTAACTATGATATGACATATTGATGTCTTTCTGTCTGACCATTGATGTGTTTGTGGTTTATGATTGAATCCCCCTTATTAAAATGCATTGGGTCTAGACGTCTGCATATTAAACCTCAGACGTCTGTCAGTCAATCAGGTTTTCTCCTTCTCCTGGTCAGAGTTGAGACGCTTCTGTGTTCGTGTCGTGTGTGTTATTAAAGAGAAGCTGAACCACAGATCCTCACAACTTCTCAGACGCGTTTGCATACAGGCGTTAGAGTAAATGAGTGTTTGTGGTCTTTGTAAACTACATTTGCTGTCTGTCTTATCAGTGCCAGTGTTTATACAACTAACGTGCACCTTGATGATATTTATTTAGTATTACAGTCAGAGCATTATCTCAGTTTAAAGTTGTTGAATCCATTCGTTCTCCAATATTCTGGAGCCGCTTAATCAAAATAACTATTTGTTAATGTTCCCATTCAGATTAATATGTTTATAAAAGATGTTATGAGTGTGGTTATGCAGTTAGCTTGATATAAAAATCAATTTTATGATGCATATTTGGTTCCCTTTCGTTGTCACTCCGAGTTACGTCGGATGACGACGAAATGGGGTTTCGCTTAGAAAGCCTATCAGCTTCGAGTATTACAAAACGAGCCAATGGCAAAGAAATGCCATGGGTCTGCGGAATTTGCATGACGTAACTCCACCCCACCTCGTGGGTATAAAAGGAGGAAGTCCGCAACAGCAGTTTATGTTTTCGCTTCGGAGCCAAGTTTATTCTTCTCTCCACAAGCCATCTCTGAATTGTCAGCTTCACGAACGAGTGCCTCGAGTGTTGGTGTGACGGCGATCTACGGCGAGAGCGTGCTTCCTGCTGATCTGCTGCAGTGATTTGCCAGTCGGCGCGTTTCTCCCCGGGCGCTTCAACACTTTTCTCACTAAAAGAGCTTACACGCGGCACGTCTTTTTAAAGATGCCTCGCCCGTGTACTTCTGGTTGCGGCAGATTGGTATCGGACTCTGATGGGCACGAGCGCTGCTTGGTATGTTTGGGCATTGATCATGCTAGAGCAGCGCTCGTGGATGACTCATGTTTTCTCTGTGGGAACATGACCATCGCGTCATTACGGTCGAGACTCAGTGAACTCGCAAGAGTGAGAGTCCCCTCATCCACCCCCCGCCCTGCGGCTGGTGGCCAGGGTGACCTGAGGGTGACGGTCTGGAACAAGGCGCCGACTATGTGTCCGCGACCCCAGCCCCCCTCTTCAATGACGGTGCCCGCTAGCGAACTGCCGATCCCCGCGGGTCTACCCTCTGGTGGCCCGCGTGTTTCGGTTGAAGCTACAGAGGATGATGCCATGTCTGTTGCTGCATCACTAGGTGGGTTTGATTCTTCTGGAAGTGAGGGCTCGTCACAGCTGCCACCTTCCGGTGTGCATACGGCTGTGCTCGAGTCTGATCCGGAGATGACGGCCATGCTTTCCCGGGCAGCCGCGAGCATCGGGCTTGAGTGGAGGCCTCCACCCTGTCCTGAGCGCTCGCGGCTGGACGATTGGTTTTTGGGTAAGGCCGCCGACCCTCGTCCTCGGCAAACCCCAATACCTTTCTTCCCGGATGTGCATGATGAGATCTCGAAGTCCTGGAAGACCCCGTTGTCTTCCCGTGACCGCTCGGTGACCTCATCCGCCTTTCCTCCCCTCGATGATGCAGCCGCCCGTGGGTACACTGGGCTCCCCCCGGTTGAACGCTCTGTTGCCATGCAACTATGTCCTCAGAGTGCTTCTTCTCGTGGCGAGCCTAAGCACCCATCCAAAGCCTGTAGATTTTCGTCGACCTTGGTGGCGAAGTCTTACAGAGCGGCGGGACAGGCGGCTGCGTCACTGCATGCTATGGCCACTCTGCAGGTCTACCAGGCCCAGATGCTCAGAGACATGCACGAGGGTAGGACAGACCCAGGGCTCTTCAATGAGCTGCGCGCCGCGACCGACCTTGCTCTCCGGGCGACGAAGGTTACCGCGCGCTCCCTGGGTCTGGTGATGTCCACAGCCGTGGTCCAGGAGAGACATCTCTGGCTGAACCTGGCTGACATGCGGGACGCGGAGCGGACCCGTCTGCTTAACGCCCCCTTGTCCCAGGCCGGCCTCTTCGGCGGTGCGGTTGAAGATTTTGCCCAACAGTTTTCAACCGCCCAGAAACAGACTGAGGCCATAAAACACATTCTGCCCTGCCGGCCAGCTGCTGCCTCCACCCAGCCGACCGGGCAGACGCCTCGTCCTGTTTCCCGCCGAGGGCGCCCTCCTGCGGCTCCCGCCCCTCCCGCCCGGCCCACGCAGCAGCCTCCACCCCGGGCCGGTCGCGGAGGAAGCCGTAAGAAGGCGCCACAGCCCTCTCCCGCCCCGCCCCCCGCTAAACGCCGGGCCAAGCGGCGCTCCTGAGACGGGCTGCTCAGGGAAGATGGTCGTTTTTCAGGAGATGGTAGCAGGACCACTCCTTCCCCCGGTGGAGGGCCGGGGGAGAATCTTTTGTTCTCCGCTCCCCGCTGCTCACCCACGGGTGGGCAGCACCCTAAAGTGGTTAAAGACAGAAACGATCCTCTCTTCCCTGAGCTCACAGAGTTCTCGGGCGACACAGAGCGCCGCCCACAAGCCGTGCTCTCCTCGCCCCCCTCTGTCCCAGAGGCGGTTGACAGGGCGTGCCGTCCACGGACCGCGTCGCCCCTGTCCCCCTCTGTCGCCAGACCCCTGGCAGAGCAGGCCCCCGCGGGACGACCAGTCTGGTCCTCCCCTGGCCCCCTCTGTCAGGGCGCGGTTGCTAACTGTGCCCCCACACCGGGCCGCTATGCCGTCCACGTCTGGGCCAGTTACTCCGCTTCGCTGCCCCTCCGGGGGGACGCCTGTCGTCCGCTTGATCCCGCTGGTTCAGTTCCTGGGAGCCTGGTTAGAGCTTCCCCGTCTGTCCCGCTGGATCGCGCGCACCATCAGGCTCGGCTATGCGATTCAGTTCGCACGGTCTCCTCCCCGCTTCAGGGGAGTCCGCTCCACTTTGGTCGGTGGCAATGCCCCCATCATGAGAGCAGAGATTGCCACCCTGCTGGCGAAGGGTGCAATCGAGACTGTCCCTCCAGCCGAGATGAGGTCCGGGTTCTACAGCCCCTACTTCATTGTCCCCAAGAAAACCGGTGGGTTACGGCCAATCCTGGACTTGCGCGTGCTGAACCGCTCCCTTCACAGGCTGCCGTTCAAGATGCTCTCCGCCAAACGCGTTCTCGAATGCGTGCGGCCCCAGGATTGGTTTGCAGCGATCGACCTGAAGGACGCCTACTTTCATGTCTCCATTCTTCCTCGACACAGACCGTTCCTACGGTTTGCTTTCGAGGGGCAGGCATACCAGTACGCGGTTCTCCCTTTCGGGCTAGCCCTGTCTCCTCGCACCTTCACGAAGGTCGTCGAGGCTGCCCTTGTTCCCCTTCGGGAACACGGGGTTCGCATCCTGAGTTATATCGACGACTGGCTGATCCTAGCTCACTCTCGAGATCAGGTTTGCGAACACAGGGACCTAGTGCTCCGGCACCTAGCTCGTCTGGGCCTTCGGGTCAACTGGGAGAAGAGCAAACTTTGCCCCGTGCAGAGGATCTCTTTTCTCGGTATGGACATCGACTCGGTCGCCATGTCCGCGCAGCTTACGAGCGAGCGCGCGCAGTCACTGCTGACTTGCCTGAGACATCTCAGGAGCAAGAATGCGGTTCCACTGAAACATCTTCAGAGGCTCCTGGGGCATATGGCATCTGCAGCCGCGGTCACGCCGCTCGGATTGCTTCATATGAGACCGCTTCAGCTTTGGCTTCGCGACCGAGTCCCGAGGTGGGCATGGCATCAAGGCACGCTCCGGGTACCAGTGACTCCGACCTGCCGTCAGTTCCTCACCCCGTGGTCGAACCTCAGTTTTCTCAGGGCGGGTGTCCCCCTGGAACGAGCTTCCCGGCATGTTGTGGTCTCCACGGATGCCTCCACCACGGGCTGGGGCGCCATGTGCAATGGACATGCTGCTGCGGGCTCCTGGACAGGACCCCAGCGGCTATGGCATGTCAATTGCCTCGAGTTGTTGGCAGTACGCCTTGCCCTGCACCGCTTCCGGGCGTTGCTCAGGGGTCAACACGTACTAGTCCGCTCAGACAATACCGCTACTGTAGCGTACATCAACCATCAAGGTGGTCTACGCTCCCGCCGTATGTCACAACTCGCCCGCCACCTCCTTCTATGGAGTCAGAAGCATCTGAGGTCGCTTCGAGCCATCTTCATTCCCGGAGCCCTGAACTGTGCAGCCGACGAGCTCTCACGGCTTCAGCCCCTCCCTGGAGAATGGCGACTCCATCCCCAGTCGGTTCAGCTGATTTGGGACCAGTTCGGGGACGCACAGATAGATCTGTTTGCCTCTCACGACTCGACCCATTGCGCCCTGTATTTTTCCCTGACCGAGGGCACGCTCGGCACGGATGCACTGGCGCACAGCTGGCCGCCGGGCCGCAAATATGCGTTTCCCCCAGTAAGCCTTCTTGCGCAGACCTTGCGCAAGGTCAGGGAGGACGAGGAGCAGGTCATTTTGGTCGCGCCGTATTGGCCCGGCCGGACCTGGTTCCCCGAACTTGCACTCCTCGCGACAGCACCTCCCTGGCCCATTCCTCTGAGGAAGGACCTTCTTTCTCAGGGACGGGGCACCCTGTGGCACCCTCGCCCCGATCTCTGGAGCCTCCACGTGTGGCTCCTGGACGGCTCGAGGTAGGTTTGAGTACCCTTCCACCTACGGTGGCGGCTACCATCACTTCCGCTAGAGCGTCGTCCACGAGACACGTCTACGCGTTGAAGTGGAACCTCTTCGTCGACTGGTGCTCTTCTCACCGAGAAGACCCCCGGAGATGCTCGATCAGCGTTGTGCTTTCCTTCCTTCAGCAAGGGTTGGAGCGAAGGCTGTCTCCCTCCACCCTTAAGGTCTATGTTGCCGCAATTGCCGCACACCATGACCTTGTCGAAGGTAAGTCGGTAGGGAAGCAAGACCTGGTCATCAGGTTCCTGAGAGGAGCGAGGAGACTAAATCCTCCTCGTCCTCCTCTCGTTCCCTCTTGGGACCTCTCAGTGGTTCTAACTGCCCTGAAGAGTGCTCCCTTTGAGCCCCTGCAATCAGTTGAGCTTAAGTTCCTGTCAATGAAGACAGCGCTCCTGGTTGCACTGGCCTCCATCAAGAGGGTAGGGGACCTGCACGCATTCTCCGTCGACGAAGCGTGCCTGGAATTCGGTCCGGCTTTCTCTCACGTGATCCTGAGACCCCGGCCCGGATATGTGCCCAAGGTTCCTACCACTCCCTTTCGGGACCAGGTGGTGAACCTGCAAGCGCTGCCCCCGGAGGAGGCAGACCCAGCCTTGGCACTGCTCTGTCCAGTACGCGCTCTTCGCGCCTATGTAGACAGGACGCGGTGTTTCAGGACCTCAGACCAGCTCTTTGTCTGTTATGGTGGGAAGCTGAAGGGAAAGGCTCTCTCCAAGCAAAGGTTGTCTCACTGGATAGTGGACGCCATTGCCTTGGCTTACCAGCAGCAAGGTCGACCGTGCCCCCTTGGTGTGACGGCCCACTCCACCCGGAGTGTGGCAGCCTCTTGGGCTCTAGCGCATGGCGCCTCGCTAACAGACATCTGCAGAGCTGCAGGCTGGGCGACACCTAACACATTCGCCAGATTCTATAATCTCCGAGTGGAGCCAGTGTCCTCTCATGTACTCGCTTCAACTAGCTAGTACCGGACCCGCTCAGGTGTCTTCGCTTGCTCGCCATTCCACTCCACGGACTGGATACGTGCGATATTCTCCTCAGGTGAGCTTCCCCGAAAGCCCTGAGTCCTCCAGCACTCCTGACGTCGGCGCCAGTGTCTATTGCCTGCGCGTCGGCTAGGTGCCTCCCGTGTGCATGGTCCCTCCCCTGAGCGACCCCCACATGTGTATTTCCACTGTAAGCCTCTCTGAGCATGTGTCTTTCCTTGGCAAGCCACCTTGCCACCCCTGGGGTTGAAATATTCCACCTGCGGCTGGACACCCCAGTGTTCTCCATATGTTTCCTTCGGGTCATATGTGTATTCTCTAAGTCCCCCCCCTCCGGGTTGGCATTAATTGCATACTTCCCCTAGCTTGGGATATGCTTCCCAGTGTACCTTGGTATTCCTGTGTTAAATGGAGTCCTTCGTCCAGTCTATGACAGGGATCTCGATTTACGCAGGGCACTGGAAGACAGCTGAGAAGGTGGCGTGATTAGACTAGTAACCCCATTTCGTCGTCATCCGACGTAACTCGGAGTGACAACGAAAGGGAACGTCTCGGTTACGTATGTAACCCTCGTTCCCTGAGTAGGGAACGGAGACGTTACGTCTGCCTGCCACTTTCCGCTGTACCGCGGGGATCGCCTGAGCTCAGTCTTGGCTCCTCAGCGAAGAAACATAAACTGCTGTTGCGGACTTCCTCCTTTTATACCCACGAGGTGGGGTGGAGTTACGTCATGCAAATTCCGCAGACCCATGGCATTTCTTTGCCATTGGCTCGTTTTGTAATACTCGAAGCTGATAGGCTTTCTAAGCGAAACCCCATTTCGTCGTCATCCGACGTAACGTCTCCGTTCCCTACTCAGGGAACGAGGGTTACATACGTAACCGAGACGATACTTCTCACATTTATAAATGTCTGAATGTCATTGCATTGAAAAAACTAAATATCAAACTCAACCACATATATTTTCAAGCCGAATATATTTTACAAAAAAGATGTTTGTTCCATTTGTATCAATGCTAAATCAATAAATCTACAGTGTTGCATACGAAGCAACACATTGAAACTTGATGAAATGAAGAAGAAAAGATCGTGCAGCATTTCAGACATGCAGATGTTTGATCTAATGAGTCACATTTCAGTGTCCAAATCATTTTAGGACCACCATATGCCACTATCCTGATATTCGTCTGATTTCTGTATCTTTTCTGCTCAAGTATGCATGAATGAGATTCACACTAGTCTTCTCTGAGTCATACTGAGATCTGCTATTAAAATATAAATCAGGAGGTATATGTCAGTATCAGTCAGACATGGGTTAACAGAGGACATGATAATATTAACATGGACAAGCTTTCTTTTTTACTCTTTTTTTTTTTTGCTTTAGTTCTTCGTGGAAATTCTATTTAGTTATGCTACTACAAAAATGTAGTAGTATGGATAATTCTATTAGTTGCTACCTAATCAGCAGCGGACATAGAGATTTGGGGGCCCAAACGCACCAACTATGCTCACTTTTACTATTCTCTCTCTCTCGCTCTCTCTCTCTCTCTCTCACCCTTTTTTCAAGTTTTCATAATTTGGATAAGCAATCCTGCATAATTGGCCATTTAACAGCAAAATAATCACAAAAAGTGCAGTGCTACTTAAAAGTTATTGACACGTTAATGTGACAAAGAAACATACTTGAATAAGAGAATTATAAGAAAAATAATACAATTATAAACATACAAAATTGGAACTGTATCTTTAAAATTTGTGCATTAGGTCAGCATTTGTGCATTAAAGTGACAGCAGCATAATTTACCTGTCGCCATCTGTCAATTAAAGGTCCAATATATAAGAATTTTGTAATGAAATATCCATCTTATTTCAGAGAAATTCCAATTTTAAATAAGTGGTCGTCCCGGAAAAAAATGTCGCCTGTCAATGACGCAATATCCGTGCTATCCTTAGACATCGAACCATAGACATAATAAATACATAGACGCCCTATTGGCCGCTGGGCGTACGTCAACGGCGCCGCCATATTGCGGAGGGCAACTTTCCCATAACTCTCATCAGGGGCGGACTGGCCATCTGGAGCACCAGGACTTTTCCCGGTGGGCCGCTGGCCAATGTGGGCCGGCCCGGTACACATATAAAAAAAAATATATATAAAAAAATGACGGAAATCATAATATTACATTTCTTTTCTTCACAAATGGATGAGGGAATCGATCGCGCGGGCGCGGCCGACAAGGAGTGTGTTTCGTGTACATGCATGTGAGTGTATTGCCCTCCCTCCCTGTTAAGTTTGGTCTACTCCATTGCATATCTTGAAACACGCCCTCTTTCACGTCCTGGAAACACACCAAGCCAACGCCGATGAACTAGCGCAGAATCAGATGAAAGCTGACTGTGTTGTCGCCTCGCATCGCCGCGTCGCCTGTGTCGCTGGAAAAAAGCTGCACTTGAACACACCGAGAGAACTACAGCCGACTGTTAGCTAGAATGCGGCAATGTGCGTTCTGCGCCTGTGTGTAAATGAGACAACTGTCTATTTCTGCAGATATATTCGCCTATATTCGTAATTCAAAAAGAGAAACCGACGCTGCCGGCTGCAGATACACACCGTAAACAAAGCAGTGCGTGCTTATCGTTCTGAATATCAATCCTGCTAAACACTTTCTTTATTCCACTCCTCTCATGTTAATATTTAAATATTCGCCAAGGAACACTCAGGTAATATGACGTAACATTAGAACAGCCTTCTATCTGTGCAGTTTTGACTTCTTTGCTCGCTGTTTTACTATTATTCTCGTGCAGTGCACTGACTCGTTCACTAAGCTGAACAGCCAATCAGAGTTCCCTCTTTCACCGACATGTCGAATCGGCCAAAAAAAAAAAGCAAACGAGGACCAATTTCAGCCGACGGTTAAAAAAAGCATTAGAGGTAGATGCTGTGAAATGCTTCAAATTAACAGATTATACATTTTGCGCAAAGAGTAGCAGTTCAACAGGCTCTGATGGCTCTAGCTTCCCCTGACTAGCTGATATGCTGTCTTGATAGTTTTATATGTTGTCTTAATGTTCTTCTGTTTGTTTCCCTTTGGTTTTACAAATATGACCTAATAGGCTATATGTTGTGTTACTTAAAATAAATGTTCAAATAGCATTTATTTTTGTATTGTGTTATATTTTTATGCTATAAGTGCTGTTAAAAAAATATTCTGCACATTAATGGGCCAATGTGTTATGATTTGGGATGTGGTGGGCTGCTGTGGGCCAGAAAGTCCAGGGCCACTTTTCGGTCCCAGTCCGCCCCTGCCTCTCATTACAGGAATTGAGAAAAATGCCTGCTTTGTGTGCTGCTTGGGGCTGCACAAATCGCCACACAATTGAAAACATTTCTCGGGGAATTACCTTTCACAAACAAGACTGAACATTTTTTTCTGGTTTTATTTGGTCTTTATATAATTAGTAATAGTAACGTACACCACGTACAAACCACTGAAATCGGTTGATAAATGTAAACGTTATTATTGTTTTTATCCAGGAAAACCGCAGCTCACCCGTTTACTTGCATTTGTTTACAGCGCAGTCTTGCCCTCAGCAAAATGGCGGACGCATTGACGTATCGCAGCAACGTTCCAAAGCGGCCAATACGCTTATTTCACGCAGCCGTTGTTTTGAAATCGAAAGCGAGGCTCCGGTGGGAAGAAAACCGGAAGTGTCGCCTTTAATCATAGGAGAGTCGCGAATGCGATGGCGTATTGTTGTGTTTAATGTAGAAATTAGTTATTCTAAAAATGTACATACATTTCTTTCATACTTTAGACTATATACAGTGAAATTCATTTATAATTTTTTTTTTCAGAAAGTAAAAAAAGAAGCAGGAACGAACTATATCTACATATCCTATATTGGATATTAACATCCAATAGTGTAAATCGCGGCAGCAGCTTCAGGTTGGTAGTCATTGTTGTTTATCTGTACTTCCGTGGTTCCTTCCACCGGAGCCTCGCTTTCGAATTTAAAATTACGGCTGCGTGAAATAAGCGTATAGGGCGTCTATGAATTTATTATGTCTATGGCTCGAACTGCCATAGCCATGACGTAACCATGGCGACAGACATGGACAACTACGTAATGCGTAACGTTTAGCGGCACACAGTTCTTGTTTCGTTCAAACATAGACCATGGCAAGCAGACTTTGGGACAAACAAGTAGAACTAAAATGAGGATCAATATCAGCGTGGCGTTTTTGAGATGCCGAGAGCTCCACGTCCGTGACTAATTTGGACTCGACAGAGCTTCACGTGTTACGACTTGACAGCTTTATTAGACAGGTGAGCAAATGTACATAAAACAAATCAATGTTAACGTTTGCTCAACATGATGACATGATAGAATATGGTCAGTTATTCTAATCTTGATCTAGCTGCTAGTTTCGTATAGGAAACGAACTAACACGTAGAATAACATTATAACTTTCAACACACATTTAAATGCCGTTTATTGTGATAGTGTAACGTTAGACCAAGTGAAACAGCGCTGCGTTCCCTCACAAGTTTAATTCGTCTAATAAACTGACCCAGGGGCGTCATGCAAGCCAAAATTCTGGGGGGGCACAATCTGAGACGTTGCAATTGTTTTCTGACGGGTGATATGGATCATATTAGGAGGGGTCAGGGGGTTTCTCCCCCTGAAAATTTTTAAATTCTGGCTGCTAAACATACCATTTCAATGCAGTTTGGGAGGGACATAAATACCTTAACGGAGCTAGCAGCAACCCTCCTCTATCTGAGGACTAAGTTAAAGTATCTATTTTCTAAGTTTATGTATAAGACAGGTTGATGAAAGAACTGTAAGCTCAAATTCAAAAGCTTTTGAAGTCTACTTCATTAAAGCATGTTTACACACACACTTACTGTACACTTAGGCCTACTACACATGATTTTAAAAACAGTACCATTGCAGTTTTTATGTTATGATTTTAAATTGGTATGTGACCTAAGAACGATCTTACATTAAAGGTACATAAAGGTGCTGAGGTCTGACTTTGTGGTGCTCTGAAATTAAGTTATTTTAATATTAATATGTGATGAAGGACTTTGAAAGAAGTTTGACAGATTTCAGTGCTGAATAAGGTTAACAATACCCCGTTTATTTGAAAATGGTTAATATTTGACAGAAATGTAAAAAAGTAATCAAATCAAATGTAATATGTAACATTACTTTAGTAAAATCATTGAAATACTTTAGTTACACTGCTCATTATTATATTTTAAATAAGGAACTTGTAAAGAGTAATTTATGAGCTATGAATCAATATATCAGATAACGTTACTATGGCTTATTGTATGGCAGGCAGTAACGTTAGCCAACTAGTTTACGGTTAGACTAGGCTAGCTATCGATAACGTTACACTGACACAACTTAAGTTAATGCTCTGAATTCGCAGCTAATATCAAATCCATAACTTTTTGATCAAGTTAAAATTTCCAGGTCAACCACAAATAATCACACTACCTTTTAATATCATCCGATAACTAATTCAATGCCGATTTGTTGCTTTGCCCACTTACCACTTCAAGACCATTTGTAAAACATTGCCAGCTCAACGTGCGAGACGAGTGAGTTGCTTGAACATACACAGCAAAGATTCTAGAGCGCTATGCGCGTAGCGCTCTAGATTTGATATACACAGACACCATATTAGGAAAAAGGGGCGGGCTGATGCTGACCGATTTATTACACATGCAGAAGAATTTGAGTCGTTATAGGCTCTGGTAATTATATGGAGCATAATAGGAATAAAGTTGTGACAAAAAAATTATCAGGGAGGAAAAATCTGAGGGGGCACGTGCCCCCTCACTTTGAATGGGCATGACGCCACTGAACTGACCCTGTGTGAGTAATCCAGCACTTGCGTGTAGTTGTGTAGAATTAAATGTCCTTATTCCTTTATATCTGCGGGACTCGCGTGTGATATCTGTCTCTTTAGCAATCGCGACCTGCTTCATACCACTGTAATGTTAAAAAACATGAGTGTTTTTTTTTACTCATCCATAAACAGTATTAGATCCATCAGCTTGACAGCAAGTCAGGGGCGTCGCTAGGCCCTTTTTAGGGGGGCTTTAGCCTAGCCCCCCTAAAAATTTGTGATTAATGTAGGCTACAGAAATTCGTGTTCGCTTCAGTCTTGTTATAATCAGATTCAGCGCGTTCTTCATTCATCTTCAATCCGCAGCGGCGCCGAGCAGAGAGCACGTCAGAAACAGAGGACAGGGTGTGTGTGTGTGTGTGTGTGTTCATCTGAGCCTCATTGGTCTGTCACTGCTCGTCAATGTCAGAATATTTGAGATGGCCAATCAAATCAAAGTAGGAGGGCTTTATGTTCACAGACGCTGCTGAGCGCGAATTTTAACAGTGCGACTCGACGCGTACGGTCAAGTGCTTGCAAGATAAGATGTAAGTAGCTAAACTTAACATTTTATATTTGACATTTTTTTAGGTCATAAATGTTAAACGAATGACAAAAAATAATCAGGCAAACTAATATAGTTTTGTCTATTTTCGCCATTTTGAACTGAAAATAGGCCTATGTAACGTGTAGGCCTAATGTAATAATTAGTTTATTGTCATTGTGAGGGGACAAGAAACATTAACAAAGGCGTTTTCATCACGTTAGGCACAAGATTAATAATGAATGTGTACATATTGAGAATATAATACAAATTGTAGCCTTTAGTAAATAAAAAAAAAACTCAGGTTTAGGAGGGGAAGAGAAAGGGATGAAGAGACTGAGAAAAAAGAAAGAGTGATGGAGATGAGGAGAGAGCAGGTATTGACAAATAATCTACTGCCCACTGACATGGTTTTAAAGCTATTTCTTATCCTTTTTTTTTTGGTCTTAAAAACGTCTTGAAATGCACATCAGAGCAATTAAAAATCTGAACCCCCTACCAACCATAAATTTAGGACCTCTTTAATTATAAAGCCCTGTATACGGCCCTGTATTAGGCACAAGATCAATAATGAATGTGTAGCCTACATATTGTGAATGCAACCTATCAGTTGACCCTCTGTTTACTTTCTTCACTGACAGACAAAAATGAAAAGCCTATATCAGTCAAAGCTCAGCTTTAGGAGGGGAAGAGTCAGGGCAAGATAAAAACAAAGAGAAAAAGAGTGTGATGCTGATGAGGAGAGAAAAATAATCAGCTGCCCACTGACATGGTTTTAAAGCTGTTATCCAATTTTTTTGGCCTTCAAAACATCTTAAAATGCACATATGTAGATCAGAGAAATCAAAATTTTATATGCCCCCTATATGCCCTGCCTCACATTTGGAACCACAGTGATTATAAAACCCTGCCTTTGCATGGTAATGAAATTGATAGTGAGCATTCGATCCTAAACTAAAGTGTTAACTTTTTTTTATTATTTAAAAAAAAGAAAATACCCTCATTGGGGGCTTAGCCCCCCTAAAATGAAAATCCTAGTGACGCCCCTGCAGCAAGTCCCATCATTCAGCTCATTACTGCGTCATAAACATACGCATTTGTTATTGTTGGAAACTGCGCCCTCTTGTGGCCAAAAAAGCTACATATTGTACCTTTAATGTTTAAATCAAAAGAAAAAGTGAAAAATCACACTGCTCTTGACTGAATAACTCTAGTAGCTTTAATAAGAATCGCTGTATTTATTTCAGTGAGGACTGTGTAGTGTTTTATTTTTGATCATTCCTGCAGTCTTTACTGAATACTAAACCCAGCTGAAAAAAAATTAAAGCACGGTTTATTTAAATTTGTATCTGTTTTCTACTGTTTGTAATATCTGTCTTATCTGATCTGTCTCAGCTGCTGCCTGAACCCAAACAAACAGATGAATTAGACCTCGTTACCCCAAAATACTTCGTTACAGTTTAGTAGTAATGATTTAATGAACTTCTTCACCGAGAAAATTGAAAGCATCAGAATCAAAATCGTAAACGTTCGATCTTTGCTCGCGCCTTATAATTCGGCCGCAATTATCACCCCGCAAGAACAATTACAATGCTTTACAACCATAGAACAAAAAGAGTTAAATAAACTTATCACTTCATCTAAAACAACAACATGTTTATTAGATCCTATACCAACTAAACTACTGAAAGAAGTGTTACCTATAGTGGAAGAGCCTCTTCTCAATATTATTAACTCATCTTTATCTTTAGGTCATGTTCCAAGAACGTTCAAGCTGGCAGTTATAAAACCTCTTATTAAGAAACCACAATTAGATCCAAATAACCTAGCAAATTACAGACCCATTTCGAATCTTCCATTTATGTCAAAAATATTAGAAAAAGTTGTGTCCGCTCAACTCGGCTCTTTCTTGCAAGAAAACGACATCTATGAAAAGTTTCAGTCTGGATTCAGGCCACATCATAGCACTGAAACTGCGCTTGTTAGAATCACAAATGATTTACTTTTAGCTTCGGACCAAGGCTGTATCTCAGTACTAGTTTTACTTGATCTTAGTGCTGCGTTCGATACTATAGATCACACAATACTCTTAGATCGACTACAAAATTACACTGGTGTTCAAGGACAAGCATTAAGCTGGTTCAGGTCATACTTATCTGACCGCTACCATTTCGTCTACTTAAATGGAGAAAAATCGATTATAACTTCGGCAAACTATGGAGTGCCGCAGGGATCTGTGTTAGGCCCTTTATTATTCTCAATATATATGCTGCCAGTAGTAATATGATTCAGCTTGTGTCAAGATGATTTATGACCCTATGATTGACAGGTGGGCGGGGCTAACCTTTGACCTTCCGGGGGTCCTCCGGAGGCCCCTTTGATGTAGGGATTAACCTTTGACCTATCGATCAATCAAGTTGACAGGTGGGCGGGCTAACCTTTGACCTTCCGTGGTCCTCCGGAGGTCCTTTGATGTAGGGATTAACCTTTGACCTATCGATCGATCAAGTTGACAGTTGTCTTTGATCCGTGGTATGGCAGCTGTGGGGTATACTAATTTATTTTGACAGTTGTCTTTGCCCTGTTGACCTGGAAATGATCCGTCATTTTGCCAGTTGTTTTTGATCCGGGTATGATATATCAAGTTGACGGCTAGTTTTGAACTTTTGACCCAGGTATAATAAGTTATTTTGACAGGCGTTTTTGATGTTAACATAATGAAGATAAGCTTTGATGATAATGGTTTGTCAGAAGTGACAGAAGGTTTGAGATTTATTGTCTTTGATGTTATTGGCTTTGAAAAGTCGTAATTCCCCACCACCCCCGGTATTTCCGAGCACATTGCCAGGGACAGTGAGGAAGTTTATGAGTTGAAACACATTGATCTTTAAAATGGTTATAAAATGTACATTTAATCATTTACAAAATATCTTACACTAAGTAGATTTGATAAAGCATCTCATAATTTCAGAGTACTGAAGAATTGGGTTTAAGTTGAAAAAAGTTGAAAAGAGTTCCTCCGAGTGATTCTCTCACCGGCCTTTTGCATCTGACAGTCTCTGAGCTAAGTGTGTGAGAGGGAGGGGGACATATGATACCCCCCATTCCTGAAGCAGGGGGTATAAATTTGCTGTGCGTGTGTGTGTGTGTGTGTGTGTGTGTGTGTGTGTGTGTGTGTGTGTGTGTGTGTGTGTGTGTCAAAGCAGGAATTCCCCTCCCTCCGCATTGCTGAGGACGTTGGAAGTTTATCTCACACAGAAGTTGAAAGAGCATTATGTTCATTTAAATGAAATGGTTATAAAATTTACATTTAGTCATTCACAAATATTTGACACTGACTCAAGTTGAAAAAACCATGCTGTTCAATTAAAAGTATATAAATTAAACAAAAATAAAATCATCTTACTGTTTCACCATGGCTGAAAAAAAAACCCACAAGTGTTTCCCCTGAAGTCTTTTCTCTCTGTCACACCAGCGTGTGGCTGGCCTGGTATCTGTTTTTGTGACACGTTCCTGAGCCCATTGAGAAATATTTTACACAACAGTTGAAAAAGCATTGTGTTCCTTTAAAAGTGTATAAATTAAAATATATCATATATAAAATAAATAGTTTACTAATTTAACTAAAGTTGAAAAGCATGTTGTTAATTTAAAATCTTACTAAATTACTGAAGTTGAAAAGCATTCTGTTCATTTAAAATAAATATTTTACAAATTTACTGTACCAATTATGTTAGATTTAGATAAAAATAAAATCATCTTACATTTTCACCAGGGTTGAAGTAGCTCCTATCACATAGATGTCCATATTGACCATTTAAAGTTGAAAAGAACCCCAGAGTATTTCTCTCTCTCTCTCTCTCACACACCAGCGTTTGACAGTCAGAGGGGCTGTGTTCAGTGATCAGAATGAGACTGTGAATGTTTTGCTACATTTATTTCATAGTGTATAAGCATTAAAAGTTTGAAATAGATCTTTTTAAAAATATGATTTTAATTAAATCAAATGAATTCATAAAAAAACAAATATGCTATATCGGTGGTCTCTGGGGAAAACATGACTGTATTTTTTTATTTATCAGGGTGCATGTAAAGAACTTTGAAATTTGCGGCTCTCACAAGTTATCTCACACATTGTGTGAAATGTTTAATAATTCCTCAAGTAGTGTCTGTGAGAAAATCCCCACATAGGCCTATTTGTAGTGAGAGAGCAACAATGAAGACTTTTAGAATCTGTGATGCCTCAGGCCGAGCCCACTGATAGCCTGCTTATAAGCTCCTTCCGATCACCAGCACATCTTAAGAGAAATACGTTACTTCGTTACTTCACAATAATGTTCAGGATATAGGGTGACCGAGCAGATGAGCCTCTGTGCATCATGTAATGTTAGTCTGCTAACACCTTTCCAGAGCCAAAGTTTTGTTCCTACTAAATTTATTTCAAAGCATAATCGTAAAAGTTTAAATATGATCTTTTAAAAATAAAAAGATTGTTTAAATTAAATCTTTACAGTTTTAATACATTCATATCTTTTAGAAGATTACTGTAATGATTTTTAACGGTGACCTAATTGTTATTAATATAGCCATAATGATTTTTGTACTGTAACAGCATATTCTACCCCGTACACCTAAACACGACCAAAAACTGCATTTTTACATTGTTTTTACATACTGTTTTCCATAAATTAACTAATCTCCATATTTAAATTAAATGATTATAAATATAGAATAATAACAAGTATGTTACTAAAATGAATTCAAACGATTTAAACATAGTTTTAGCTAAATGACTTTTATATAAAAAAGTATATAAATATAAAAATACCTTACATTTTCATAGTGCCGAAGATGTAGTTCTTTATGCAATGATAAAAACAGTCCAAAGTCATAAACAAAGCCCTCCTGGTTCCTTCAGTGATAAACTACAGGGTGAAATGAATGCTTGAGCCCCAAGATGCAGGACAGATGAGCCTCTGGGATGTGCCAATGTCATCGCATATGTAAAGTTAGTGTGCTTTCCAAAGTTTTATTCATACTAAATTCATTTAAAAGCATAATATTAAAAGTTTAAATTAGATCTTTTAAAATTAAAAGACTGTTTAAATCAAAGCTTTAACGTTTTATTAAAATCGTATCTTCTATTTATCTTCTTAGAAGACTTATGTGTGATATAAATTATTTTACATAAATTTAACCTAAGGTATTATTTTTACTAAACAGTTTAAAGCAATTTTAAAATTGTAAAGCAAAAACTGTACTTTGGTATCTTAGATCTTTTACAAAAATATTTCAAACAGTATTTTTTGTCCATCCACATGAAACTTGTTGTCAAAGTTTGTCACAATGTGTTTTGTTATGTTTTGTAGTTGTTGTTTTTAAGAAATCCCAGGACTCTACATTGCTCTTGTTTAGATTAAGTTGTATCATTTAGAAAACCACTGTATATTTTCAGAGAGGCGATGTGCCTCTGCGGTCCAACACGCAGCAATTTTACTCGTCTTAATTAAAAGCATGGTTATCTTCTCAAAATATATATGTAGAACTTTAAAATGTTAGCATTTGTTGATGCGACAGTTTGTCTGCTGGAACAGCCTTTGGGAGAGCTGATGATACTATAGCAGGAAACATGGCCTTTGACCTCCTCCATTTTGGAGGCTTACAGCTTAGTCCTTAAGCGGCTATAGTAATTTATTGCCATGTGTAACCTGAAAAAACAAGAGGTGATAAAAAATGTTAACGATGACCTACCGTGGACCTCATGGCTACAGCTGTGAGAGGACTCCATTCATAAAGAACATTGTGGACACACAGCTCTGACGTTTTCCAAGAGTATTTTGCCCAGCCTCTTCTTTATAAATAGCCAAGACAAATCATTTCTGGACCAAAAACTTTTGCACCCACACTCCTCTTACCACCTCATCAAAAGATATGTCTAAAAGTAAGTATTGTCTTTATAATTCATTGCTACGGTGTTTTATTTAAAAAGATTGTTTATACATAAGGAAAAGACGGTATAATTCATTAGAGTTTTAAACATGCTATTGCTGTTATAGCATGCTTTGTTGCTCTTACACATTGTTATATGTTCTATATCAAATGTCTTTGACGTCATATATGTTTCAGAAAAAAAAAAAAAAAAAATATATATATATATATATATATATATAAAATCCCCCCAATCCAATCACAGTTTACTGTAGTTGGCAACTGCGGGATTTCCATAAAGGACTTTAAAATAAATGTTTTGGTTTTTATTCAGTTTTAAATCTTATTTAGATTATTTTAGTCAGACATGGTTATATGTGCATAGGCCTATTTAATTATTTAATCTGTATTTTATTCCTCTTCAGTTACTTACTTTTTAAATTTCGGTAGGCTACTTTTTTAATTCTTCTTTTACCTTGTCTTTGATTTTAACTTTTAGCACTTTGCATGATAAAATTGTTTAAAATGTAAGCTATAAATATGAATGGCACAATGTGATAACCAAAATATATATACAAGTTAAGTCAAAGCTATTTATATAGCCTAGCGTTTTTCACAATACACATTCTCATAATTTAGTTATACATTCTGACGCAGGGCACCGTCCATCGTCTTCTTTCAGATGGTTCAATATTTATGATATTATGCTCCCCTGAATGACAAAGAACTGTAAACTTCATCATTGTACTCGAATGCACTGCGTTACTGCCTATAGGATGATTGCATGATTTTTTCCATTTAAAATAACATGGTCTTTCCTTTTCTCTCTCTCTCTAGAGACAGCAAACACTGCAGGACAATCGGGCATCCAAGTAACATGTTAGTGTGGTTTATATTTATTTTTAATGAGAAACATTATAGAGTGCAACAGGCGTTTTCTGGAAGTAAAAACACCAGCGACTGTGAAAAAGGGGCGCAAGTACTCTATTGGCTGTATAATGAACAATTGACAGATATTTTATGTAAACAGGCAAAATCTCTTCATCTGATGGTGGCCATGTGTTTTCGCCTATCATAACTGGTTTACCTCATGGCTCCTCCCTTGAGATCAACATGACTTCTGCCGAATCAAATGTACCGGCAAATTGTAAGTGTAATAAAACAGTTTTACCTCTGTAATGTATTAAATTAATCTTAATTAAGTAGTCCGAGTTAACTATTTGGGACCAATTGGAAATTTGCATTCTGATCTAACAGCGTCATGTACAAATTTGTCATGCTCCTGGATTATTTTACTATACTACATTACTATAGCCTTTTATTTACTGCTGATGTTATCAAAGCCACGAATTAACTCAATTCATGGTTCCAATAGTAAAATAAATGAACAATTGACAGATGAACTGACAGATATTTTATGTAAACAGGCAAAATCTCTTCATCTGATGGTGGCCATGTGTTTTCGCCTATCATAACTGGTTTAACTCATGGCTCCCCCTTTGAGATCAACATGACTTCTGCCAAATCAAATGTACCGGCAAATTGTAAGTGTGATACATGAGAAACTATTAAAAACAGTTTTTCGCCTATGTAATGTATTAAATTAATCTTAATTAAGCAGTCGGAGTTAACTATTTGGGACCAATTTTAAGGAAAGTTACATTCTGTTACAACAAATTTTAAATATTTTTGGTACTATTGAATCAAGTTTTGTAGAATAAGCCATGATGAATTTATCTTATCTGGTGTCATGCTCCTGGATTATTCAGAAATGTAACTATAGCCTTTTATTTTACGGCACTTATTTATTTTACTACAGATTTTATCAAAGCCAAATACTGTCCAAAAGGGGCAACTGGGAAAGAAGAGAAACAGGTCAATACAAGGTTAGATTCAATCTTTATATTCTTTCCCCATTTTCCTTTCCCTGTTTTATTTTTTTAATTTTTATATTCTCAGATCATCAAGGGTTTCTGAAAGCAAACACCAGTCAGTTGGTTGAAAATATGAAGAACACTGATCCAATCATTGACGATCTTGACATGCACAATAAATCAATTGCAAATGTGCGAGCGAATCCAACACGCTGGATGAAGATGAGGGAACCGCTGGACTGTGTGATGAAGATGAGGGAACTGCATGACTGTGTGAAATGTGAAAGCATTGCCAAGGACCTGGTCAATGCTTTGTGCAAGCCCATCATCAAAATGTTTTAACATATCGTAAATCTCAATTGTTTGATAAATTATCTAACGATTATACCTAACTATCAACAGTTATATGTGAAACGAGCTCAGTCGCATTAGAGATGGATTCTTGTTTATATTGAACATTGTTATTGAACCGCATGTTTAACAGCTCTAGGGTTCTTAAATTGTTTACCGCGGTTTCATTTTGAACAACACTATCATAACACTTATCGTATCGCCGGGTGTGATTGTAATGTTTTGTATGGTGTTTTTCTTTACACTTTCCCCCTGGATATCTGGTTCCTACAGTTAGCGGTAATGTTAGTCAACTCTATGTCTTCTCTTTGTTCATATACGACAGTATTCACATGAATTGGCGTGATTTAATAAAATGACGGTTTAAACCACCATCTTCATTTACATTTACATTATATTATACCATCCTAGTTTTAAATAGCACTTAAATGTATATTTTACCATTTATGCGGCTACAGAATACCGCACAAGGATCTCTGAAATATTTTTTTGTAAAACATCTATGTAGGTCGTGTATAACATCATTTTAAAAATACACCAAAACAAAGAATGAATACATCTCTAATGCGACTGAGTTCGTTTCACATATAACTGTTGATAGTTAGGTATAATCGTTAGATAATTTATCAAACAATTGAGATTTACGATATGTTAAAACATTTTGATGATGGGCTTGGACAAAGCATTGACCAGGTCCTTGGCAATGCTTTCACATTTCACACAGTCATGCAGTTCCCTCATCTTCATCACACAGTCCAGCGGTTCCCTCATCTTCATCCAGCGTGTTGGATTCGCTCGCACATTTGCAATTGATTTATTGTGCATGTCAAGATCGTCAATGATTGGATCAGTGTTCTTCATATTTTCAACCAACTGACTGGTGTTTGCTTTCAGAAACCCTTGATGATCTGAGAATATAAAAATTAAAAAAATAAAACAGGGAAAGGAAAATGGGGAAAGAATATAAAGATTGAATCTAACCTTGTATTGACCTGTTTCTCTTCTTTCCCAGTTGCCCCTTTTGGACAGTATTTGGCTTTGATAAAATCTGTAGTAAAATAAATAAGTGCCGTAAAATAAAAGGCTATAGTTACATTTCTGAATAATCCAGGAGCATGACACCAGATAAGATAAATTCATCATGGCTTATTCTACAAAACTTGATTCAATAGTACCAAAAATATTTAAAATTTGTTGTAACAGAATGTAACTTTCCTTAAAATTGGTCCCAAATAGTTAACTCCGACTGCTTAATTAAGATTAATTTAATACATTACATAGGCGAAAAACTGTTTTTAATAGTTTCTCATGTATCACACTTACAATTTGCCGGTACATTTGATTTGGCAGAAGTCATGTTGATCTCAAAGGGGGAGCCATGAGTTAAACCAGTTATGATAGGCGAAAACACATGGCCACCATCAGATGAAGAGATTTTGCCTGCACTGTAAAACCCAACAAGTTAAGCTAACTCATTTCATTTGAGGAAACCGATTACATCAATTCATTTAAGTTTATAAAAAACAATAGTTATGAGTACTCTGAACTTATTTTATTTGAGTTCACTAAAACAATAATATTTCTTAAAACACAATTAAACTTTACACTGCATTTAATACTGTATATAGCTGAAACTTCACTTTATTGAGTAAAAACAGTGAAATGACAAACTTTAAATGAACTCAGAGCACTTGCAGTTACTGCTAGCTCACAATATCACACACAAATTCAAATCCAATGAGTTAAGCTAACTCATTACATTTGAGGAAACCGATTACATAAATTCATTTAAGTTTATAAAAAACAATAGTTATGAGTACTCTGAAATTATTTCAGTTGAGTTCACTAAAAGTAGATATTGCAGTCAATAAATTAAGTGATTAATTAAGTGATTAATTAAGTTATTGTTGAGCATTAATGATGAACACCTGCTGTTAACATCACTGAAGGAAAGAGAAACACAAGAACTACAACTGACTTCCAACCAAAACATTAGATGAAATCAACTGAAGATAAAATAATTTTAAACAGTTTGGCTTTTATCATGCGTCTACAGAAGTTATTATTGTGAATGAACAGAGGTTTAGATGAAGATGATTTATTGAGTTTCATTTAAAGACACCATGATAGTGGTCAGTGTTTGCTTTAGTTGGGCTCTTGACCCTTGACTTTATAACACCAGTTTTTCCTCTGGCTGCTGTAACTGAGTGTTTATATAACACATTTGTTATTGCACAAAAGCCAAAAGAAAATTTTGTATTGATGATGATTTATGGAATGATGGATCAACATTTGGTGTCTTGATTCTCTGATCTTTTCTAGAGAGTAATCTCTGATAAACAGGTGATATATAACTTGTAGTATTCATTATAAAATAACTGTGATTCTGCTGCAAGGCCCTTTCAATCAGATTTTAAAAACCTCTATGGTATCATGCTGACTTATACAGACATCAAGAATCAGTATATGAATCTCAACAATGGTGACCATTAAAAAACGATTCATGCTGCAATGCATGCCGGGAGCCATGGATAAGGTTTGTATTATGGTAGTACCCAGCATGCATTGCAGTATTAATAGTTTTTTTAATGGTCACCATTGTTGAGATTCATATGCTGATTCTTGATATCTGTGTTAGTTTTGGTAATGATTCACATTTTCTGTAAAATCCTTCATACTATCTGAAATTCATAACATTGCTAGTTCTTATGTTGTAGAATCTATTTTCAAATACAACTAATAATATAATCATAGATTAGACTCTGAATGAGATCAGTGAATAAAGTCATTAAGTGATGATTGTCATCATCAAACCTTGACCTTCATCACCCGATCATACTTTACTTTGACTTTTGTACCATAACAAATGTTTAATAAACACCCATTTACAGCAGCCAAAGAAAAACTTGTACTCAAATGTCAAGGGTCAAGAGCCCAACTAAAGCAAACGTTGATCTCCATCATGGTGACCTTAAACCTTGTATTTCTTGTGTTTCTCTTTCCTTCAGTGATTCTGCTTGTTATAACAGCAGGTGTTAATCACTAATGAACAATCATCACTTAATTGATGATTAATTAACTTAACTATACAATTATTATTCAATTATCATTCTGGGATCTAGAAATGTTCTATAACTCATTCAGTTTGAGTTCTGTTTCAGTCATTCAAGACACTTCAAGTTTCTGTATTATTTGAGTGCAGTGACCTCAATTTAATTGAGTAAATAGTACTGTTAGGTTTTACAGTGTGTTTACATAAAATATCTGTCAGTTCATCTGTCAATTGTTCATTTATTTTACTATTGGAACCATGAATTGAGTTAATTCGTGGCTTTGATAACATCAGCAGTAAATAAAAGGCTATAGTAATGTAGTATAGTAAAATAATCCAGGAGCATGACAAATTTGTACATGACGCTGTTAGATCAGAATGCAAATTTCCAATTGGTCCCAAATAGTTAACTCGGACTACTTAATTAAGATTAATTTAATACATTACAGAGGTAAAACTGTTTTATTACACTTACAATTTGCCGGTACATTTGATTCGGCAGAAGTCATGTTGATCTCAAGGGAGGAGCCATGAGGTAAACCAGTTATGATAGGCGAAAACACATGGCCACCATCAGATGAAGAGATTTTGCCTGTTTACATAAAATATCTGTCAATTGTTCATTATACAGCCAATAGAGTACTTGCGCCCCTTTTTCACAGTCGCTGGTGTTTTTACTTCCAGAAAACGCCTGTTGCACTCTATAATGTTTCTCATTAAAAATAAATATAAACCACACTAACATGTTACTTGGATGCCCGATTGTCCTGCAGTGTTTGCTGTCTCTAGAGAGAGAGAGAAAAGGAAAGACCATGTTATTTTAAATGGAAAAAATCATGCAATCATCCTATAGGCAGTAACGCAGTGCATTCGAGTACAATGATGAAGTTTACAGTTCTTTGTCATTCAGGGGAGCATAATATCATAAATATTGAACCATCTGAAAGAAGACGATGGACGGTGCCCTGCGTCAGAATGTATAACTAAATTATGAGAATGTGTATTGTGAAAAACGCTAGGCTATATAAATAGCTTTGACTTAACTTGTATATATATTTTGGTTATCACATTGTGCCATTCATATTTATAGCTTACATTTTAAACAATTTTATCATGCAAAGTGCTAAAAGTTAAAATCAAAGACAAGGTAAAAGAAGAATTAAAAAAGTAGCCTACCGAAATTTAAAAAGTAAGTAACTGAAGAGGAATAAAATACAGATTAAATAATTAAATAGGCCTATGCACATATAACCATGTCTGACTAAAATAATCTAAATAAGATTTAAAACTGAATAAAAACCAAAACATTTATTTTAAAGTCCTTTATGGAAATCCCGCAGTTGCCAACTACAGTAAACTGTGATTGGATTGGGGGGATTTTATATATATATATATATATATATATATATATATATTTTTTTTTTTTTTTTTTCTGAAACATATATGACGTCAAAGACATTTGATATAGAACATATAACAATGTGTAAGAGCAACAAAGCATGCTATAACAGCAATAGCATGTTTAAAACTCTAATGAATTATACCGTCTTTTCCTTATGTATAAACAATCTTTTTAAATAAAACACCGTAGCAATGAATTATAAAGACAATACTTACTTTTAGACATATCTTTTGATGAGGTGGTAAGAGGAGTGTGGGTGCAAAAGTTTTTGGTCCAGAAATGATTTGTCTTGGCTATTTATAAAGAAGAGGCTGGGCAAAATACTCTTGGAAAACGTCAGAGCTGTGTGTCCACAATGTTCTTTATGAATGGAGTCCTCTCACAGCTGTAGCCATGAGGTCCACGGTAGGTCATCGTTAACATTTTTTATCACCTCTTGTTTTTTCAGGTTACACATGGCAATAAATTACTATAGCCGCTTAAGGACTAAGCTGTAAGCCTCCAAAATGGAGGAGGTCAAAGGCCATGTTTCCTGCTATAGTATCATCAGCTCTCCCAAAGGCTGTTCCAGCAGACAAACTGTCGCATCAACAAATGCTAACATTTTAAAGTTCTACATATATATTTTGAGAAGATAACCATGCTTTTAATTAAGACGAGTAAAATTGCTGCGTGTTGGACCGCAGAGGCACATCGCCTCTCTGAAAATATACAGTGGTTTTCTAAATGATACAACTTAATCTAAACAAGAGCAATGTAGAGTCCTGGGATTTCTTAAAAACAACAACTACAAAACATAACAAAACACATTGTGACAAACTTTGACAACAAGTTTCATGTGGATGGACAAAAAATACTGTTTGAAATATTTTTGTAAAAGATCTAAGATACCAAAGTACAGTTTTTGCTTTACAATTTTAAAATTGCTTTAAACTGTTTAGTAAAAATAATACCTTAGGTTAAATTTATGTAAAATAATTTATATCACACATAAGTCTTCTAAGAAGATAAATAGAAGATACGATTTTAATAAAACGTTAAAGCTTTGATTTAAACAGTCTTTTAATTTTAAAAGATCTAATTTAAACTTTTAATATTATGCTTTTAAATGAATTTAGTATGAATAAAACTTTGGAAAGCACACTAACTTTACATATGCGATGACATTGGCACATCCCAGAGGCTCATCTGTCCTGCATCTTGGGGCTCAAGCATTCATTTCACCCTGTAGTTTATCACTGAAGGAACCAGGAGGGCTTTGTTTATGACTTTGGACTGTTTTTATCATTGCATAAAGAACTACATCTTCGGCACTATGAAAATGTAAGGTATTTTTATATTTATATACTTTTTTATATAAAAGTCATTTAGCTAAAACTATGTTTAAATCGTTTGAATTCATTTTAGTAACATACTTGTTATTATTCTATATTTATAATCATTTAATTTAAATATGGAGATTAGTTAATTTATGGAAAACAGTATGTAAAAACAATGTAAAAATGCAGTTTTTGGTCGTGTTTAGGTGTACGGGGTAGAATATGCTGTTACAGTACAAAAATCATTATGGCTATATTAATAACAATTAGGTCACCGTTAAAAATCATTACAGTAATCTTCTAAAAGATATGAATGTATTAAAACTGTAAAGATTTAATTTAAACAATCTTTTTATTTTTAAAAGATCATATTTAAACTTTTACGATTATGCTTTGAAATAAATTTAGTAGGAACAAAACTTTGGCTCTGGAAAGGTGTTAGCAGACTAACATTACATGATGCACAGAGGCTCATCTGCTCGGTCACCCTATATCCTGAACATTATTGTGAAGTAACGAAGTAACGTATTTCTCTTAAGATGTGCTGGTGATCGGAAGGAGCTTATAAGCAGGCTATCAGTGGGCTCGGCCTGAGGCATCACAGATTCTAAAAGTCTTCATTGTTGCTCTCTCACTACAAATAGGCCTATGTGGGGATTTTCTCACAGACACTACTTGAGGAATTATTAAACATTTCACACAATGTGTGAGATAACTTGTGAGAGCCGCAAATTTCAAAGTTCTTTACATGCACCCTGATAAATAAAAAAATACAGTCATGTTTTCCCCAGAGACCACCGATATAGCATATTTGTTTTTTTATGAATTCATTTGATTTAATTAAAATCATATTTTTAAAAAGATCTATTTCAAACTTTTAATGCTTATACACTATGAAATAAATGTAGCAAAACATTCACAGTCTCATTCTGATCACTGAACACAGCCCCTCTGACTGTCAAACGCTGGTGTGTGAGAGAGAGAGAGAGAGAAATACTCTGGGGTTCTTTTCAACTTTAAATGGTCAATATGGACATCTATGTGATAGGAGCTACTTCAACCCTGGTGAAAATGTAAGATGATTTTATTTTTATCTAAATCTAACATAATTGGTACAGTAAATTTGTAAAATATTTATTTTAAATGAACAGAATGCTTTTCAACTTCAGTAATTTAGTAAGATTTTAAATTAACAACATGCTTTTCAACTTTAGTTAAATTAGTAAACTATTTATTTTATATATGATATATTTTAATTTATACACTTTTAAAGGAACACAATGCTTTTTCAACTGTTGTGTAAAATATTTCTCAATGGGCTCAGGAACGTGTCACAAAAACAGATACCAGGCCAGCCACACGCTGGTGTGACAGAGAGAAAAGACTTCAGGGGAAACACTTGTGGGTTTTTTTTTCAGCCATGGTGAAACAGTAAGATGATTTTATTTTTGTTTAATTTATATACTTTTAATTGAACAGCATGGTTTTTTCAACTTGAGTCAGTGTCAAATATTTGTGAATGACTAAATGTAAATTTTATAACCATTTCATTTAAATGAACATAATGCTCTTTCAACTTCTGTGTGAGATAAACTTCCAACGTCCTCAGCAATGCGGAGGGAGGGGAATTCCTGCTTTGACACACACACACACACACACACACACACACACACACACACACACACACACACACACACACACGCACAGCAAATTTATACCCCCTGCTTCAGGAATGGGGGGTATCATATGTCCCCCTCCCTCTCACACACTTAGCTCAGAGACTGTCAGATGCAAAAGGCCGGTGAGAGAATCACTCGGAGGAACTCTTTTCAACTTTTTTCAACTTAAACCCAATTCTTCAGTACTCTGAAATTATGAGATGCTTTATCAAATCTACTTAGTGTAAGATATTTTGTAAATGATTAAATGTACATTTTATAACCATTTTAAAGATCAATGTGTTTCAACTCATAAACTTCCTCACTGTCCCTGGCAATGTGCTCGGAAATACCGGGGGTGGTGGGGAATTACGACTTTTCAAAGCCAATAACATCAAAGACAATAAATCTCAAACCTTCTGTCACTTCTGACAAACCATTATCATCAAAGCTTATCTTCATTATGTTAACATCAAAAACGCCTGTCAAAATAACTTATTATACCTGGGTCAAAAGTTCAAAACTAGCCGTCAACTTGATATATCATACCCGGATCAAAAACAACTGGCAAAATGACGGATCATTTCCAGGTCAACAGGGCAAAGACAACTGTCAAAATAAATTAGTATACCCCACAGCTGCCATACCACGGATCAAAGACAACTGTCAACTTGATCGATCGATAGGTCAAAGGTTAATCCCTACATCAAAGGACCTCCGGAGGACCACGGAAGGTCAAAGGTTAGCCCGCCCACCTGTCAACTTGATTGATCGATAGGTCAAAGGTTAATCCCTACATCAAAGGGGCCTCCGGAGGACCCCCGGAAGGTCAAAGGTTAGCCCCGCCCACCTGTCAATCATAGGGTCATAAATCATCTTGACACAAGCTGAATCCTATTACTACTGCTGCCACTTGGTAATATTCTAAGGAAACATGGAATTAGTTTCCATTGTTATGCTGATGACACTCAAATATATATTTCATCACGGCCAGATGAATACGCTAAATTATCCAAATTGACAGATTGTGTTAAAGATATAAAAGATTGGATGACGCATAATTTTCTTTTATTAAATCCAGACAAGACAGAGGTAATGCTTATCGGTTCTAAAAACCGTCCACAAAACCTTTCACAGCACGACTTTAACATAGTAGGATGCCCTGTTACTTTATCCGCTACAGTAAAAGACCTGGGTGTTACATTAGACTGCAACCTGTCTTTTGAAAAGCATATTTCATATGTTACAAAAACTGCCTTTTTCCACCTTAGAAACATTGCTAAGCTACGTAATATGCTATCAGTCTCTGATGCAGAAAAGTTAGTTCATGCATTCATGACCTCGAGACTAGATTACTGTAATGCTTTATTAGCTGGTTGTCCTGCATCTTCAATAAACAAGCTACAGTTAGTCCAAAATGCAGCCGCTGGAGTTCTTACTAGATCAAGAAAATATGATCATATAACACCGATTTTATCATCACTTCATTGGTTACCTATAAAGTTCCGTATTAAATACAAGGTATTGCTTTTGACTTATAAAGCTCTAAATGGTTTAGCTCCAGTCTATTTAACGGATCTTCTATCGCCTTACAATCCATCGCGCTCTTTAAGATCACTAAATTCGAGGCTTCTGGTCATTCCTAGGATATCCAGATCCACCAAAGGAGGCAGAGCATTTTCACATTTAGCTCCGAAGCTCTGGAATAGCCTTCCTGATATTGTTCGTAGCTCAGACTCGCTCTCCCAGTTTAAAACTAGACTGAAGACGCATCTATTTAGCCAGGCATTCATATAATTTTTTTATCTTACAGTTACTGTAAATTCGGCCTCTAGTTCATAAACACCAGAGGAGAACTGGCCCCCGACTGAGCCTGGGTTCTCCCAAGGTTTTTTTTTTCTCCATTGGGTCATCTGATGGGGTGTTAGGACACCATTAGGTCACTGGATGGAGTTTTTCGGTTCCTTGCCACTGTTGCCTTTGGCTTGCTCAGTTGGGGATATTCAAATTAATTAACCAATCATACCATTGATCAGCTCTACCAAACTTGGATGTCTTTTTTCCAGTAATAAACAAACATTGTTAAGTTGTTTTGATTGATACTGTGAAGCAGCTTTGATACAATCTGTATTGTGAAAAGCGCTATATAAATATATTTGACTTGACTTGACTTGACTTAATATGTTTGCTCTTATTTATAATAACAATATTGTTGTGTGTAAGAATTTGGTAAGTTTTTGAATTGTCATGTACATCCAGTGTCATACATATTGTAGTAAATATGGTATCCTAATAAAATAATCAAAAATTTTGGAAATTACCGGCACAAAATCATAAAAATATAGTGAAATCCTGGTGGGACTTGTATAAGACTGAAATGGGTCAGAGCAGGCATAATTTAGTCTGGATTTTATGCAGCATTATGTCTTCACACTGAATTTTGAGCAGGCACAGAGCAGCCTTAACCTGGCAGTGTAAAGATGCCTTTAGTGTATATCAAACTCTGATAGAGGTTGTAAAGAAAATAGTATCTGGATTAAAAATGCCTGTTAGATTGTTAGGAGCTCATCTTTATTAATATTCAGCATCAGACAAAGAGCTAAATGCCTCAGAGAAAGAGCAGGATACTCTCAAGGTTTGTGTGAGTCAGACCGAGAGAGAGAGCAAGTGTGTGTGTTTGTGCTGCGACACAAAGAGTGAATTCATCCATTCAGACCTTCAAGTGTGTGACTCATCCATTACATCCACTGTGTTCCAAAATCTAGTGAGCTGCCTATCTAGACAGCATTTCAAGACTTCGGAGACCCCCAACACAAAAGGACTTTGGCGGGTTGAATTTCATATACAATATATAAATTTTTGCCAAGATTGTAGTCAAGAATATAGATTTTTCGATACATATTGATCTTGAAAAACCTGAAACACTTGCAATAATCATTTCCCACAGAATAGATACATGATAAAAGCTGCTCTCTCTCTCTCTCTCTCTCTCTCTCTCTCTCTCTCTCTCTCTCTCTCTCTCTCTCTCTCTCTCTCATCTCTCCGACAGCGAGTGACACACAAACCTGCCTCTCTTCACTCACTCGTTTCAGTTGATGTGGATGAATATTGTTGCTGTTTCAGGGCTTGAATTTTGACGTGGGATTGCCCATATTGTGTATAATTTTACTCCTTCCCGCAGTTTTTGTGCTCACACCTAAAGTGCGCGCACATAAAGCCTCCTCTCAGTACTAAACTGAGTTCTTTTCCACTGCTTATTGCACTTAAACAGTCAAATACACACAAACTAATGTCAAAATGCTGGTCTTGGCGAGTATTCACGGTAAACAGTCAGTTATGTTTTAAGTGAATGTAAACAGTAGAGAAAGAAAACGCCGTATAATGAATCTATGTGTCAGGTTGAAAGTGACAGCAGCCTAATATACCTGCCGCCAAATTATGAGATCATATTAAAAATATAAATATAGCAGTTTTTCCCCATGATATCAATGTCAAAATTGTGTCTTATTTGCGAGCATCGGCACATGCAATGCCTGTGCATAAATCCGGCTCGGGTCAGAGGTCACTCTTCCGCCGGAACTAGACTTGCGTACAGCCATTGCTGGAAGCCAGTCATTAGTTTATAAAGTTATAAATATGGATATTTTTCTTACACAAACACATCACAAAATCGCTTCAGAAAGCCATTACTAACCCCCTGGTGTCATATGGATTATACTTTTATGATGGATGGATGGATGCTCTTTTTTAGGCTTCAAAATCTAAGGTACCATTTACTCCCATTATTAAGCTTGGAAGAGCCAAAATATGTTTTAATATAACTCTGATTGTGTTCGGCTGAAAGAAGAAAGTCATAAACACCTGGGATGGCTTGAGGGTGAGTAAATTATGGGAGAATTTTCATTTTAAGGTGAACTATCCCTTTAACAAATAATCAGAGGGTGGAAAATTGGTCTTAAAACTCTGTGGTACAAGGAACTTTGACTAACATTATAATAAAACGAATGCAGATGAGTTTCTTTTATTTGTTCATCTTGTTTGCATCGCCCTGGTTTAATCTGCAGGTTTGTTTTCCAGCAGGAGATTCTCCAGTGTGTCTGACAGTGAGGAACATGCACTTCTGTAAAGCACAGAGGGGAACATCTCTGCACGAGCAAGAAGTCAGAATACAACTGTGTCATCTCAACACGGATATTTTGTGAGAATATGCCTAAAATAAAACATCCTCTCTTGTTGTCATTCTTGGAAAAAACCAAGCTGAGCTGACAGAGACTGTAGCCTCACAGGGTGTTTGACAGCTGCGTTTGAGTCTTTAGAAGAAAGTTTTATACCACTAGTACACACTTTTTAGGCAGCATTGCCTTCAACGGTAGCTGGAAACATGACTGAACATGCACTGTTTAAAAGTTTGGGGTCAGAAAGTTTGTTTTTTTAAAGAAATGAATACTTTTATTCAGCAAGGATTCACCAAATTGGTCATAAGTGACAGTACAGACATTACAAAAGTACAGACGTTATTTCAGATAAATGCTGTTCTTTTGGACTTACTTTTCATCAAATAATCTTGAAAAAAAAAAATTATTTTTCAACATTGATAATCAGAAATCTTTCTTGATCAGCAAATCATCATATTATACTGACTTCTGAAGAATCATGTGACTCTTATGACTGGAGTAATGATGCTGAAAATTCAGCTTTGATCACAGGAATAAATGACATTTTATTATACATTAAAATAGAAAACCGTTATTTTAAATGACTGTTTTTACTGTATTTTTGAACAAACAAATGTAGCCTTTGTAAGCAGAAGAGACTTAATGACCCCAATAGCTCAGTCAGGATTATTACCGTTAACTAAAACTGGGAAGAAGAAAAACGTGTTGTTCGAAATGAAATAGACATTGACTGAAAGAAAATAAAGTATTAACAAATTGCATTTATTGTAATTCAGCTAGTTGCATAATTTCTTTTTTTGTTTGTTTAAGTTGGAATACTAAAAATACCTTTTTACAAAAAATAAATTGAAATTTGAAATTATAAAAATGAAAATGAAAATAAATAATTCAAAATATGAACAAAAGCCATAATAGTATACACTCACCTAAAGGATTATTAGGAACACCATACTAATACTGTGTTTGACCCCCTTTCGCCTTCAGAACTGCCTTAATTCTACGTGGCATTGATTCAACAAGGTGCTGAAAGCATTCTTTAGAAATGTTGGCCCATATTGATAGGATAGCATCTTGCAGTTGATGGAGATTTGTGGGATGCACATCCAGGGCACAAAGCTCCCGTTCCACCACATCCCAAAGATGCTCTATTGGGTTGAGATCTGGTGACTGTGGGGGCCATTTTAGTACAGTGAACTCATTGTCATGTTCAAGAAACCAATTTGAAATGATTTTAGCTTTGTGACATGGTGCATTATCCTGCTGGAAGTAGCCATCAGAGGATGGGTACATGGTGGCCATAAAGGGATGGACATGGTCAGAAACAATGCTCAGGTAGGCCGTGGCATTTAAACGATGGCCAATTGGCACTAAGGGGCCTAAAATGTGCCAAGAAAACATCCCCCACACCATTACAACACCACCACCAGCCTGCACAGTGGTAACAAGGCATGATGGATTCATGTTCTCATTCTGTTTACGCCAAATTCTGACTCTACCATCTGAATGTCTCAACAGAAATCGAGACTCATCAGACCAGGCAACATTTTTCCAGTCTTCTACTGTCCAATTTTGGTGAGCTCTTGCAAATTGTAGCTTCTTGTTCCTATTTGTAGTGGAGATGAGTGGTACCCGGTGGGGTCTTCTGCTGTTGTAGCCCATCCGCCTCAAGGTTGTGCGTGTTGTGGCTTCACAAATGCTTTGCTGCATACCTCGGTTGTAACGAGTGGTTATTTCAGTCAAAGTTGCTCTTCTATCAGCTTGAATCAGTCGGCCCATTCTCCTCTGACCTCTAGCATCAACAAGGCATTTTCGCCCACAGGACTGCCGCATACTGGATGTTTTTCCCTTTTCACACCATTCTTTGTAAACCCTAGAAATGGTTGTGCGTGAAAATCCCAGTAACTGAGCAGATTGTGAAATACTCAGACCGGCCCGTCTGGCACTACCAACCATGCCACGCTCAAAATTGCTTAAATCACCTTTCTTTCCCATTCTGACATTCAGTTTGGAGTTCAGGAGATTGTCTTGACCAGGACCACACCCCTAAATGCATTGAAGCAACTGCCATGTGATTGGTTGATTAGATAATTGCATTAATGAGAAATTGAACAGGTGTTCCTAATAATCCTTTAGGTGAGTGTATATCAATAATACGAAAATAACCTTGGGCGGAGTAAGTTATTAAAACAATTCTGTGTCAGTAGAATAACATGCACAAAAAGAGCAGAACATGAATGATGTAGATGTGGTCTCGTTGGGAATGAAAGCAGAAGTTCAGATGTCAGTGTGATTCAGAGATGCTGTGTTTCCCTGCGGTGTCTGACGTCTGTCTGATCAATGATCTACAGATGACGCTGCGCTGACTCTAATCAGTCTTCTCTTGTGACACTAACGAGTTTAATTTTGACATATTCATAATGAGCACAATTCATCAGGATATGTATTCTTGAGAAATGTAGAATGCAAGAGTTTCAGCCAAACCACCACAGTTTACCACAGCTTTTGTTGCCATTATTTAAACCCCCAAAACCTAGAGTTTTGCACATGCAAACACTAATCTTTTCTGTGATTGATCTGCGCGATTGCTTATATTGTTGCAAAAATGTACAGTTTACAGGTCCTTCTAAAAAAATTAGCATATTGTGATCAAGTTAATTATTTTCCATAATGTAATGATAAAAATTAAACTTTCATATATTTTAGATTCATTGCACACCAACTGAAATATTTCAGGTCTTTTATTGTTTTAATACTGATGATTTTGGCATACAGCTCATGAAAACCCAAAATTCCTATCTCAAAAAATTTGCATATCATGAAAAGGTTCTCTAAACGAGCTATTAACCTAATCATCTGAATCAACTAATTAACTCTAAACACCTGCAAAAGATTCCTGAGGCTTTTAAAAACTCCCAGCCTGTTTCATTACTCAAAACCGCAATCATGGGTAAGACTGCCGACCTGACTGCTGTCCAGAAGGCCATCATTGACACCCTCAAGCAAGAGGGTAAGACACAGAAAGAAATTTCTGAACAAATAGGCTGTTCCCAGAGTGCTGTATCATGGCACCTCAGTGGGAAGGAAAAAGTGTGGCAAAAAAAGCTGCACAACGAGAAGAGGTGACCGGACCCTGAGGAAGATTGTGGAGAAGGACCGATTCCAGACCTTGGGGGACCTGCGGAAGCAGTGGACTGAGTCTGGAGTAGAAACATCCAGAGCCACCGTGCACAGGCGTGTGCAGGAAATGGGCTACAGGTGCCGCATTCCCCAGGTCAAGCCACTTTTGAACCAGAAACAGCGGCAGAAGCGCCTGACCTGGGCTACAGAGAAGCAGCACTGGACTGTTGCTCAGTGGTCCAAAGTACTTTTTTCGGATGAAAGCAAATTTTGCATGTCATTCGGAAATCAAGGTGCCAGAGTCTGGAGGAAGACTGGGGAGAAGGAAATGCCAAAATGCCTGAAGTCCAGTGTCAAGTACCCACAGTCAGTGATGGTCTGGGGTGCCATGTCAGCTGCTGGTGTTGATCCACTGTTTTATCAAGGGCAGGGTAAATGCAGCTAGCTATCAGGAGATTTTGGAGCACTTCATGCTTCCATCTGATTTCATTTTTCAGCACGACCTGGCACCTGCTCACAGTGCCAAAACCACTGGTAAATGGTTTACTGACCATGGTATTACTGTGCTCAATTGGCCCGCCAACTCTCCTGACCTGAACCCCATAGAGGATCTGTGGGATATTGTGAAGAAAAAGTTGAGAGACGCAAGACCCAACACTCTGGATGAGCTTAAGGCCGCTATCGAAGCATCCTGGTGATTCCCGACCTTTTTTATTTTTATCATTACATTATTTTTTGAGAAGGACCTGTATATATATATATATATATATATATATATATATACAGGTCCTTCTAAAAAAATTAGCATATTGTGATAAAGTTAATTATTTTCCATAATGTAATGATAAAAATTAAACTTTCATATATTTTAGATTCATTGCACACCAACTGAAATATTTCAGGTCTTTTATTGTTTTAATACTGATGATTTTGGCATACAGCTCATGAAAACCCAAAATTCCTATCTAAAAAAATTTGCATATTTCATCCGACCAATAAAAGAAGTGTTTTTAATACAAAAAAAAAGTCAACCTTCAAATAATTATGTTCAGTTATGCACTCAATACTTGGTCGGGAATCCTTTTGCAGAAATGACTGCTTCAATGCGGCGTGGCATGGAGGCAATCAGCCTGTGGCACTGCTGACGTGTTATGGAGGCCCAGGATGCTTCGATAGCGGCCTTAAGCTCATCCAGGGTGTTGGGTCTTGCGTCTCTCAACTTTCTCTTCACAATATCCCACAGATTCTCTATGGGGTTCAGGTCAGGAGAGTTGGCAGGCCAATTGAGCAAAGTAATACCATGGTCAGTAAACCATTTACCAGTGGTTTTGGCACTGTGAGCAGGTGCCAGGTCGTGCTGAAAAATGAAATCAGATGGAAGCATGAAGTGCTCCAAAATCTCCTGATAGCTAGCTGCATTGACCCTGCCCTTGATAAAACACAGTGGACCAACACCAGCAGCTGACATGGCACCCCAGACCATCACTGACTGTGGGTACTTGACACTGGACTTCAGGCATTTTGGCATTTCCTTCTCCCCAGTCTTCCTCCAGACTCTGGCACCTTGATTTCCGAGTGACATGCAAAATTTGCTTTCATCCAAAAAAAGTACTTTGGACCACTGAGCAACAGTCCAGTGCTGCTTCTCTGTAGCCCAGGTCAGGCGCTTCTGCCGCTGTTTCTGGTTCAAAAGTGGCTTGACCTGGGGAATGCGGCACCTGTAGCCCATTTCCTGCACACGCCTGTGCACAGTGGCTCTGGATGTTTCTACTCCAGACTCAGTCCACTGCTTCCGCAGGTCCCCCAAGGTCTGGAATCGGTCCTTCTCCACAATCTTCCTCAGGGTCCGGTCACCTCTTCTCGTTGTGCAGCGTTTTTTGCCACACTTTTTCCTTCCCACAGACTTCCCACTGAGGTGCCTTGATACAGCACTCTGGGAACAGTCTATTTGTTCAGAAATTTCTTTCTGTGTCTTACCCTCTTGCTTGAGGGTGTCAATGATGGCTTCTGGACAGCAGTCAGGTCGGCAGTCTTACCCATGATTGCGGTTTTGAGTAATGAAACAGGCTGGGAGTTTTTAAAAGCCTCAGGAATCTCTTGCAGGTGTTTAGAGTTAATTAGTTGATTCAGATGATTAGGTTAATAGCTCGTTTAGAGAACCTTTTCATGATATGCAAATTTTTTGAGATAGGAATTTTGGGTTTTCATGAGCTGTATGCCAAAATCATCAGTATTAAAACAATAAAAGACCTGAAATATTTCAGTTGGTGTGCAATGAATCTAAAATATATGAAAGTTTAATTTTTATCATTACATTATGGAAAATAATGAACTTTATCACAATATGCAAATTTTTTGAGAAGGACCTGTATATATATATAATTTATTTATTTATTAAATTAATAAATCGTATTTGCTTGAAACGATGCGTATTGTGAAAAGCGCTATAATACATAACTGACTGATATGACTTATGATTTTACAGTAGTAAAAATATCTGTCGCAACTATGGCATTTTGGATAGATAGGTAAATTGTTGTAAGGGTTTTAGCTGCAGAATATCTGGCCTTGTTTATATTGTTTTACACTGCATCTGGTGGTAATGCCGGAAACGTTTACATCACACGCAGACAGACACAGGGCAGGAACAGGACTGAAAACAAATGAACAGCTGTTGCCATAGTAACCAGCGTTGACGGGTAGCTGCCAACTATTGTACCTACTGCCAATGGGGAAGCTTCTGTGTGTTTGAAAAGCTCTTAAGTAATTAGCACAGGTTTACAAAGTGACCATATTGGTGAGCATGTTTAAATCTGGACATGTTTCACACTTTAAAGGTCATTAGCGAATTACATCTCAAACATCACCTAGGCTACTGTCAGATTATAATTAATTACTTCATACCTGACTAAATAAACAGTGTCCATTAGTATATAAATGTCAAAGATATAGTTTGGCAACACATTTTAAAATAAGGTCTCATTTGTTAACGGTAGTTAATGCATTAACTAACATATACAATCAATGAGCAATATAGTGTGAGTGTTTGGCATGGTAATGTATATGACAATGTTGATATGTTTGGTCTTGGTGGAATAGATCTACTACGCTGCTGTTATTGCTGCTGCTGAAGAGCAAGAACGGACTTGCTCCTGCCAAATCAATACATATATAAAATGCTGCTGTGAGCAAGTAAACATGCTGTTGCTGTACAATATATTACACATGAATTACCCATAGCAGATCTATACAGGTGGAGCTGGGGAGGGTGGAGGGTTTCTGAAAGCGCACTGTAAACTGCTACAGCAAATGCTGACCAAGTATTTAAAGGTTGAGCAGCTCATTGGCTACTGATACAGCAGGAACCAATCAGCTGAGCCCTATAAAGAATGGTGTGATTGCAAGAGGAATTGAGTTAAGAACCAATCAGCCTGCGCCATCTAGAGTTTCATGACAGAACTTTGTATATTTTACAGCATTTATTAACCTTTGTTAATAATGTTCATGTTTATTTTAGTTCACAGTCCATTTATGATAACAGATACAACTTTTGATCTTAAAAAAATGATTAAGATTATTAAATGCTATAGAAGTCATTTTCATTGTTGTTTCATGTTAACTGATGTAGTTATCTAATGTTAACACATTAAACTTTGTTTCTTGCACATGTGTGAAGCTTCATTAAATATGAACATAAAAATTAAAATATCCCAGGACACAAACTCAGATGATGCTTTACAGCACAGTTGGAATTTGTCTCATATTTGAAGTTTGCATCATTGATTCTGTTAATAATCTGCATTAAAGTGCTTGACTTGAGGTGACTTGACTTGATCTTTAAAATAATTCAGTAATGTTTATGCCAAAATACCACAGGAGGTGAGCAGGACTGAATTAACTCAACTGAATCAGGTGTGGAGGAATAAACAAATCACTGTGTGATGTGTCTCCTCTCAAACCTCTATATCCAGACAGAGATGGTTTTTCCATTCTCGAGGAAAGAGAACAACAGTCATCTTTCCTTAGCACTCGTTAATTGATAAAAACACAGTTTTTGTTTGTCTTTCCATCCACACTCTTTCTGTAGCTGTCATGGGAATGGACGAGAGTGGAGACAAAAGCAGGTAAGTGAGGTTTATTTACAGTGAATAAAGCACAGAGAAGAACAAAGTCACAGCGTCCGACACACAGGGACGGGCAAGCGATGCAGGGACCTCGATGGACGCCGGTAGAGTGATATGGAGTGGGTGAAGCGATGATAACCAGTCCAGAGAGTGCTGTGAATCAGTGACGAGGAACACGAAGACATCCAGGACAGGAACGCAGGTACGGATAACAGCCAGACAGGAACAGGAACGAACACCAGGAACACATCACAACGATCTGACAAGGACGAGACGAAAACAGTGAGTATAAGTAGGCATCGCTGATCAGGTTCAGCTGGTGCTGAGATGGAATGCAGCTGGCGCCACTAATCAGCGGTAGTGAAGAGAGACCACGCCCATACTCACACGCACAACAACAATGACACGAGACAAGAAGGACACAATGAATTAAAAAAAACGTGACAGTAGCCTTGTGTGAAGTGCAACCGTAAGTGTGTCTTTCTGTTTGGATATTGATGTAGATTGCAGTACATACTTGAGGCAACATATAATTTCTGTCTAACGCATTTTGTGAACCTGTATGAAAACGCATTTGCGTAGCTAGAAGTACGCATTGCATTAGTTGCTTTGCATATAGTGTGGAGCAAGTTTTGGGCCTTATACTAAACAGCTAACAAAAACAAAAAACTATGCTCAGTTGGTACTTAGGTGCCCCAAAGTGAAAAAAACTCCTACCAACCCCAAATCAAATGGCTCACTTCAGGCGACGTGTGCAGTCAGTGAACTAGATTTACAAATGGATGGGTAATGTCAATAGACAATTAGGAGTTCACTGGCTCACTCCACCGAAAGCTCATCAGAGAGCTGGTAATTAGAACAAACTGAGCTTAAGTGCTCACAAACGAAAGAGCCGATCGCTGCAAACAGCAGGTCAAGGGCTTTAGTCAGCGACACGCAGCCCAAATGAAGCTTCACGCTCAGAGACTCAGCAGTGAGCCAGAGAATAAGGGCACGCCTGGAGCTGACGCACATCTCGTGTGTGTTAGGACATTATTACAGAGTAATAATAATATAATAATAATAAATGTATTTTATATAGCGCCTTTAAAAGTTGCTTTCTCAAAGTGCTTTACAGGCAAACATAACAACAGAGAAAACTACACACTTTAAATACAAAAATAAACAAATAAAATGAATAATCAAGTAAAAGCAATCCTAAAATTAAAAGTTTTGAGAGGGGATTTAAAAGTCATTAATGTATTTGACTTTTTATTCCATTTTTAATACAAGTTATATTGCTGAATAATCTTTAGCTTTTACATTATCCTTGAGATGTCTCTATAGTTTCTGCTTCATTGGATGCATTTTTTGTATTTAACCATATTTATAGGCTGTTGTAACATTATATATTAATTATTTTGCTGTTACTGAAGTCTAGCCTTGTGAAATTCAAGCTGACATGCAGCTTTGAGGCTTTCAGATTAAATTACTGCAGTCGTAGAAGTTGAATCGGAATTTCAGTTGATACGACATGAAGTGGAATTTAACAACTCAATGAAATTTAACAGCTGAACATTAAAAAATCACAGTTTTACAGAAGTACAAAAAATTTAAGTTAGATCTATTTCTTTGAATTTTAATTCATTTAACTTTAATTTGAATTTAATTCATTTAACATTACATTTAAGTTTGTATATTTCAATGCTGCATCCTGTTTGCTGCTTCAATTCAACCGCCTGATTATGTTGCAAGATTTGATCTTTGTTAAATAAAATTATTAGAAGTAGTATTTAAAAAAAAGTATAAAAGACCCCAAACCTTTGAAGGGTTGTGTATAAATAAATAAATTATATATTCACTATTATGATATAAACACAATCTTATATATACATAGTAAAATACTGCCGTCTCCAAGTCATAGAAGTTATATTGGAATTTAAAAAGTGGCATTAAAATTTAAATGAAAGCTTACTGAACAGCTGGAAGTTTTTGAAGGTTAAGTGTCCTTCCAGCCTTTAGTCAAAGATCACAGTTTTACAGCATTAAAAATAATTAATTCCATTTTTATACATTTAAGTTTGTATTGCAATTCTGCATCCTGTTTGCTACCTAACAGCCTTCAGTGGTGTGTGTTTGTGTGTGTGTGTTTGTGTGTGTGTGTGTGTGTGTGTGTGTGTGTGTGTGTGTGTGTGTGTGTGTGTGTGTGTGTGTGTGTGTGTGTGTGTGTGTGATTGCAACTTGTTTTTGCAGTAGAGGGTTTGTCAGATTGATGCTCATTGAGACGGGCAGAAATAGAGGGATAGAAAAACACAGGAACAAGAAGAATTTAGCTGTCAGTGTCATTTAGAGACTCTCTCTCTCTCTTTCTCTCTCTCTCTCTCTCTCTCTCTCTCTCTCTGTGTGTGTGTATACAAGTATCAGTCTGTCGCTTTCTCTGACAGAGACGGATGATAGTGGAGGAGACCCGCTGTGAATGTCATCTCTAATGTTATTTGTCCTGTAGGACGGGTGCTCAGGTGACACACACACACACACACACGCACACACGCACGCACACACACACACACACACACACACACACCCCGTCTGTCTCTCCAGAAACTTCATTCTCACATTCAGCTCTCAAAACCAGATTATAAACATACAGTCAGATTAATGGAGGCTGACATGTAGAACTGACTGTTCAAAACGATTTCCAATACACATTTTAGCTTGCTTATTTTTCACAAACAAGCAAATATATAATCAGTGAAATAAAGATGATTTTGTTCTTATGTTAGCTTTTATTGCTGTGGTCTTTTATTGATTTTATTTAATTATAAAAACATTGAAATAATTGCATTATTTAACTAATACATTAACAATCAGTGCCGATCCTGACCTCCCTGGGGCCCTAAGCAAAATTCTGCTAAGGGGCCCTCTACCTGACCCCGTGGGTGAATGTGATTTCACCAAGTACCACATGTTCCTGGATCAACATCTTTGTTGATCCTGGATCAACTTTCCAATCAACCAATCAGATTTGAGGGACAAGTTTACAGTTTATGTCAAGTTTAGGCTTAGAACCAGGGTGAAGTCCTTAAACATCAGTGTTATTCACTGATCATTACCCTCTGATTTTAGGGAAAAGTTGTGGGTAGGGTTAGGTTTAAGGGTAGGGATTGGGTAAGGACTACATTTTGGGACAGGAATGTTGATCCAGGATCAACAAAATATGTTGATCCAGGACCATGTCTTACTGGGCAAAAGCTATGTAAACCGATTGCCATTTCCACACAGTCACACCTGACACTTCAGTGCTCCCAATACAATCCTCCCTCCTTTAAACAAAACAGTCAAAGAATAAGTACAAAAATATAGAACAGAATGAGGTTCAAACAAACAATATTTATTGAATATAGTATTTCTATAGAATATTGGCTGATGATCCAGCATCTCCTCTACTGACAAACTTAAGCATAGCACCTGCAAATTATAGATAACTCATTTTATAAGCTGCATCAGACCCATTCAAACTGGCTCCCAATTTCCTTTTATTCATTTTCAAATATAAAATACTATTAATACTATGGCTTGGCTCTTGTAATATTTAACTAGTGAACTAGTGATGCAGATATCAATAATCCCTGTGAGTGATGACATCATTGATATCAAAAATTAACTTTTGTACAAGTGAGCATGTAATTCCTGATATCAAAAATAGACATTGGTAGATAAAAATGTAACTAAGGGGCCTATAGTAAAAAATAATCAAGAATTCACATTGCAAATAGTAAAAAAAAAATTCTTGATATCAAAAATGCATGAACTGTAAATTAATAAAATCTAAAATGGCTTGCCATTGCATGTTAAAGGTTTTTTTTTATTATGCATGTTGAAGCAATTTTTGATTTATGATAAATATTTACTGAGGGATGTCCATCCATATTGACCAGTATGTCCAGCTAGCTATTCAACATTTAAAATTCAATATAGCCAATAAATCAGTAGTCAAATTGTCAATACATTGCTTTCCATCTTGTATAATTAGTGCAGTTGTTTAGAGTTTTTAACTACACATTGACTGAGACTAGATAATCAGTGTCTTGTTTTAAAAGTATATACTGTATAATGTGTACTTTGATGAGGAGTGCCATCATTCACGCCCATATATTTTACAGTATGTCTGGTCGTGGTCTCCACATATATTTCTGCTTGAAAAATGCCCGTTTCATTTCGTGCGCGCGCATATGAACGCATGATAACACACGCGACGCGGTTATCTTTTCCGAGCTGCAGTAAACAAACACCGGTGCACTTTGTCGTTCATCAAAAACAAACGTAATAAATAAATGTATTTTACTCTCACTTTTGTCAGGCACAAAGTGATGCAAGAGATGCACTGACTGCCTGCCCAGCTAGGTTAGCATGACCGAAAAAACACAGTAGAAATCCACATAAACTTAACTTTGCTGACATCAAACTTGGAGAGGAGAGAACGTCTCGGTTACGGATGTAACCCTCGTTCCCTGAGTAGGGAACGGAGACGTTACGTCGAGTGATGGAGAATGGGGGTTTCGCCTAGAAAGCCTATCGACTTCGAGTATTACAAAACGAGCCTATGGCAATGAAATGCCATGGGTCTGCGGAATTTGCATAGCGTATCTCCGCCCCACCGCGTGGGTATAAAAGGAGGAACGCCGGCAAAGGCAGATCATGTCTTCGCTGAGGAGCCGAGACTGAACTCAGGCGTCTACCCAGCGGTACAGCGGAAGTGGCAGGAAGACGTAACGTCTCCGTTCCCTACTCAGGGAACGAGGGTTACATCCGTAACCGAGACATTCCCTTTCGTAGTCACTCCGAGTTACGTCGAGTGACGGAGAATGGGGGTCCCCGTGTAATCACGCCACCTTCACAGCTGTCTTCCAGTGCCCTGCGAAAGTCTGATCCCCCTGTCGTGATACTGGCATGGACGAAGGAGTCCTACTTAACACAGGAATACCAAGGTACACTGGGGAGCATATCTCAGAGGAGATATGCCGCAGCATGCCTACCCGTAGGGAGGACTTAGAAATACACATATGGCCGGAAGGCTTCATATGGAGGAACACTGGAGTAACCAGCCCGTGGGGTGGCAACTTTCAACTCCAGGGGTGGCAAGGTGGCTTGCCGAGGGAAAGACACATGCTCAAAGAGGCTTACAGTGGACATACACATGTGGGGGTTACTCAGGGGAGGAACCATGCACACGGAGGCACCTAGCCGACGCACAGGCAATAGACACTGGCGCCAGCGTCAACAGTGCTGGAGGAACTCAGGGCTTCAGAAGGGAAGGCTCACCTGAGGAGAATAACCGCACGTATCCAGTCCGTGGAGTGGAATGGCGAGCAAGCGAAGACACCTGAGCGGGTCCTGAACTAGCTGGTTGAAGCGAGTACATGGGAGGACACTGGCTCCACTCGGAGATTATAGAATCTGGCGAATGTGTTAGGTGTCGCCCAGCCTGCAGCTCTACAGATGTCTGCCAGCGAGGCGCCATGCGCTAGAGCCCAAGAGGAAGCCACACTCCGGGTGGAGTGGGCTGTCACACCAAGGGGGCACGGTCGGCCTTGCTGTTGGTAAGCCAAAGCAATGGCGTCCACTATCCAGTGAGACAACCTCTGCTTTGAGAGAGCCTTTCCCTTCAGTCTCCCACCATAACAGACAAAGAGCTGGTCTGAGGTCCTGAAACACCGCGTCCTGTCTACGTAAGCGCGGAGAGCGCGTACTGGACAGAGCAGTGCCAAGGCTGGGTCTGCCTCCTCCAGGGGCAGCGCTTGCAGGTTCACCACCTGGTCCCGGAAGGGAGTGGTAGGAACCTTGGGCACATATCCAGGCCGGGGTCTCAGGATCACGTGAGAGTAAGCCGGCCCGAATTCCAGGCACGCTTCGTCAACGGAGAATGCGTGCAGGTCCCCTACCCTCTTAATGGAGGCCAGTGCAACCAGGAGCGCTGTCTTCATAGACAGGAACTTAAGCTCCACTGATTGCAGAGGCTCGAAGGGAGCCCTCTGCAGGGCATTCAACACCACTGAGAGGTCCCAAGAGGGAACGAGAGGAGGACGAGGAGGATTCAGTCTCCTCGCCCCTCTCAGGAACCTGATGATCAGGTCGTGCTTTCCCAGAGACTTACCATCAACTGTTTCGTGAAATGCAGCTATAGCGGCCACATACACCTTCAGGGTGGAGGGAGACAGCCTTCGCTCCAGCCCATCTTGCAGGAAGGAAAGCACGACACTGATCAGGCATCTCCAGGGGTCTTCTCGGCGAGAAGAGCACCAGTTAACGAAGAGGTTCCACTTCAACGCATAGAGATGTCTCGTGGACGAAGCTCTAGCGGAAGTGATAGTAGCCGCCACTGCAGGTGACAGGGTACTCAAACCTGCCTCGTCCCGTCGAGGAGCCACACGTGGAGTCTCCAAAGATCGGGACGAGGGTGCCAAAGGGTGCCCCGTCTCTGAGAGAGGAGGTCCTCTCTCAGAGGAATTGGCCAAGGAGGTGCTGTCGCGAGGAGTACTAGTTCGGAGAACCAGGTCCTGGTGGGCCAGTACGGCGCAACCGGAGTGACCTGCTCCTCGTCCTCCTTGATCTTGCACAGAGTTCGTGCGAGAAGGCTCACTGGGGGAAACGCATATTTGCGTAGGCCCCGCGGCCAGCTGTGCGCCAGTGCATCCGTGCCGAGAGTACCCTCGGTCAGGGAGTAATACAGGGCGCAATGGGATGAGTCGTGTGAGGCAAACAGGTCTACCTGTGCGTCCCCGAACTGATCCCAGACCAGCTGGACCGACTGGGGATGGAGTCGCCATTCGCCAGGGAAAGGACGGAGCCGAGACAGCTCGTCGGCTGCAAGGTTCCGAACGCCCGGAATGTAGATAGCACGAAGGGACCTCAGGTGCTTCTGACACCATAAGAGGAGGTGGCGAGCGAGTTGCGACATACGGCGGGAGCGTAGATCACCTTGACGGTTGATGTACGCTACTGTTGCGGTATTGTCTGAACGGACTAGCACGTGTTGACCCCTGAGCAGCGTGTGGAAACGGTGCAGGGCAAGGCGTACTGCCAGCAAATCGAGGCAATTGACATGCAGAAGGCGCTGGGGTCCTGTCCAGGAGCCCGCGGCAGCATGTCCGTTGCACATGGCACCCCAGCCCGTGGAAGAGGCATCTGTGGAGACGACAACATGCCTGGAAACTCGTTCTAGGGGAACTCCGGCCCGTAGAAAAGGTTCCTCCACGGGGTGAAGAACTGACGGCAGGTCGGAGTGACTGGGACTCGGAGCGTGCCGTGATGCCATGCCCACCTCGGGACTCGATCGCGAAGCCACAGCTGAAGCGGTCTCATATGAAGCAATCCGAGCGGCGTTGCCGAGGCTGCAGATGCTATATGCCCCAGGAGCCTCTGAAATAATTTCAGTGGGACCGCACTCTTGCCCTCGAACTGACGAAGACAAGTCAGCAGTGAGTGTGCGCGCTCGCTCGTAAGCTGCGCGGACATGGCGACCGAGTCGATCTCCATACCGAGAAAAGAGATCCTCTGCACGGGGCTGAGTTTGCTCTTCTCCCAGTTGACCCGAAGGCCCAGACGGGCTAGGTGCCGGAGCACAAGGTCTCTGTGTTCGCAAACCTGAGCTCGAGAGTGGGCTAGAATCAGCCAGTCGTCGAGATAGTTCAGGATGCGAACCCCGTGTTCGCGTAGGGGAACAAGGGCCGCCTCGACGACCTTCGTAAAGACGCGAGGAGACAGAGCCAACCCGAATGGGAGAACCGCGTACTGATATGCCTGCCCCTCGAAAGCAAACCGAAGGAACGGTCTGTGTCGAGGTAAGATGGAGACATGAAAGTAGGCGTCCTTCAGGTCTATCGCTGCAAACCAATCCTGCGGCCGCACGCACTCGAAAATGCGTTTGGCCGTGAGCATCCTGAACGGCAGCCTGTGAAGGGAGCGGTTCAGGACGCGCAGGTCCAGGATCGGTCGTAACCCACCGGTTTTCTTGGGGACGATGAAGTACGGGCTGTAAAATCCCGACCTCATCTCGGCTGGAGGGACAGTCTCGATTGCACCCTTCGCCAGCAGGGTGGCAACCTCCGCTCGCATGATGGGGGCATTGCCACCGACCATAGTGAAGCGGACTCCGCTGAAGCGGGGAGGAGACCGAGTGAACTGAATCGCATAGCCGCGCCTGATCGTTCGGCGACCCAGCGGGACAGGCTGGGGAGCTCTAACCAAGCTGCCAGAAACTGAACCAGCGGGGTCATGCAAACGACAGACGTCCCCCCGGAGGGGCAGCAAGGCGGAGTGACCAGCCCAGGCGAGGGTGGCATAGCGGCCCGGTGCGGGGGCGTGGTCAGACTCCACGCCCTGACAGAGGAGACCAGGGAAGGACCAGCGTTCCACGGGGGTCTGCTCTGCCAGGGGGCTGGCGACAGAGGGGGACGAGAGCGGTGTGGTCCGAAGACGGCACGCACTGTCGTCTGCGCCCTCTGGAACAGAGGGGGACGGGAGTGGCGAGGCCCGGGGGCGGCGGACACTGCGGTCCGAGAACTCTGTGACAGAGGGGGATGAGAGCAGCGAGGCACGGAGGCGTCGCGTACTGTCACCCGACTCTGTGTGCTCAGTGATGGGAGTATCGGTTCCTTCTAGAGAACAAAAGATTCTCCCCCGGCCCTCCACCGGGGAAAGGAGTGGTCCTGCTACCCACTCCTGGAAAGAACCGAGTCCCATCTCTGAGGAGCCCGTCTCAAGAGCGCCGCTTAACCTGGCATGTAGCGGGGGGCGGGGCTGGAGAGGGCTGTGGCGTCCGCCCGCGGCTTCCGGAGCCGGCCCATCAACGGGCGGGGAGGGAGCCGCGGGAGGGCGCCTTCGGCGGTGGGCAGACCGAGGGATCTGAGCGGACGGCAGGGCCGTCGGGACAGAATCAACGTCAGTCTGCACATGGGCGGTTGAGAGCTGTTGGGCAAAGTCCTCAACCGCACCGCCGAAGAGGCAGACCTGAGATATGGGAATGCCGGACAGAATGTCAGCCGCGCGACATCCAGCACATCAGACAGGTTCAGCCACAGAATGGGGAGCATCACCTGACCCAGGGAGCGTACGGCCACTTTCGTCGCTCGGGGAGCGAGGTCAGTGGCGGCACGCAGCTCAGTGAAGAGGCCTGGGTCAGTCCCGCCCTCGTGCAGGACCATGAGCATCTGGGTCAGGTAGACCAGCAGAATGACCATGGCAGCAGGGAGGCGGCTGCCAGTGGCGCTATAGGATCTCGCCACAAGTGTAGACGAAAAACTACAGGCCACGGACGGGTGCTTAGGATTGCGCCGAGAAGAAGCACTCTGAGGACATATAGCATCGCAACAGAGCGTTCAGCCGGGGGAACCCCAGTGTACCCATGGCAGCAGCCCCATCGAGGGGAGGAAAGGCGGATGAGATCAGCAAGCGGTCCCGAGAAGACCAGGGGGTCTTCAAGGACTTCGAGATCTCATCATGCATGTCCGGGAGGGAAGGTATTGGGGTTTGCCGTGGACGTGTCGGCGGCCTTACCCAAAACCAATCGTCCCAGGAAAGCATGGCCGTCATCTCTGGATCGGACTCAAGCACAGCCGTATGCACACCAGGAGGTGGCGGCTGTGACGAGTGGTCATTTCCAGAGAATCAAACCCACCTAGTGAAGCTGCTACAAACATAGTATCATCCTCTGTAGCTTCAAATGAAACACACGGGCCACCAGAAGGTAGACCCGTGGGAATCACCTGTTCACTAGCGGGCACCGTCATTGAGGAGGGGGGGCTGGGGCGTGGACACGGAGTCGGCGCCTTGTTCCAGACCAACACCCTCCGGTCACCCTGGCCACCAGCCGAAGATCGGGTGGTGGATGAGGGGACTCTCACTCTTGCGAGTTCACAGAGTCTCGACCTTAATGACGCGATGGTCATATTCCCACAGAGAGAACATGACTCATCCACGAGCGCTGCTCTAGTATGATCAAGCCCAAACATACCAGACAACGCTCGTGCCCATCAGAGTCCGATACCAAGCTGCCGCAACCATTCTGTTTTTTTTTTTTTTTTTAAATGCACGGGCGAGCCGTCTTTAAAAAGACGTGCCGCGTGCGAGCTCTTTTTGTGAAAGGAGAGAAACTCCGCGATGTTGAAGCGAGCAGGGAGAAACACACTCACTGGCAGATCACTGCACAGACCAGCAGGCAATGTGAATTCGCTGCAGATCGCCGTCACACCAACACCGGAGAGTGGCTCGTCTCGTAGAGCGAAGTCAGAAATAGCTGTGGAGTGAAGAGATACTCTTGGCTCCGAAGAGAAAACATGATCTGCCTTTGCCGGCGTTCCTCCTTTTATACCCACGCGGTGGGGCGGAGATACGCTATGCAAAGTTTACCTGATTGTTTTTCCCGCATTTCACTCTCATGTTTTTCCCCCCTCTTTTCGTGACCAGAAGAATAGTTTCACTTAATTTTGTCATGGATGTTGTAAACATTAATTGACGCGCTATGGCACAAGGGGGAGGCGGGGCCTTGAGTAATTTGCGGGGCCCTACGCAGCTTGCGTAGTGAGCGTATAGGGCGGATCGGCTCTGTTAACAATACATCAAAGTAATTTACATATAATGTATGAGGCCATATTAAAACGGCATCATAAAATTTATATTTTACCATAATAACATTAATAACAATAATGAGTTATAATTTATAATATTTAATTACAATATTTTCACAATTATGTTTTAAAGGAATTTTATATTTTATTTGAATATATATATTTATATATAATATTTTATACACATGTATACAATATAATGTGTACTGTATATATAATGTAGGTGTGTGTGAATTATATTTAAAACCTTTGTTTATTTTCTAATGAATTTGAATCTGAATCTGTAATGACTAAGAAAAATGTGAAAAACATCACACAATACATAATGTTAAGGTGATATAGAAATGTTGTGGTGGTGATGCTGTAGTATTACAGTTATGTTCATACAGTATATGGTGCGTGATCAGTTGTAGGTTAATGCATAATTTATTCTGGAGACTGAAGCTCGTGTCCATCTCTCCCTCATCAGTTATAAATGATGGACAGCTGCACTCGTCTGCTCACCTCATCAATGTTTTCTCCACAAATCAATGCAAACGCTAGAGGAAAAGATGTACTGATGTTGACTGAAGCATTTGGTCGACTGATTTCATCAGTTTTATTCAGAAAACAACAACAGCGTTGCTTATTTCACGGTCTGTGAGGAGACTGTTTTCTCTTTCACTGATCTAGTTTGTTATGTCAGGACAGAAGACATGTTTATCCAAATGAAAACTATTCTGTCATCATAATATTAAAAAGTGTAAATTGCTGTGATGTATAGAGTATATTTTGTCGGTTATACTTTATTCTGATAGTCCACTTTACACATTTTACTAACTATAAGTAACAATGAGAGTTAATGAGAGTTAGTTTACATAGTTGCAAATTTAAGGAGAGTTAGTTGACGTCAAATTACTCTCCTTAAATTTGCAACTATGTAACTTTGTAACTTTGCAGTAACTTTGACAGTAACTTTGCAAGTAAATGTCAACTTGCTGTAGTAACTAACAACAAGTTGACATTTACTTGCAAGGTTACTTATAGTCAGTTGACTGTCTGTTGGGGAGCATCACAATAAAGAGTTAGCAGATATTGAGCTGACAGTCTACTAATACTTTAAAGACTGATAGTTGACATGTTGAAAAGTTACTTAAAACTTAGAACGTCTAAAGTGGACTATCAACTTACATAATGCTTACATCATTGATTTTTGTTTCTTTCTTAATTTTGGGCATATCTAACTACAAAGTTTGTGGTTCTTGTTTAGTTTGTATTCAGCAAGCATGCATTGCATTGATCAAAAGTGACAGTAAAGACATATAATGCGATAAAAGATTCCTATTTCAAATAAATGCTGTTCTTTTGAACTTTCTATTCATCAAAGAATCCCTAGAAATAAAATGAATCACTGTTTCCACAAAAATATGAAGCAGCACAACTGTTTTCAACATTGAGAATAATCATAAATGTTTCTTGATCAAATCATCATATTAGAATGATTTCTGAAGGATCATGTGACACTGAAGACTGGAGTAATGATGCTGAAAATACAGCTTTGATCACAGGAATAAATGACAGTTTACTATATATTCACATAGAACAGTGCTATTTAAAATTGTAATTATATTTCATAATTTTTACTGCATTTTTGATCAAATAATTGCAGCCATGATGAGCACAAAAAACGTAGGCTAAATATTTTACAGACACTAAACTTTTGAACGGTAGTCTATTTTTGTTTGTTTGATCTTTTCAGCCCTATGAACATAAAGTGCAGCTTTAAAAGTTCTATAAGCAAAAAACAACAGCACACAGTTTGTGAACTTCCAAGGCTGCATTACCAGTCGAGATAAACGGGAATGAAACGGACAGCTCTCTCCAGGTATAACTCTAAATCAGCCTTACATCTGATCCAGGGCCTGCTTTTCCATCCCTCACTGCATTCTGCCAAGCAAACAAAACTGATCCGAGCGCTCAGTCATTCCTCAGACCGCGGACACTAAATCACTCCGACTGATCCTGAGTCAGCGCTCGTGAGGATATGGAAACAAACAGCTGATCTCGGACCACCGTGAACAGAACAAATGGAAGCCATTCTTTATTTTTCCTTGAGCCCATAGATTCGCCCCTCCCATTCCTGACTGCAATTTATCCCGCAAAATTGCCGGAGCACAGAGGCGTTTATCTTGCCAGCGCATGTACATAACAAATAAATTGATCCCATAAAAGCGCAGACGCTAGATATGAAGAAGCCGGCACGAGGCAAGCCATTAAATTAGTGTACGACACTAAAGCGCCACAAAGAGGGGAAGCGAATCAACTAAATGAGATGAAATTGAATGGATTTTTCAGCACAGAATCAGTGGGAATAGTGGGAATAGTTCACCCCAAAACTGAAAAATCAGTCATTATTTTATCATTAAAAACAGAATGTGGTTTTGGATTGACTGAATTTCGTTTGTTTGATGAACTATTTGTGTAATCACGAGGACGTTTTAATTTACAAGCGCCATTCGATGCCATTTAATATATTTGAAGTGCCAATATGTTCTATTTATTTCTTTTATTGCAGCAAAATGTCTGCCAAAATTTGGCGGCTTTGCTGATTCAAGGCGAAAGTCAAGGCTGGAACGGTCTGAGCACCTGAGCGTGCCAGAGATGCTTTTAACACACTGTGACACTCTCACACATTAACACACACACACACATTTGACACACATTAACACACGTTGGGTTTTCATGTTTTATGGGGAGTTTCCATAGAGGTAATGGTTTTTATACTGTAAAATCTGTATTATCTCCCCTTACACTAACTCGACCCCTAAAGTCAAGTCAAGTCACCTTCATTTATATAGCGCTTTTAACAATATAGATTGTTTCACAGCAGCTTTACAGTAATAATAGGAAATTACAGTTCCTTATCGGTCAGTCACTACAACGTAGGTCATGACTGACCAATAGGAATCTCGCTAGAGAGGCCAATCTACTTCGAGTGAAACTAAAACAAGCCAATACACATTGGCGTGCAATCATTTGCAACAGCTGTGCAGCCTCGCAGCGCGGGTATTTAACAAGCAGCTGGTGCGATTGCACACTAGCTTTTTGCTTCGGAGCCAAGCACTTCGTATGCTGAACAGAGTGAATTTGAAAGCAAGCCTCTTCTGGATCTCTCAACTTTGGTGCGGGCGTGACGGCACAGCAGCGCGAGCGGTCTTTTTCTCTTCTCTCTCTCTCTTCTTTGTTTGTTGTTTTAAAACTGAGCAAACAAAAAAGCTGTTTTCACGGCTGGTAAGGTGCACGGTTAAAGCACTCAACGGCTGTTTTTACGGCTGGTAAGGTGCGCGATTAAAGCGCTCAATGGCCGTTTTCACGGCTGGTAAGACCAGCGAGAGAGAATCGCGCACAGACAGGTGCACATTCCTGTCTGTGTTCGCCGTGACCGTTCCCCTGCGTGCTTCAGCACCAAGGAGAGCAGTCTCTAAAAGAGCTTACACAGATAGTTTGCGTCTTTTTCAAGATGACATTCTATCTGTGTGTTTCTGGATGTGGTCGTTACCTGGGGTCGCGGGATGGTCACGATCGCTGGCTTGTGTGTCTGGGCCTCGAACACGCACAGGCAGCGTTCGTGGATGAGTCATGTACCCATTGTGGGAAGATGACCATCTCGGAGCTGAGGTCGAGACTCACGTTCCTGCAAAGGGGCGGAGTCCCCGTGCCTGCACCTCGTTCCAACCCCCCTTCGCGGGTTGCTTCGGGAAGTGACACAGGTGACCTGAGGATTACAGTGAGCGCGTTTCCTTCGGGGAACCAACCCCCTAGGAACCCTCACTCCTCTCATGCTCCGCAACCAGTTGAGCTGCCAACGGAACGTTCTGGACCATCCTCGAGGTGTGTACTGGTCGTTTCGTTCGGCGCTCCCTGCGACGACCAGATGTCGATCGCTGCATCGGAGGGTGGGTCAGACCTCTCCGCAGATGACTGCTCAGAGCCGCTGCCTCCTTCGGGTGTGCCAGCAGTGCCCGAGTCGGACCCGGAGATGATGGCCATGCTTTCCCGGGCCGCCAACAGGATCGGGCTCGTGTGGAACCCTCCACCGTGTCCCGAGCCCTCAGGTTGGACGATTGGTATCTCGGGGTGGCACGCGCTGGTTCTCAGCAACCCACCCCAGTGCCTTTCTTCCCGGAGGTGCATGAGGAGCTCACAGGGACGTGGACGGCACCTTTTACTGCCAGAAACTGTCTCGGTGGCTCCTCCTCCCTCACCACCTTTGATGGCGGGGCAGCTAAGGGATACACACGTATCCCGCCAGTGGAACGGGCCGTTGCTATGCAACTGTGCCCTAACTCCACTTGGCGTGGAGAACCGTGTCTTCCTTCCCGGGCCTGTAAGTACTCGTCGGACCTAACCGGCAAGGCTTACAAGGCCTGTGGGGAAGCTGCCTCTGCCATGCACGCTATGGCGTTGTTGCAGGTTCATCAGGCCAAGGCACTGAAGGACCTGCACGAGGGTGGTCATGATCCGCAAGTTCTCCAAGAACTTCGTGCCGCAACGGACTTCGTGCGATGAAGGTCACAGCGCGGTCAGTGGGTCGTGCGAAGTCCACACTAGTGGTCCAGGAACGCCATCTCTGGCTGTGTCTGGCTGACATGCGGGAGACCGACAAGATCAGGTTCCTTAACTCCCCCGTGTCCCAGACCGGCCTCTTCGGCGACGCGGTCGAGAACTTCGCCCAGCAGTTGTCGGCTGTACATAAGCAGACTGAGGCCATCAGTCACATCCTGCCGCGGCGGTCAGCTGCTGCCTCCACCCTACCGCCCGCGGCTCCTCGGTCTGCTCGTCGCCGTGGGCGTCCTCCTGCGTCTGCCCCTGCTCCAGCGCCGCAACAGCAGCCTCCATCTAAATGGCGCCGTGGAGCCAGTCACAGGCAGGGAGCCCCACCCGTCCAGGCCCCCGCCAAGAGGGGCGGCAAAGCCAAGGGTAAGCGGCCCTAGGACGGGCGACCCAGAGATGGAAGGAACTGCTCTCCAGGAGACGATGACTGCATCGCTCCCTCCCCCGGAAGAGGGCCGGGTGATAAATCCTTTGTTTCATTTTGTTTGTGTTCCGCCAATCCAAATTTTCAATAAAAGAGCAGTTTCTATCATCTCTGGGTCCGAAGAGGACCCGGAGAGCAGTGGGGGGACGGAATCCTCACCACTCTCATCCGCCTCTTCTATCGCCAGCCGGCAGCTGTGTACGGTCCGAGAACGCCACCGAGCCGCCTCCCGCACCTCCTGCCCCGTGGAACCAGGTAAGTGCTGCACAGCACACTCAGACCCCGCTACGGGCCGCCTTCCAGAGAGAGCCTCCCGAGCCGCGTCCCTGTGTTCCACCTCGCTGCTCCACTCCGGGTACGCCTACGGTCCCTTTGGTCCCGCTTGTACGGTCTCTGCGAGCCTGGTTAGCGCTCCCCAGTCCGTCTCGCTGGCTCATTCGAACCATCATGCTCGGCTATGCGATTCAGTTCGCCCGGCGTCCCCCCAAGTTTCGGGCCATCCACTCCACTACAGTGAGAGCAGCCGATGCCCATGTCTTGCGTGCGGAGATCGCAGTCCTTCTGGCGAAGGATGCGATAGAGCCGGTCCCTCCAGCCGATATGAGGTCAGGGCACTACAGTCCCTACTTAATTGTACCCAAGAAAGGTGGTGGGTTACGACCGATCTTGGATCTGCGAGTTTTGAATCGGAGCCTCCACAAGCTACCGTTTAAAATGCTCACGCAGAGACGCATTTTCGAATGCATCTGTCCCCAAGATTGGTTTGCAGCGATCGACCTGAAGGATGCGTACTTTCATGTCTCGATTCTTCCTCGACACAGGCCATTCCTGCGCTTTGCGTTCGAGGGTCGAGCATATCAGTACAAAGTCCTACCCTTCGGGCTGTCCCTGTCCCCCCGTGTCTTCACGAAAGTCACGGAGGGGGCCCTTGTTCCCATGAGAGAACAGGGCGTTCGCATCCTCAACTATGAAAACACTAACTTATCTAAATTGACAGAGTGTCTTAAAGATATAAAATGCTGGATGACGTGTAATTTCCTGCTATTAAATTCAGATAAAACGGAGGTATTACTTATTGGTCCAAAAAACTACCCACAAAACCTCGTACAATACAACTTTAATTTAGAAGGATGTCCAGTTACTTTATCCACTACAGTAAAAGACCTGGGTGTTATACTAGACCGCAACTTGTCTTTCGAAAATCATATTTCATATGTTACAAGAACAGCCTTTTTCCACCTTAGAAATATTGCTAAGCTACGTAACATGCTATCTGTTTCTGATGCAGAAAAGTTAGTTCATGCATTCATGACCTCAAGACTAGATTACTGTAACGCTTTATTAGCTGGTTGTCCTACATCCTCAATAAAAAATCTACAGTTAGTGCAAAATGCAGCTACTAGAGTTCTCACTAGGTCAAGAAAATATGATCATATAACACCAATTTTATCATCTCTGCACTGGTTACCTATTAAGTTCCGTATCAATTACAAAGTACTATTACTGACCTATAAAGCCCTAAATGGTCTAGCTCCTGTATATTTAATGGACCTTCTATCGCCCTACAATCCATCGCGTTCTTTAAGATCCCTAAATTCGAGGCTTCTGGTCATTCCTAGGATATCCAGATCCACTAAAGGAGGGAGGGCGTTCTCGCATTTCGCTCCTAAACTCTGGAATAGCCTTCCTGATACTGTTCGTTGCTCAGACTCGCTCTCCCAGTTCAAAACTAGATTAAAGACGCATCTCTTCAGCCAAGCATTCACATAATGCTTGCCTCTTATACTACTGTTGAATCAGATCGAATGCATTAATATTATGAACAGCAGCTACGCTAATTATTTCCCATCTGCTTTTCTGCTGTTATCTCGGGACGCTAGTCCCGAGGTAAATAGCGTTCTTCAGCTACAGTCTGTATCCAGCCTCTCACGGAGACTTCAGAGTCCCCAACACCTGCGATGAGACGACTCGACGCCTGTGAAGAGACGACTCAACGCCGGCGATATGTTATGCCCTAAATTAATACATGATGATTAACTAACTGTATTTTTTACGTACATTTCTGAAATGCACTTTCTGTAAAGCTGCTTTGAAACAATATGTATTGTGAAAAGCGCTATACAAATAAATTTGAATTGAACTATCTCGACGACTGGCTCATACTAGCACACTCTCGAGATCAGCTATGCAAACACAGGGACCTCGTGCTCAGGCACCTCGGCCACTTGGGTCTTCAGGTCAACTGGGAAAAGAGCAAACTCTCCCCTGTGCAGAGGATCTCTTATCTCGGTATGGAGTTGGATTCCGTCGCTCAGACAGCGCGCCTCACAGAGCAGCGTGCTCAGTCGGTGCTGAACTGCTTGAACACGTTCAAAGGCAGGATGGCGGTCCCACTGAAATTCTTTCAGAGGCTCCTGGGGCATATGGCAGCAGCAGCAGCGGTAACCCCGCTCGGCCTGCTTCATATGAGACCGCTTCAGCACTGGCTTCACAGCCGAGTCCCGAGATGGGCGTTGCATCATGGCACTCACCAGGTGGCAATCACACCGGCGTGCCGCCAGACCTTCAGCCCGTGGTCAGACCTCTTGTTCCTGTGGGCAGGAGTCCCCTTGGAACAGGTGTCCAGGCATGCTGTGGTATTCACAGATGCCTCTGCCACCGGCTGGGGTGCCACGTACAACGGGCATGCAGTGTCAGGGGTGTGGACGGACCCCCAACTGCATTGGCACATCAATTGCCTCGAGTTGCTAGCAGTACATCTCGCTCTGAGCCGCTTGAAAAGGCCGCTACAGGGCAGGGACGTGCTGGTCCGTATGGACAACACGGCGACCGTTGCGTACATCAACCGACAAGGTGGTCTACGCTCCCGTCGCATGTCGCAACTCGCCCGCCATCTCCATCTCCTGGAGTCAGAAGCATCTGAGGTCGCTTCGAGCCATGTATGTCCCCGGCGTGCTCAACCGTGTGGCCAACGACCTATCACGAGCTGTGCTTCCGGGAGAATGGCGACTCCACCCCCAGGCGGTTCAGCTGATCTGGAGAGAGTTCGGGGAGGCTCAGGTTGACCTGTTTCCCTCCTCAGAGACCTCCCACTGCCAGCTGTTTTACTCCCTGACCGAGGGAACACTCGGCACGGACGCACTGGCACACAGCTGGCCCCGGGGCCTTCGCAAATATGCGTTTCCCCCAGTGAGCCTACTTGCGCAGACACTGTGCAAAGTCAGGGAGGACGAGGAGCAGGTCCTTCTGGTGGCTCCCTATTGGCCCACCCGGACTTGGTTCCCAGAACTCATACTCCTCGTGACAGTCCCTCCCTGGCCCATTCCTCTGAGGAAGGATCTTCTGACTCAGAGACGGGGCACCCTATGGCACCCGCGTCCAGACCTCTGGAAACTCCATGTCTGGTCTCTAGACGGGACACGGAGGTTTTAGGTGACTTACCCCCTGAGGTACTTAACACCATCACTTCAGCACGGGCGCCGTCCACGAGACGTGTTTACGCCCTGAAGTGGAACCTGTTCGTCGAGTGGTGTTCTTCTCGCCGAGAAGACCCCCGAAGATGTTCGATAGGGTCTGTGCTTTCCTTCTTGCAGCAGGGGTTGGAGCATAGACTGTCTCCCTCCACCCTCAAAGTACATGCTGCCGCTATTTCAGCTTATCACGACCACATAGATGGCAAAACAATTGGAAAGCACGACCTGGTCGTCAGGTTTCTTAGGGGGGCGAGACGATTAAATCCTCCTCGACCCCCCTCCATACCCTCTTAGGATCTTTCCCTGGTGCTTCGAGCACTTCAGGATGTTCCCTTTGAGCCTCTGCAGTCAGTAGACTTAAAGCTTCTTTCCATGAAGACTTTGCTGCTAGTTGCACTGGCCTCTGTCAAGAGGGTAGGAGACCTGCACGCATTTTCGGTCGACGAATCGTGCCTAGAGTTCGGGCCGGGTGACAGCCATGTGGTACTAAGACCCCGGCCTGGCTATGTGCCCAAGGTTCCTACCACTCCCTTCAAAGACCAGGTAGTGAACCTGCAAGCGCTGCTTTTGGAGGAGGCAGACCCAGCCCTGACTTTGCTCTGTCCCGTTCGCGCTCTGCGTATGTACGTGGACAGAACTCAAAGCGTCAGGACCTCAGACCAGCTCTTTGTCTGTTACGGAGGCCAGCAGATAGGAAAGGCTGTCTCCAAGCAGAGGATGGCCCACTGGATAGTGGATGCCATCGCCTTGGCTTACCAAGCTCATGGCGTGCCCTGCCCGCTCAGGTTGCATGCACACTCCACGAGAGGCGTTGCATCCTCCTGGGCGCTGGCACGTGGCTCCTCGCTAACAGACATCTGTAGAGCTGCGGGCTGGGCGACACCTAACACGTTCGCTAGATATTATAGCCTACGTGTAGAGCCGGCCTCCTCCCATGTTCTCACCCTAGACGGGTAGAAGCACTGAGAGGCCTGGCTCTGTCGGCTTGCTTCACCCTACTGTGCACCCTTAATGCTCCAGAGTAAAAACCTGTCGAGTCCTCCAAAACCCCTCGGCCCGGACTTGGCGGAGCGTCCGGCGCCAGGCCCTTATCCGCTGAATCCTTGAGAACCTGATCTGGGCTGGGTTACATATGTGTGACCCTACGGGAATCCCATATGTGTATATTCTCCACGGCTGCTCCTATCGGAAGCCCGTGTCTTTCCCTTGGGCTAAGTCACCCATTATTTCATATGCAGTACAGCCTTCGGGCTAGTCCATATGTATTTCCATATAACTCTTTGAAGAAGTGGCTTCCGCAGCGTTCCTTCCTAAACAGAAAGGGCACGCTTTCCCAGTGTTATCCAATATCTCACTGTATGGGTTATCACGGAACAACAGTGTCAGATTCACTCTGTGTAAGCCTCCTCCTATCGTCCTTCCAGGCAAGAAGGTGTAGAGGCTTGCACGGGGCGCTGGATGGGGTGCAGCGGCTGTGGCGCTTTGGTAGGGATTCCTATTGGTCAGTCATGACCTACGTTGTGGTGACTGACCGATAGGGAACGTCTCAGTTACATATGGTAACCCTCGTTCCCTGAGGGAGGGAACGGAGACGTAGGTCCCGTTGCCACATCTGCTGCCGCCCGCCGGGGCGGCCAGATTTTTCAGGGTTGGCTCCTCAGCAAAAAACTAGTGTGCAATCGCACCAGCTGCTTGTTAAATACCCGCGCTGCGAGGCTGCACAGCTGTTGCAAATGAGCGAGATTCCTATTGGTCAGTCATGACATACGTCTCCGTTCCCTCCCTCAGGGAACGAGGGTTACCATATGTAACCGAGACGTTTTTTACAGTTGCTAGGACACATTTCTCAATACTTAGGTCACTTTTTCAAAACTCTTCACACAGTTCTCCAAACCAACTTTCAGCTCGGCACAGCAGTTAATTTCACTTTCAAAATGCACTAAAACTACCAAATCACTTAATACCAGAGTTTCCGCTAGAAAAAAAATGGTGCCGGTCAAAGTGACCGGCAGAGGTTTCGTTTTACGGACATTTTGACATTATCGTGACAAACCAGTCCTCGGATCTGATCTGTGGCACGATTTGTCCCAACGTTAACATTTTGAACTTTAGCTGCATGACTGATTCGTTCAGAACTCTCAGATCCAAAATGGGACGCAACCGCCCATCCTTCTTTGGAACGATGAAGTATCGGCTGTAAAGCCCGGAGTCCCTGCTGGAGGGAGGTACATATTCTATGGCCCTCTTGACCAACAGACTTTTCACTTCTTGTTCCATTACCAGAAACTGCCAGGGGTCCACCACAGTGGGTAGGACCCCCAAAAACCTGGGTGGGCGAGACCCAAACTGAATCTGATAACCCTTTTCTATGGTCTGCAGGACCCAACGAGAAATATTTGGCAGTAGCTTCCACGCTGTCAAAAATTCTACTAAAGGTACCAGCCTCTCGAGACTGGTTTCTGGATTTAGTTGAGGTTGAGCAACCAGCTCTTCGCCCTGTAACGGCGAACCAGCAGGGAACGACTGAACTGACTGCTCTAGAACCCTCCTCGGAGGGGGCGGTCATCCCAAGACCACTACGTTTCCGGGTGGACCCTGAGATATGTGCTCGCCGGAGACCGCTGCGCCCTGTAACACACGAGGTGGCAGGGTTGGCATAACGGTCCCCCGAGGGCACCGAAGGGAGGCGGGCACCGTATAATGAGGTGTTAACCGCTCTCCTTTCGGGGGGAACTGCCCTCGATGGCCTGCGCCCTCGGACGTCAGGACCTTTTGTTCGCAGCCTTCTTGGACAAAATAAAGGTCTTCAGATCCGGTTTTTGCCTTGAAGGCTGCTGTTGAGCGGGCTTTCCCCGTCCCCAGTTTTTTTGTGGGGGAGCACGGGAGGCCACGCTCTGTTTCTGAGTGGCACGGTGTGAGGAGCTGGCTTTTGATATTTGGGGCTGCTCCCGCTCAGCAGCCCCAGAGACATGAATCCGATGGGGGAGGAGTTTTTGGAATGCAGCCGCCTGCTTAGTGGACTCCTGAAACCTCTCAACGACCAAATTTACTGAATCGCTGAAGAGGCCAGTCGTCGAGACCGGTGCATCCAAAAGAAAGTGCTTATCCCTCTCTTTTATACTACTCAAGTTGAGCCAGAGATGTCTCTCAGTGGCCACCAGGGCTGCCATAGACCGGCCGATAGATTTAGCCGTCTCCTTGGCGGCCCTGAGAAACAAATCTGTAGCCCGACGCAGTTCGCAAACTGCGTTCGGGCCAATACCCCCGCCCTCATCAAGGTCTCCTAACACCTCTACCTGGTAAGCCTGCAGCAAAGACATGGTGTGTAAACACGATGCAGCCTGCCCAGCAGCAGAGTAAGCCTTACCCACCAAAGCAGATGTAACTCTAACTGGCTTGGTGGGTAATGCCGGGGTCTTAAGGGAAGATGCCGCTTCAGGGGAAAGATAGCTGGCTAATGTCTCTTCTACCTTTGGCATCTCCCCATAACCAAGCTCTTTATATTGTGTTATATTGGAGTAGTGTGATGTTTGTGCACTGTACACTCTATATGACACTGGTTTCTCCCACGATCTCGACACCTCAGTGTGAAGATCGGGGAAAAACGGGAGACCCCGGTGTTGAGGTTGTGCGCGAGAGGGCAGGAAGCGTTCGTCGAGCTTGCTTTTCGAGCGAACGTCCTGCTTATCTGACGGCCAATCTATATTTAGTCTCTTGACCGCTCTCGTCACAACCTCAACCAGCTCCTCATACGCGTGAGACTGAGGTGGCGAATCCTCAGACACACGTGTATCAACACTTACAACATCCAATTCCTCGGAACTGGATAGTTGAAGTGTTGGTGCGTGTATCGGGGCGGAAGAAACCGCAGCGCGTGCTTCCGAACCCTGATACAATGCACTGGATCTGTCAGGTGAAGGCAGAGATAAGGCAGAGCCCGTCTCTAACCCCGCTGACAGATCCATTTGCGAAGACTGAAGCCTTCGCTGAGCCTCAGCAGCAGCGGGACCTGAGCCCTGGGGAACGCGAGCTTGAGCGTCCTCGCGAAAGAACGGCAGGCGGGATCGGAGTGTCCGCAATGGAAGCACATCACAGTGCTCACAGCCAGCGCCCTCGAGCGCTGACCGTGCATGCTCCTCTCCCAAAAACAACGCAAAGAGTGTGTGTGTCCCCACCCGTTAAATAACGCGGGCAGGGGTGCACACGCATTCTGAACTGCTGCTTGCTCGCCATACTGATATAAATATATATATATACAGACAACACCAAATAACAGGGACAGTTTCACATATAGCGCTTGTGAAGACACAAAAGCTGTCGCGGCTGGGTTTGAACCGGCTTTTATACTTCCTGGTTCATGACGTCACCCGCTTCTGACGTCCCGTCACGCCATTGTACTGATTTTACATGTGCTTCAATACATCATCACGCAAAGCGTTCCCTTAGCGTCAATCGACGCAACGCGAGTTCCCTTGAAAAGGAACTGTAATTTACACACCATCCACGATACAGATACAAAAGGAATCAGCTGTGGTTGGTCCAATTGTCCAATTGTTTAATAGCATTTCATTTTTAGATTTGAAATATATTTCATTACAATATTACTGTAGAAATTTAGCAAATTGCTGTCATATTCAGTTTTTGTCATATTCAGTGAACAGCAACGGTCCTAGTACTGAGCTTTGTGGTACGCCAGACTGAACTTTTGATCGATAAGACATCTCTTCATTTACTACTACAAACTGATAACGATCAGATAAGTATGATTTAAACCATGATAAAACAATTCCACTAATGCCAAAATAATTTTCAAGTCTATTTAAAAGAATGTTGTGGTCAATAGTGTCAAATGCAGCACTAAGATCGAGTAACACTAATACAGAGACACAACCACGATCGGATGATAAGAGCAAATCATTTGTGACTATGATGAGAGCTACAGTGCTATGGTAGGTCTAAATCCTGACTGTAAATCCTCTTCAGATACCATTTCTTTCTAAAAAAGGATCATAGTTGTGAGGATACTGCCTTTTCTAGTACCTTTGACAGAAAAGGTAGATTCGAGATCGGCCTGAAATTGACTAATTCTGTAGGATAATGCTGCGTTTTTTTCAACAAGCGGTTGTACCTGGTAACAAGGTAAACCTTCCCCTCACACAAAACTTTCTGCATTTTACATTTTCAAAAAACATTACTTAATCTGATTTATAAGCCAAAGGATTTCAGATATTGCCATCTTTGAGGGTACATTAAAGGAGAACAATTTTTAAATTAATCTTGATCGTTATACTTTTGTGAGTAATGTCTATAGAAAAAAAAAAACGAAACGGATTGGTGCTTGCAACACGGAGCTGTTCCCGCAAATGCCCAGAGCTCCCACTCAGCTAAAATGGCAGTTATGGGGGCATATACATAAAGAGTGTCTTTGTGCCTCATAACAGACACAAAATGCAATTAAAATGTCTCTCCAACATGAACAGGGCCCTTACATGTGAACAAGATGCGTTTTGCAACTTAGCCATTGTTTATATTCACCTAAATAGTGTTTTAGACGGCTAGCTGTAGTCTCGCGCTGTAGTCCCGTGGGAACTCAGTTGCAGCCGGAAAAAAGTAAACAGTGTGCAGGTGGGAGGAGCGTAGTGTGTGAAGAGTGATGATCGGAGTTGCTCACAAGTGAAGAAGAAATGGTTTGCGTTTGTGCCGTTCCAAATTGTGGCAACAGAATGCGAAAATACAAGAACTTAAATTTTCATTGTTTTCCTTTCCATGACCTCGAGATTCTGCAGTTGTGGCTAGTTGTACTTCAACTTGATGTGCAAACTCTCATACAAGTACTACGCGCTACGACCGCATTTGCAGCGAAGCAAAAACTTGGCAGTAGGTACCAGGCTGACAAGGATGACTACACAGACACAACACAGCGGGGCCGGTTGAAGAAAAAAGCCATTCCGGGGACGAAGACGTGTGCAACCACTGTGGAGGTAATGTAAACTTTATTTATCCTTCCATTTGGGCACACATGGCTTGAGGAGAGATGTGCAGTAATATGTTTTTTTAGTCTTATTTGCAAAATTTTTATTATTTCACTAGCTTCTATGTCTTCAATTATATTTATATATATATATATATATATATATATATATATATATATATATATATATATATATATATATATATATATATATGTATATATATATATATATAATATACTCCCACCTGCACACTGCTATTTACCTTTTTCCAGCTACAACTGAGTTCCCACGGGACTTCAGCGCGAGACTACAGCTAGCCGTCTAAAACACTATTTAGGTGAATTTAAACAATGGCTAAGTTGCTAAACGCATCTTGTTCACATGTAAGGGCCCTGTTCATGTTGGACAGACATTTTAATTGCATTTTGTGTCTGTTATGAGGCACAAAGACACTCTTTATGTTTATGCCCCCATAACTGCCGTTTTAGCTGAGTGGGAGCTCTGGGCATTTGCGGGAACAGCTCCGTGTCGCAAGCACCAATCCGGTTCTTTGTTTTTTTTCTATAGACATTACTCACAAAGGTATAACGATCAAGATTAACTTAAAAATTGCCCGGAGTTCTCCGACACACACACACTCACTCTCTCTCTCTCTCTCTCTCTCTCTCTCTCTCTCTCTCTCTCTCTCTCTCTCTCTCTCTCTCTCTCTCTCTCTCTCTCTCTCTCTCTCTCTCTCTCTCTCTCTCTCTCTCTCTCTCTCTCTCTCTAACACACACACACACAAACACACACAAACACACAAGAGTAGATCAGTATCACTCATGATCACTCGCTCGTTCCATCCGTTTTTCCATTAATGCTGAGAGGGGGAAGATCGTGATGGAGGGGGAGGGGAAGAAAGGAAGACAGGTGAAAGATAGACACCCAAAACACCAACCTGTCCACACACACACACGGCCCTTTGGATTATGTGGGTGGAGCAGGAATGGAGTATTGTGATTTTGCCTGGAGAAAAGAGTTGGAGTCTCTGTCGGTTTTCTCATTCTGATTTGCAAGACTGAAGCCTAGTGTTGTAGTCAAGACCACCTAAAGTCCAGTGTGTATTGAGACCAAGACAAGACCAAGTCCAGTGTGTGTTGAGACCAACAAAACAATACCAAGTCCACTGTGTGTTGAGACCAAGACAAGACCGAGTCAAGTGTGTGTTGAGACCAAGACAAGACCAAGTCCAGTGTGTGTTGAGACCAAGACTTTGAGTGGTTGAGATGGAGACAAGACAGCAACCCTCTTAAAGGGATAGTTCACCCAAAAATTTAAATGATCCCATAACTCAAGCCTTACTCAAGCCATCCTTGTTGTATATGACTTTCTTCTTTCAGCCGAACACAATCGGAGTTATATTAAAAAATATCCTGGCTCTTTTGTAGTGGCATTAAATAGAGCCAGAGTTTTTAAATCTCCAAAATGCACATCCATCCCTCATTAAAGTAATCCATACGACTCCAGTGGGTTTATAAATGGGGGTGACTACATTTTGGGTAAAATATAAATTCATCTAAATGATCCACATTTACTGCCTGAGAAATGTCTTATATTTAATCAATAAATACAATTAGAATAATAAGACACTATATAGAGCTGTTACTATCAAATATAATCACTATCAACATATTTCATCTTTACACAGCAGAGGTGCTGCAGAAGCTGCATCTGAATTGATACAATTACAACTACACAAATAATGTTAAGATTAATGTTTTAAAAATAAAATGTATTTAGTTTATTGAATGTTTATATTAAATCATTATCACGTTTGGAATCGTGCTCATATTTGTGAAAACAGCTTTCTTCCTCTTGTGATATTGCTTAATTATCATGTTAAAATAATAAAATCAAGATCTCCTTCATGTACTTTTTTTCAATCATATCTTGAATTTTGTGAGGCATTTGTATTAATTTTGGTGACATTTTTGACACAATGCTTCATTTATTTCTGACCCGGCAACAACAGTAAAAAAATAATAAATCAAATTAGATAAGTGTTTTACATTCAATTACATTAATGATGTTAACAAATAAATCAGACAATGCATTGGCAATTTAGTGATATCCCTGCCAGGTGTGGTCTTTGAAGTCAAGTCAATTCACCTTTATTTATGCAATACCGATTGTTTTAAAGCAGCTTTACAGTGATAACAGGAAAATTATGCATTTCAGCTGTTATTCAGTCAGTTGAAATAAAATCCTCAATCCTCTTAAAGGGATAGTTCACTAAAAAGAAAATTCTGTCATCATTTACTCACATTCAAGTTGTTCCAAATCTGAATGGATTTCTTTCTTCTGCTGAACACAAAAGATGGTATTTTGAAGAATATCAGTAACCAAACAGTTGATGGGCCCTATTGACTTCCATAGTATTATTTTTCTATATACATTTACATAAAGAGTATATATATATGGAAGTCAATGGGGCCAATAAACTATTTGGTTATCAAACAGTTAACACAATAAGAAACAATATTGTTGAAATCCCTTTCAAAGCAATTTCTTTTCCAGCTGATTAACAATAAAAACATTAACAGCCAATCAGAATACTTTCTGCTTTAAGGAGCTTGAGCATTTAAAGCAGCAGACAACAAAATTGCAGCACGCTCTTGTCATAAACAGAACTTTATGGTCCGCTGCTTTTAATGCTAATATAGTTATCATTATCTTTATAAGGTATCGTTCCTGGTATGAACAGGCCTTACCATGCTGTTGACCTGTAATGACATGAGCAGGGTGCGCAGGCGGCCAGGGCGGAGCAGGGTGCGCAGGCTGCCACGCGGAGCAGGGTGCGCAGGTGGCCAGGGCGGAGCAGGCTGTGCCGTCGGCCAGGGTGTAGCAGACCCTTCGGGCGGCCATGGCGGTGAAGACCCTTCGGGCGGCCATGGCGGAGAAGACCCTTCGGGCGGCCATGGCGGAGAAGACACAAAATTTTCTTGGGGAGAGTGACCGACTCGAGGACTGGCTCCGGGACAGGCTCTGGCTGGGCAGTCTGCGGTGAAGGTTCGGGGCTGGACAGGAACTGCGGTGAAGGCTCGGGGCTGGACGGGACCAGCGGTGAAGGCTCGGGGCTGGACGGGATCAGCAGTGAAGGCTCGGGGCTGGACGGGATCAGCGGTGAAGGCTCGGGACTGGACGGGATCAGCGGTGATGGCTCGGAGCTGGACGGGATCAGCGGTGAAGGCTCGGGGCTGGACGGGATCAGCGGTGAAGGCTCGGGGCTGGACGGGATCAGCGGTGAAGGCTCGGGGCTGGACGGGACCAGCGGTAAAGGCTCGGGGCTGGACGGGATCAGCAGTGAAGGCTCGGGGCTGGACGGGATCAGCGGTGAAGGCTCGGGGCTGGACGGGATCAGCAGTGAAGGCTCGGGGCTGGACGGGATCAGCGGTGAAGGCTCGGGGCTGGACAGGACCAGCGGTGAAGGCTCGGGGCTGGACGGGACCAGCGGTGAAGGCTCTGTGGGCATGACGGGCAGTTCGGGCTCGATGTCAAAGTCAATTAAGTCATCTTTTTCATGACCCTTGACGACTCCCACTGTGAGGGAGGATTCACAAACCCACAAGGTGCGGTCGATAAACTCTACAAAGGAGAGATGAACATCTCCCAACAGCAGCATGTGGGCGAGTGGATCGTCCATCCCACTCCAGAAATGCTGTTTGAGGGCTTCCTCATCCCAGCTCAAGTCCTGATAGAGGTTGAGGTAAACCTCCACATATTCCTCCAGCGAGCGACCATTTTGAGATATCCAATCTTCTACCTTCATATTAAATGGGTCCGTTCTTCTGTCAGGAAGTGTGCAGCCAGAAGAAGACAAGGAAAGCTGAAGGTTCAAATCCAAACTATTTTACTATCAATTAACTTCAGTGATACAACAGGTAGGTCACACAACAACGTTACATAGACGAATCACTGGTAACATAGACGAGAACGGACCAAGACTGACTGAACAGAGGGAACTAAATACAGACACTGATTAAGATAAACGTGATACAGATGAAGGTAATTAACAAGACACAGGTGATGAAGTAGGACTAATGAAGATTGATATGGCAACGGATGAGTGGCGGGAAAACAAAAGACATGTGACTAAGACTGAAAACAAACAGAAGATCTAAACAGAACAGAATAAAACAGACACAAACGTGACAGGAATACTTGAATGAAAACAATCAATAGTACTGAATGCTTTGTGGAAATTAAGGGCAGGTGAAAGTGATTAGTGAGTTAAAAAAAGACGCATTTGAAAGTATTTGCATGGAAATTTACGGAGCCCCTAAAGGGACATGGTGATGGAAAAAAAATATGAGATGGGAGGGAAAAATATATGTCAATGCTTTTGCATTGCAAATGTTTTGAGTTCTTTGCGAGGGAACGCAAGGTTTCTCGGGGAGACTCAAATCATTTGCGAGAGAATGCAAAAGCAATGACATTTTTCCCCTCCCATCTCATATTTTTTTCCGTTATGTCCCTTTAGGGGCTCCATAGAAAGAAATGACTCTAAAAGTGGGTCAGTGCTTTCTTTCAGATGCCTTTCAGTGTAACCGCAATTTAAACAATCACATCATCATCCTAATCCGTCGCCTCACAAATATATGGAAATTTCGCAAAAATTATTTCACTTAACGTTTAATCATTTGTGCACATGTTCATGATCATCAATCAATCAATAAATACAAATAAATAAATAAACACATAAAAAAATATACAATACAAATGCATTTAATAAACAAACAAACAAGCGAAAGGACAAATTAAACGAACGAACGAACGAAAGAGTGGTTGTGGTGCGATTTTACATTCAGAGCAGGTTTTTCTTACTTTCCACTTCTCAATATACAGTGCTTAACCGTTTTATTAGACCACCTGACCTGATATTTCAAAAACTAGGCAAATAACAAACTGAAACAACTAAATAATCTTTATTCACACATAATAACCAAAAAACATAATATTTTGTACAGCGTCCTTTGGCCTTGATAACAGCTTGCATTCTTGCTGCCATTGTTTTCATGTACTTTTCCACACTCTCTGTTGTTATTGACTTCCAAATAGTTTCTAGTTGTTCCCAAAGACTTGCTTTTGATTAAACTGTTATGCAATCTATCTTTGAATCCACTAAATCTGAAATTTGTTGAATAGGATTCAAGTCTGTGACTAAAGAGCTTACAATACTGGTGGATTAACCATTACAGAAACATAAAAAAATATTTTTGTAATCACCAATACTGTTAGTTTAGGGCAGCTGTGGCACAAACATTATGTTGGGTGCTGGTCTAATACATTTGTTAAGCACTGTGTATATTGTTTGTCATATTTATATGGTTGAGAGTGGACTTTACTGAAATGGACCACCCAGAAATCACCCAGAACATCATAGCAACAGGGAAATACTGCTCACATTTAACCCGCTGCATTTCGGCAAATTAGTGTGGTTCCATTAGTGGCACAGAAATCACATGCTTCACTAGACCTTCAGATTTGGATATAGAATAATATATATAGAAAATTGAATAACAAGAACTAGGCCTATACACAATTATGCACTAGTTAAACCAGTCCTCAAACCAGTAACCACCAGTATAAAGCAGTTTATCTTGTCAGCAGCACTGAAGCCGTTCAGCAGGGTGACACACAGAGGAGGTTTAGGGCTTTCGGCGACATTCATCTGATCCAAATATTCAGGTGCATCTTTGAAATGGTAAAGAGGCTGTTTATAGATCAACATGTCTGAAAGACGCTGGCAAGAGAAAATAGGGAACGCACAGGAACAGAGTGGGAAGAGAAAGAGCACAACAAATGATATCTCTTTAATATCTTTCTCCTAGAAAGCGATGAAAATTTTGTCTGAATTCTCCAGCTTTTCAGATGTTTCTCCTGTTCAGGTGAAAAAGACCCCAGTAATCTCACTCTGTCTGCTTATACAGTGTAAGAAGAGTCTCAAACTGTGCTCCGATTTGCCAAGATGCCAAAGTCTATCGTTTCCATATGAACTCATTGAGCATTTATTAACATGCATTTTATAACTGTAAACTCTGGCTCTTATGTCGGCTATTGAATCATTCGTATGTGTTTTAATCGGAGTTGGGAACAGAGAAGCAGTTCTTATTCAGACCACAAAACAGTACAAAGACAAACACAAATGTTTTTAAGGGTAATGTTTTTGCTGGTTACGAGCAACAACAAACATTAAGCACAATCAGTCTAGTCCCATTCACAAATGAATGACTCTTAAAAGCCAGTTCTTTCAGTGAATCGGTCAAAGAATTGTTTAGAATCAGCATTGTTTTATCTAAATCTAAAATTATTAAAACATTTTGTTCATTGAAATAAATCGGAAATAAAACAAAACAAATATTAGATAAAAAATGTACTAATTTTATAGTCGCCTGGTTTAATTTGAAATAACTGAAACTGAATAAAACTAAAATTCAACTAAAAATAAATTAAAACTATTTAGAAATGGTTTTAAAAACAAAAACAAATAAAAATGAGAAAAAAAAAACATTTACTCAATTAAACAAAAACGAATTCTGAAAGTATATATATATATATATATACACTGCCGTTCAAAAGTTTGGGGTCGGTAAGATTTTTAATGTTTTTAAAAGAAGTCTCTTCTGCTCACCAAGGCTGCATTTATTTGATTAAAAATACAAAATAATACAGTAATATTGTGAAATATTATTCCAATGTAAAACAGCTGTTTTCTATGTGAATATATAGTAAAGTATAATTTATTCCTGTGATCAAAGCTGAATTTTCAGCATCATTACTCCAGTCTTCAGTGTCACATGATCCTTCAGAAATCACTATAATATGATGATTTGATGCTCAAGAAACATTTATGATTATTATCAATATTGACAACAGTTGTGTACCATTTTTATTTCAGGATTCTTTGATGAATAGAAAGTTCAAAAGAACAGCATTTATCTGAAATAGAATCTTTTGTAACATTAAACGCTACCGTTCAAAAATTTGGGGTTAATAAGAATTTTTATTTTATTTTTTGGGGGAAGAAATAAAATAAATCAATACTTTTATTCATCAAGGAGGAATTAAATTGATCAAAAGTGACAGTAAAGACATTTATAATGTTACAAAAGATTCTATTTCAAATAAATGCTGTTGTTTTTAACTTTCTGTTCATCAAAGAATCCTGAAAAAATGGTACACAACTGTTGTCAACATTGATAATAATCATAAATGTTTATTGAGCATCAAATCATCATATTATACTAATTTCTGAAGGATCATGTGACACTGAAGACTGGAGTAATGATGCTGAAAATTCAGCTTTGATCACAGGAATAAATTACACTTTACTATATATTCACATAGAAAACAGCTGATTTAAATAGTAATAATATTTCCCAATATTACTGAATTTTTTGTATTTTTAATCAAATAAATGCAGCCTTGGTGAGCAGAAGAGACTTCTTTTAAAAACATTAAAAATCTTACCGACCCCAAACTTTTGAACGGCAGTGTATATACACACACACACACATATATATATATATATATATGTGTGTGTGTGTATATATACACTGCCGTTCAAAAGTTTGGGGTCGGTAAGATTTTGTGTATATATATATACACACTGTGTATATATATATACACACTGAACAAAATTATAAACGCAACACTTTTGTTTTTGCCCCCATTTTTCATGAGCTGAACTCAAAGATAAAAGACTTTTTCTATGTACACAAAAGGCCTATTTCTCTCAAATATTGTTCACAAATCTGTCTAAATCTGTGTTAGTGAGCACTTCTGCTTTGCCAAGATAATCCCTCCACCTCACAGGTGTGGCATATCAAGATGCTGATTAGACAGCATGATTATTGCACAGGTGTGCCTTAGGCTGTCCACAATAAAAGGCCACTCTAAAATGTGCAGTTTTATCACACAGCACAATGCCACAGATGTCGCAAGTTTTGAAGGAGCGTGCAATTGGCATGCTGACTGCAGGAATGTCCACTAGAGCTGTTGCCCGTGAATTTAGTGTTCATTTCTCTACCATAAGCCGTCTCCAAAGGCGTTTCAGAGAGTACATCCAACCGGCCTCACAACCGCAGACCACGTGTTACCACACCAGCCCAGGACCTCCACATCCAGCATCTTCACCTCCAAGACCGTCTGAGACCAGCCACCCGGACAGCTGCTGCAACAATCGGTTTGCATAACCAAAGAATTTCTGCACAAACTGTCAGAAACCGTCTCAGGGAAGCTCATCTGCATGCTCATCGTCCTCATCGGGGTCTCGATCTGACTGCAGTTCGCCGTCGTAACCGACTTGAGTGGGCAAATGCTCACAGTCGATGACGTCTGGCACTTTGGAGAGGTGTTCTCTTCACGGATGAATCCTGGTTTTCACTGTACAGGGCAGATGGCAGACAGCGTGTGTGGCGTCGTGTGGGTGAGCGGTTTGCTGATGTCACCGTTGTGGATCGAGTGGCCCATGGTGGCGGTTGGGTTATGGTATGGGCAGGCATATGTTATGGACAATGAACACAGGTCCATTTTATTGATGACATTTTGAATGCACAGAGATACCGTGACGAGATCCTGAGGCCCATTGTTGTGCGATTCATCCACGACCATCACCTCATGTTGCAGCATGATACTGCACGGCCTCATGTTGCAAGGATCTGTACACAATTCCTGGAAGCTGAAAACATCCCAGTTCTTGCATGGCCAGCATACCCACCAGACATGTCACCCATTGAGCATGTTTGGGATGCTCTGGATCGGCGTATATGACAGCGTGTTCCAGGTAATGAAAATACACATCAATTAATGTTTTCAGATTTTTTTAAACAAATATTGTAGAAAAAAAATGTTGTACAGCTTTTGTGTATGCATCCGTTTAGACCCAAAGGTAAACTGTGGCTATACACGTGAAATTATGCTGTTTTTTGTTTGTTTGTTTTTAACATCTATTAGTTATATTTGTCTGAAATGACTTCTGCTACACACATTTTTTCCTTCCCACTGGGGATGCATTTTGTGTATAAATATGCTCACGCAGAAAAAAAAAATGTATGTCTTAATGTGTTTGTAGAGCAAAAGTTCATAGACCAAATAGTCTAAATTTGAAAAAGGAAAGAGGGTTTGGAAAAGAAAAAGTCCATATTTCACTATATTCACTAAAATATATTCATATTTTCATTATTTGTCAGTTTTAGTCATCACAATTAAATGAATTAAACATTTGAAATATATCAGTCTGTGTGTAATGAATGAATACAATATCCAACTTTCGCTTTTTGAATGGAATTACAGAAATAAATCAACTTTTTGATGATATTCTAATTATATGACCAGCACCTGTATTTTCTTGCATCAAACTGGGTTTTGCTGTTGTTCATAAAAAAATTCAAATAATTTCTCAATTTTAATTATTAAAAAGGGGGCTAATGAAGTAATAGCATGGTAAAAACATGGTAACATTCAAAACTTTAAAACCTGTATGCATTCACTTATTAATGAGAAGTTACTGATTATGGTTATAGTTGGAAAATATTAAGTTATGACTGTTATTTAGAATCAAGTAACTAAACTTTTTTAGGGGAAACAAATTAATTAAATTCCTTGTGATTCCTATCTCTAATTATGTGCATATGCATAATTTTATTTCTCCTTCACTGTAAAAAAAAAAAAAAGATCAATAAGTTATGACAACATATGTTTTTACATTACATTTTCAACTTTTTGTACAAGTAACAAAAGATTCAACTCATTCAAGTCAGTTTAATGTAGTTTAAGCTGAAATGACATCCACGTTATTTAGTGTAAGAAACACTGAAGTTGAAACCTCAATAAAAAGCACTATTGAATCTCCTGAGCCACAAAAGAGCAATATCTGAGCAAGAGGAGAGACGAGCAAAAAGAGGAATGAGTGTGGACTGGGAAAGAGAAGAGAGATGAGGGTGTAAGACACAGGAAAGATGGATGAAGAAATACAGTCAGCTGGACAGTAAGTACAGATAATAACACCACAAACTCTGTCTTTGCACAGATCGTGACAATCGGTCTCTCTGACCAGAGATAAGAGAATACACACTTCAGACTGCACAGTTTTTCTGCTGTCATAAAACTAAACTAAACATCCGCGCTACCTTCTTTTCTGATAGTTTCTTTGTAAATGTTTCTTCATTCTGGATGTGAAACTGTAGACACATGAAGAACAGCAGCACAGCATGAACTCGCGCCACATCAGCAAACTATACTGTATCTCACGCAGTGAGCTTCGGCTTTAAGAGGCACATTCTGCCACATGCACTCCATCATCTTACTTCATGCATACAGAAAATATGCGTGCTATGCACTCTATACTTATAGCACCAATAGTAAGAGTATATGATAGTATGCTATTATTAAACAAAGAAATCGGAGACTTAATTATGCATATGTACGTAAACATAATTATGAAATTGAAAACCCAGAAAATCAAAATGACATTGTTTGCTTGTCTAAATAGCATTTCTGGAAAGACCAGCCAAATATATGCATGGAGTCAATATCAGCGCTGGGTTGGCTGTTTTGCTTTCCTCTAAATATTTCATGTTCATAACCACCTCAATCTCCCCTATCTGAACCGACCTATTAAACTATTTATTTTTCATGTGCATTTGCTATTCAAATCAATTACAGACAACAGAAAAAATGCTCTTCATTCATCAGCTAAATTTCATGGAGCTCGTTAATATAATCAAAATGTATTATTGTTTAAGAAGCATTTTTCTACACGTTGAAAATCACTGTGATGCACGTAAGTGGCTTATTGCTTTAGATCACTATAGGATTGGCAAAAATAAGGGTAGATGATAATTGATTTATTATATTTTATAAAACTTATTAATATTTAATATTCTATTTTGAGATTGCATCTTGTTTAATCCAATTTGCACTATTTTATTATGAAATATTTTGCGCTACTTTTTTGCTATTCAAATGTTCCGCAATAAAACACTAAATTGAATTGAAATAGAAAGAGAGAGAGACAGAGAGAAAGAGATGTGGGGAGGTACAGAAAAAAGTGTGTGTGTGAGTGAGTGAGTGAGTGAGTGAGTGAGAGAGAGAGAGAGAGAGAGAGAGAGAGAGAGAGAGAGAGAGAGAGAGAGAGAGAGAGAGAGAGAGAGAGAGCGCACGCACGCACGCACGCACAAGCATTCGGGAATAAGGTGAATTGCATCGTGATTTCATCCAAGCGCAGCTGTGAGACACGCTGGAATCCAAGCAGGCTTATTTCTATTTGCAAACGTTTGTGTCCGAGTCTTTTCCTCTCAACATCATCCTCGTGCAATTCTTCAGTGTTTTCTCTTTCTGTGTCACTACATGAGTTGGATTTTAATACAGTGAAGCCTCATGGAATCAGATGCCGGACAGGTTTGTGCTCCTGCTGGATTAAAGCATCCTTCAGTCAGTTCAGCTCCGTGGACAGCGACTGAGCTCTGAGGTGAGACGACCAATGACAGCACTCATCTGTGTCCTCCACCTCTTCATCACATCATTTCACACGACACAAAACAGCACTTTTAACTAGTTGGCATATCACCAAACTAAACTAAAAGTAAGAGTACACGACAGTGGTTCTCAACTGGTTTTGTTTCAGGACTCAGATGTTACATTGCACATCACACTGAAAGAACAAAACATTTTCTTAAACATGTGAAAATGTCGATTTTGTACATGCACAAGTAGCCAAAATACACACAGAGCCAAAAATTGCATTAATACACACAAATGACAGATGAATTTGCACCAAAATATCATACACTGTAAAAAATGCTGGGTTGTTTCAGCCTATGCTAGAGTCAAATATAGACAAACCTAACCGTTTTTAACCATTTTTTAAACACAATGGTTAGGTTTATCCATATTTGACCAAAACATGAGTTGAAACAACCTAGCATTTTTTAAAGTGTAGAGTTCAATTGACCAATTACGAAAGATAATGCATTTATTTCCTTTTAACTGTTCTAACTGTGCACAATTGATTATATGGTAAGTTGCATTTTATTCAACTAGTTTCCCCCTGCGGTCTGTGACCCATCAGAACCGGATGAGATTCACCAGTATGAGAGATGGTTGGTATTACTCGTGTTTTGTGGTGTGTGTGTGTGGTCATTTCTGTCTGTATACGCTGCAGTAGTTTGTTGCTGCCGGCTTCTTAAGTTTATTACACACACATACGCAGCAGCCCCGAAAGGCTCTCTGGGTACTTTATGATATTACGCAGCCCAACGTTTGATTTATGAATCCTCAGTCTTGTGGAAACCACTGAGCCGGTGGTTCTCTTGGGAATGGCCCTGTTCCCCAACCCGCCTTGTGAATGCTACAAAGTTGCCTTTGAATACAATCTGTGATGGGTCTCGTTTCTCCCAAGGAATACGAGATACAGAGACCTTCACTAGTTTATTCCAGCAGGCGTTTATAATACGCAGGTTGACTGGAGAGGAGTTTTCTCATCTACAGTCTCCAAAACACACACTATACGGCCAAAAGTATGTGGCCTCTCCTCTTTTATTAATAGGTTTGGGTATTTCAGTAATTCCAGTGAAATCAAATATTGATGCTACACCATGCAGTGACATTATTTGCTTCCAATTGCATTGGAGTAATTTTGGGAGGATTGTTTTCTCTTTGGTTTCCTGACTATGGTGAGGATGAACTTGCACAAACCCAGACCTGAAGACACATTGAACTCCTCTGGGATGACCTGGAACAGCGAGCCAAACCCTATAGATTTGAGTTTGAGTTTATTCACAATACCACTTCAAGCATTACAATAATACAGTTAGTGGGTACAGAATCAATTGGGTATAGTGAATGGGTCTCCCAAAGAAGCTAAGAAAGCTTATAGGTGGGGGCCCATGAATTATGAAAGGGTATGAAAGATCCCTCAACAACAGTCTGATCTCACTGATGCTCTTGTGTCTTGTTGAATATTTACTTTCAAACACATTAATCCTTCTCTTCTGGGAAGGTTTTCCACTAGATATTGAAACGTATTGTAGGAATTTACGTCCATTTAGACACAATAGCATCAATAGCTGGGTTTCAATCCATATATTTTCATGAAAATTTGAGCATTAGGAGTTTTCATCATAGTTTATGCACGTCTTATTGAATAAAAGTTAGCAATTTTTAAATATAAAATGTATTGTAAGATTAAAGAAAGCTGAGGTGTTCAGTGTAAACGTACAGTAATTATGCATATGTACAAGAACTTAATAATGAAACTATTATAATAACCCAAAAGGATAGGCTGTTTTGTTTTCCTCTAAATATTTCTAAAGCAATTTGAAGTCATTTATTATATTTAGTAAAGGAGTCACAATGACTTCCCCAGTGGATGCAGCTTTCATTTCCATTTTTATTTTGTCCATCAGTTTCCTCAGAAGTGAGGATTTTGTTCTCTCAATACACATAGGATGGAAATGCTGCTTTATTTGAAAATATTTTCTGTGATATTTAGATGGCTCCCAACGGTTTACTCTGACACCAGAGTCAGTAAATCATTTTCATATAGACCTCACTTTGGGTCACTGTCTTGCCGGAACAGAAAAAGACCCTCGAAAAATGGTTGCTACGAAGTAGAATACACAAAATTCTCTAGCACAGTGTTTCTCAACCTCTCCTACAGGGACCCCCTGACAGGACATGTTTTTGTTTTCACCCTGAAATGGCACACCTGATTCAATTAATTAAAGGCTCAAAGGCTTAATGTGCAGCTGACTAATTGATTCAGGTGTGCCATTTCAGGGTGAAAACAAAAACATGTCCAGTCACGGGGTCATTGCAGGAGAGGTTGAGAAACACTGCTCTAGCATGTCATTGAATGGTGTAATATTAAAGGGTTAGTTCATACACAAATGAAATCTCTGTCATTAATTACTCTCCCTCATATCGTTCCAAACCCGTAAGACTTTCGTTCATCTTCAGGAACACAAATGAAGATCTTTTTGATGAAATCTGAGAGTTTTCTGTTCCTCCATTGACAGCTACACAACTACCACTTTGACACTTCAAAAAGTTCATAAAGAGATCGTAAAACTAATTCATATGAATTGAGAGGTTTACTCCAAATTTTCTGAAGAGACTTGACCACTTTATATGATGAACAGGTTTAACTGAGTCTTTTATACACATATAAACATTCATCAACTCACACAGAAATTAGAAAAATAATCAAACCTATAATTTAGAAGGGGCAGTTCACATATTTTTGGAGCAGAAATCATATCGTAGCTCACAAGCATATGGTGTCCATCACACATCTCATCATGAGATACTGACTTGAATCCAAGTAAGTTTAGTTGGTGTATCATCTCAGCCACCCTCACCAGAATTACTTTCCCAACTGCCGTAATATTATTATTTTTTTTACTAAAATAAGCTGTAGCAAGACCAGACAGATGCTTTTCTCATTTTTCACTGGCACTGAAAAAAAAATATGGAAGTGGAATAAACAGAGATCTTGCAAGATCGTTGTTTGTTTTGGAAGTATTAAAAAAAATCATACTTTTAAATTTATCTGGGATCGTATAATAATAAGGCGACTGTTTTGCACAGAAAAACAAAAGCAATTTTTCCCTGAGGATGAATTGTGCCTTTTCCAACTTCCCCAAATCGAAAGGAAATAAACTGTACAAATTGCCACATGAATGAACTGGTTCCAAGCCAGAATAGATGATTTTCTTGCAGCTTAGTTTAAATAGGTTTCGGTCTGAAGTGTGTGACAGATACATTCAGAATCTCTTTTATCAGCTTTATTGACATTGGCGAGTCCCACTGGTGGTTTATCTAGAGGCCAGTAATTGAATCGCTCCATTATGTGTTTGTTCATAAGCCGCTCTCAGAGGAAAAGGCTTTTGTATGTTCAGATATGACACCCTGTGATAATACTGCGTGAATGGCAATGAATTCATCTCTAATATAATAGGCTAAGAAATCAAAAATGATTGATGTTGCACAATGATTCGAAAGGCACAGGTTGTGACCACAAATACTGACACAAACAGACAGTCCAGTTAGAAACTACATTGCATAATGCAACATATGCACATTGTGCTGATAATGCATCTAGCTCAAGAAGTGAGCAAAAGCCAAAAGATCCATGAGGCCACAGAGAAGCTCATTTTATCTGATGGTACCAGACCAAAATTATCCCTAGTGCTGTTTTACAGCCGTGGACCAAAAATGGGTCACAATACCAGTCACAGGAGGGTTATGACCCATTTCAGTGGTGGACATCAGGGGGGAAAAACAGTAGTAAATGGAAACAGAACCATAGTTAGCATAGTAAAATAAAATAAACAATCTTATCAACTTTTAAAAGGAAGAAAAATCACATATAATAGTTAGTACGCCATGAGTCCAATCAAACTCTGGTCAAATTTCATACAGGTAGATGTCAACATGTCCTGTAAGCACAGACTGACACATATCCTCATCCTGAGCAAAAACACACAAGGTAAATACAGGTTTAAAGTGCTCCGATTATACTTTTTTGAATATCACCTTTCATGCAGTGTGTAATATGGCTGTATGTGAATGTAAAAGGTCTGCAAAGTTTTAAAGATCAAAGTGCATGACCAATAATCTCCTAAAATAAAGAATCGATTCTGAACTGCTGAAACGAGTCGTCAGTAATTCCAGTCTCACTTCCTGTTACATATTTGCATAATGAACAGCGTACAAACACTGTAGTTGTAAGTGAGACTGGAAGAGTTTGGTTTGTGTGTCGATATGTCGAGAAGACGCTTTTTTCAGGTCTGCAAATCCACTTTCCATAAAATTGATAAGGAAAAACAGACGGCATCATTCGTATCACTGTGTATCAAGCGCTGAGGAAGAGCTGAAATTCAGATATGGTTATGGACGTTTCGTTTCCGACAAGCGATGTAAGCGGTAGACCAATCACAACAGACTGGGCTGTCTAACCAATCAGAGCAGAGTAGACTCTCAGAAAGGAGGGATTTAGAGAGACCGAATCTTTGAACGAACCGGTTTCAGACTCTTTGAGAAACAAGAGGATGTGCAATGTTTATTATGAGAAAATTAAAGTGTTTTTTGACCATGGATGCATGTAAACCTGTTGTAGGAGACCGCTAAAACTAAATTTGGAACCTTTAAAATAATATAATCGGTGTTATTATAGGTGTTATAACACATGTGGTGTTTTTCAAAAGAAACCAACAGGATCTGCACACATCTTAGCAAATCGGCAGACAAAGAAATAAAGCAAATACAATACATAAAAAATAAAATAAATCATGTCAATAATTTTGAATCATGTTGGGTCAATGCCATTCAGTGTAATATTAATGAACTTAAATGTTTGATTTTGTTTGTTAGATTATTTGAAAGTTTGATTTAGATTTTTTTTATTTGTATTCACTTTAAATAATTTCAGTACAGTGCTGGTTCCCACTTATAGAGACAGATTTACTAACAGCTTGCACCAGTGCAAACCCTCTTTTGGGGTAAAAAAAAAAACTACTGTCAGGATTTACAAATTAGTGCTGAAAAGGGGATATTTTTGCGGCTGAGCTTATTGCATATGTAGAAGTTTCCCTTTTAAGACGCAGTATTTATGGGAGGAGAGTATTAAAATGAATCATGCAAGGTGATTTTCTAAGGTTTGCGCTTGTCAATTTACTGGTATTTGCGCCATTATTTACCGCCCAAAAGCGCATGTCTTAAATCAGACGCTAATTTGCGTTGCTCTTGGTAGATTATGGAAATCCGGCGGCGTCTGCGTTCTTTAATTTGAACTTTCCATTCCCATCTGTGCTTTTTTTGAATTGCACTCTCACGCTCCTAAAGCAAAACCAGTGTCTTACAGAAGCTGCAGTGGAATCAGTGGCTGGCTAATGCATGAGCAGAACGGTTCATAATGGATTCCAATCTGGCAACATCCTCGTGCTTGTCACTGCCTGGGGCGAGTCCAGCGCGAGGACGCTAATGGAACGGGCTCTTTTGATTATCCTGCTCAAACAAGCCGGAAATACTCTTCCCGTAGACCATCAGTGAGGAAACCAGGCTGACCATGAGTCGGTATTGATAGCACAGATCTAAACAGCACAGGGATTCATCGGTCTTGCATTTGCTTTCTGAAACGATGCAGTGGTGTTTGTTCAATCAGTGAGCATCAAGCTTTGACCTTGTTTGATGACATATACAAGCACTAACAATGACTTATGTCATTTAAAAAAAGAAGTCAGGTTTTATGCCACAACATAGAAGGCATAGCATGACATTCAGAGAATAATCATCACAATATATCAATGCTACACTGAAAAATAACGCAAGTTACTCCAAGTCAAATCAAGCCATGAGGGACATTAAATTCTTAGACACAATGCAACAGCAATATGATAAATGATGCCAATGTTCAATGAATTAAAATGATTAATGATCCCAATAAACACATCTTCTGCCAAATAAGTTAGTTCATTAGTTTTACTGTATCTGTTTATGGTTGACACGCAATGCAGTGAATGAATGTGTGGTCATATTGAGTATTTCACAATATGAATTTGGAGTCAGACGAGCTTTATAAGAAAATTAAAACATACAGCTGGTCATTAAAGCAAAATAAACCACAACAGGGAGAGCTGGAATCAAGATACAAAGCAAATATGACACTTACAGTAAGTCTACTGAACAAATAAGTCAATAATAAGACATATTTTCAACTCCAATTAATATTTTTATTTTATTATGTGAGAACAAAGAGAGTGTGGACTGAGTAATATGACAGACATGAAACTACCACTGTAATGAAGGTAGGGCTGCTCGATATTTATCAGAAAAAAAATGTAATCCTTAATTTTGATTTTGGGAATAAATAAAAATAATTTCATGGGACCCTAAATTAAAAGGTAGTTTAACAAATTAATTCTCAAGGTCTAACAAACATGTGAAATGAAATGAATATTATGTAGGAAATGATTTACCTGAGAAAAGTACTGAAAATCACAGTTGTACAATAAAAATATCGGATCATATAATGTCATGATTGACCAGACACACGTGACTGCTAAATTTGACTAAGGAATGAAGATTTTAAGATATTATGAACATCAACATCATGATTTTCTTTAAAGCAGCAATGTGTATTGTTAAAAGCGCAATATAATTCAATCAGAATCAGGCATTCCAGTCAGTAGAATCTACGATTCTTTGACTTTCTCTCAAGCTAAAGCTTTTATTCAGTGAGAACAGAGTTAGTAGAGCGTGCAGATCAGCATGTCATCACATCTGACATCTCTGCCAGCGTAGCAGGACGTCCTCCAGGGCCAGTGGCTCTTCTACAGGCACAGAGGAAAGCAGAACCCCACAGAGATGATGGCACCTGCTATCAGAGGGTTTCAGTCTGTGAGATGGTTCCACAGCGACCCAAATCTGCTTACGTGTATTTAAAGATTAGAAGCAGCCCTGCTGGAAGAGCTTGATAACTGCTGCTCCAATCCTGCACCTGCACTAAACCCGGCTCCCCAGTTACACACACGGGAGGCTTTTCCAGGTCAAGACAGCTGGACTCCTACATAAAGATGGCCTGAGCCGCTCAATTAGATTCATCTTCTTAATCTCAATACACTAGTAAAGTTTTGTTAGCGCATACTGGACTTCTGCAAACACAATGCTGTGCATGTCTTTTGCATTGCATTTAACCTTAGGTAACTCCAGAAGAACTGAAAGTAACTTTATAAACAAGCATTTACTAAATGACTATTTACACTGCATCTTTAAGTAAAAGCATATAAATGCCTCATTCATTCATTTATTCATTCAAGCAAAAAAAAAAAAAAAAAAGTATACATTTACATGTAGATCTAAATATTTTATATGTGCACCATTCAGAAAATAATTTGAAACCAGCAAACAGGAAGTGGAATTTGACTTTAAGGAAGTAGAAATAAAATGAATAAAATGTATTGGGATTAAAAAAAAATCATAGGTAGCCTACATTTTTAGCTGTAATTTAACTAGCAAAGTCTAATTAACTAGAAAAGTCAATACAAACTTTGAACGTTGGCCTTACAGAAAAAAGACAGACAGACAGAAATATATATAGGCCTATAGATTTACTATCAACCTTTACAATTACAACTAGGCCTAAACATCGAATCACAAGTAACTTCTGCCAAAAATGTGACTAAAATCCTTTGACTTGATGTTAGTACTTAGTAGACCATTACATTAAATGACGGACCAAGATCATAGAGACACCCTAACAACACCATAACAACCACCTAAAACACCCTAACAACCACCCACAATACCCTAATATCCACCCACAACACCCTAACAACCACCTACAACACCCTAACAACCACACACAACACCATAACATCCACCCAAAACACTCTAACAACCACCCACAACACCCTAACATCCACCCACAACACCCTAAGAACCACCTACAACACCCTAACAACCAAACACAACACGCTAACATCCACCCACAGCACCCTAACATCCACCCACAACACCCTAACATCCACCCACAACACCCTAACAACCACCCACAGCACCCTAACAACCACCTACAACACTAACATCCACCCACAACACCCTAGAATCATGGCAGCATGTTCTGCACAGGCAAACACCACTCACACTTAAAAAAACTAAAAGTATGGTTATATACAGAATACTTAGCATTTTAATTTGAGAACACTTGCAAAGAAACTCAATAATCAGTCAGGAAACTACAAGGCAGAAAACAAGAATAAGTAAACAGGTCACATTAATTCAAGAAGCCAAAGCGGAGGAAGATAATAGTGCAGAATGAAATGGCATCAGTCCTGCTGCTGGCACTGAGATAATGCTGCTTTATAGGAAAGAACGGCTACATCTCCCCCACTGTATTGACCCAGTGCACGATCGGGGAGATGGAAGCTCAGGCCCGGCAGGGAAAATGACCCACACCAATAAGGCTGTTTTCTGCATCTATGTGTGTAACGATTGTGCTTAATTACTCTGTGTGTTTGTGTGTGCGTGCTGTGGCCTGGAACAGCTGCGTGAAGGTTGGTTTGTGCTGTACTTTCTCTCTTTAAATACATTTTTCTTCATCACAGACGCTTACATGCAGTTTTCTATATTTAGAGGTGTTTTCTAAGTCAAGCATACCTACTACTGCTGCTTATATTTAGGGTCAATGATTTGTACAAACCGCTAGTGAATTTAGGCATCACAACATTATAATGTACAGTATAACAATAGATATTTTTTTTGATATTTGCTAATACATAAGTGTTATTTTTTTTAATTCCTCACTTTAAGCTGAAGCATATGGAAAAATTAGCATGCTGTGTTTACTAAAACTAAACAAATTGGTAAAAATTGTTGCCTTGGAAACTAACTGAAACAAATAAATCTGAAATAAAAATAAATTAAAGCTAAACAGAAAAAAAATACAAATGGCAGAAGCACATAATTACTAAACTTGAAATAAAACAAATTAAAGCTCCAGTAGGTAGCTTTTGTAAACAAATATTTGTTAAAACTGTCATTATGTCCTCACAGTAGAATATGAGACAGATAATCTGTGGAAAAAATCAAGCTCCTCTGGCTCCTCCCTGTGGTCCTATTGCCATTTGCAGAAATACACCGCTCCTGGTCAGAAACAACCAATCAGAGCCAGGAGGAATGTCTTAGCAGTGTCAATCACGCTCGTGTACGCGCTGATCACCCCTCTCTTGCACAGCGCGAGCGCGTACTGTCGTTCGTGACTCTCCTGTTCGAACTCGTTCATCCAAATGAACGAATCTTTCATTTGGTTTTTCGTCCCTATTAGTGAATGTTCCATAACTGTTTATAATCTGCCGTCATCGTTGGTCCTGTTTACTAGCCTGCGCGTTCACGGCAGGCTCCGCTGTGGGGGAGGAGCTGTGGAGGGAGGGCTGTAGCGCAGCAGAGAGCAAGGGGGTTGGACCTGGAAGTTGTGCTTGTTCAAATTTTCAGGCTAAGTCAACATTTTCTCAAAACTCCCTACTGCAACTTTAAATGAAAACTGAAAATATAAAAAGAATCTAATTTAAAGTATTAATAGTATTTATTAATACAATATAAAAGACTATGAAAGTAAATAAATACAGCTTAAATAAATAAAAATGTATGTGATTAATAAGTCATAGCAACATGTTCAATACTTTTCCTCATCAAAATATTTTAAGCAACTTAAAATTTTTATAAGAGTGTCAACTCAAGTTGAGATTAAACTCAAGTCACTTTCATATAACTTAAGTTGAAACGACTTGTACAGCCAATTTGATTATACTTAATTTCTGCATTATCCTTCGTATACTTCATTATACAGGCAGCAGCTGAACTTAATTCTTTAAGCTAAAATAGGTGTGTGTGTGGGGGGGGGTTGGTTACATAGCAACATATTTAACTTTTGTATTTTTGCACAGGAAAACACCACTGATATTTTCTCAAAACAATGTAAAGTTCTACTTCTCCCTTTCATTCTGCAATTCTGCCCATTTTTCTCTTTCAGTTTCTTTCGCTCTCAAATGAACTACAATCCCATACCGACATAATGGCTTCTATTTAAATCAAACTGGCATCTGTGATCAATGGGAGGTCAAACGTCCACCAGAGTCTCTGATGAGCAGCCACTGAAGTCAGTGCAGCCGTCTCACATTTCTGTGAGCTTTACATATACAAAGAGTAAAACTCTCACATTAAAGCAGCACCAGAAACATATACAGCAAAAATGACTGGGCTGTTTGGAATTGCATACTAGCATATTACTGCTTATAAAACTGAACCCTGCAGTGAAATGTGCAGGGTTCAATCTGATTTATGTGACGATCGGCAGCTGTAGTGCCCTCGAAAGCCTCTGGAGGACACTCTCTCTTTATGTTATGTTTCATTATGGACTCATTATGTTTATTATGTTCAGGTGTGTTTTATTAAGCTGATTAAGTTTTCCTGTCTTAAGCCCGTGTTTTCCCTGTGTTCAGTGCGAAGTATTGTATAGCGTAAGCGTACCATTCCCGAGCATTATTCTCTGATTCTAGTTCTTTGTGTTTCCCTGGACTTTTGACCTTAGCCTGTTATCTGGACTCTGTTTATGAACCTGTGCTGCCTGCCTCGACTTTTGCCTGTTTGACTTCGATTCTGATGTTTTTGTATATAAAAGTATATAAATGATTCTGGTTCTCCTCATATGGGGGTCACAGTCATTCTCCTCCGGGTGAAACATGCCAAACACCTCCAATGTAACTTCTTTTCCCTCTCTCTCTTTTTTCATTAAAATCAATGTACAAATTTTTTGATCAATAATATTTTTTATGTAATATTTTGCAGTTTGAGATGTAATTAATATTTATGCAATAATAATGATCCATTAATTTCCACAATTTTTGCAATACAATACTTTTTTTTTTTTTTTTACTATTATTATTATTATTTGTTTTCAATTAACCCCTTCATTGCTGTGTTTTTTTCGCTATTGTGGATGATTTGTAGATTGTAGAACAAAAATATGTTCTGTATTCTAAAACTTTGTTTTAAATTCCCATTCAGGCCATTTTTGACTGCGAGGAGTAAAAGTATGACTGTGTGTGAGTGTGCGCGCGTGTGCGTGTGTGTGTGTGTGTGTGTGTGTGTGTGTGTGTGTGTGTGTGTGTGTGTGTGTGTGTGGCTGATTCACATAGCAGGTGCCACAAAAGTCACAAAGTGTCATGCCATTCTGATTAAGTAAAATTGGATAAAAAAAAATGTATTTTCACAAAGATGCTGTAATGTAATGCTACTCCCTTGAACTACACATGAACTGTGTGGTCATGTGATAGTGTAGCATGCTGAAATATGTATCATTGCATTATGTTCACATTTCACATAGTGCACATGCACATTTACATTTATTCATTTGGCAGAAGCATTTATCCTATGAGTCAGAAGCACTGCATGCAGTTTACCAACAATATTTACAATACAAAATGCCAATTTTCAATCGTAATCTAGAGGAATATGTTGGCATGTCAGATGACGCAAATCAATAGATTTTCTGAAAGTCGGTTGTTTACATCTTCAGGAATAGTGATAGTTCTTTGCAAGTATTTTAGCATTGAAATATTACACATGGCATCTTTAATCTCCTGCTCTACATATCCAGTTAAACACACGCAGGAAGTGGTAGAGTAGAGCTGATGGATTGGAGACCTTCGTTTCCTCATGGCACACAGTAATTAGTCGTGTGATGTGAAATCAATCAGCTCAAGTGGTGAGCCCAGCAGATACACCTCCTAAAACACACACGCACACTAATGCCTCGCTCACTACTGCCTACATAGACAGCTGTCTTCTAAAGCCTTGTTTATACTCGACGCGTCCGCAAGAGCGCGAAGGTGCGCGCGGCAAAATGACGTAATTGCGGTGTGGGCGGTCGTGCGCGTTGGGTGCGCAAGACCCCATTTCGCCTGGCGGTGTGCACGGCACTTTTTGTAACATCGCGCGCGGCGCCGCATCCGAAGATGAACGACTTCGAGCCGAATCTGGCAGAACTGGTACGTCTGCACCAGCATGTTTATGATCCTTCTATACACAGAGACATTTGCATTGATGGGCGACCATAAAAGCCTCTCATTTTGTGAATAGGAAGACATTTGCATTAAGCACCCAGTTTGCACTTGTCTAAAGTAACTGCTTACATTTACAAAATAAGCCTACAATAGCAGAAGTAAGCCCTGCTGATTAAATTAAGGTTTAAACAATCTTCAATAAGGCTTCAGTTGTTTAACTAGTTTGTACAAAAAAGTATAATAAACCTACTGCATTTATTACTCTTTTAATATGGATCAGCTATTAATAAACTACTAATAAACGGCAAACTACTTCTTCACTGCTGATTCCTGGTGGTTTAGAGGAGAATTACTCCGAGTCGCCCCCTGTCGTTTCACAGAATAGCACAACGGCGAGCGCGTCAAGCATAAACGCCTCGTCCGTTTGGAGAGGTGCGGGCGCAGTCAGCGGAGACTCGCGCTTGTGCGGACGCGTCGAGTATAAACAAGGCTTCAGGGAGCATATGACTGAAATAAACCCTCATAAACAACTGATTTGTAGCACTCAATAAAGGCGTTACATAACTCTGCATGTGTTATTTTACTATCACTGAGATACTATTATAGTTTTTTTTATACTTTTTATTTTTTTATTCCCATTTTATTTGTTTTTTAATACATCATGAAAATGAAGAATACAGCTTTGTCAACTGCTGAAATAAAGGGCCGTATCATACAGCTGGTGCAATGCAGCGCCAGCGAGGCGCAAGTGTGTTTTGCTAGTTTCAGCCTGACGCAGTTTTCATTGTCAAGTCCTGCGCCACGTTGTTTAAATAGCATTTGCGTGCATCTGTTCTCCCATGGACTACTGGTCTGAAAACGAGGTGTGTTCAGGCGCATTGATGGCGCATTGCTATTTTGAGGCAAATTAAATAGACTGAGCCATTGACCAACTGAAACCTGGTCTAAAGTCAATGGCGCAATATTTTTTTGTTATTTAAAGAGCGTGTTAGAAATATGTGCCTACAGACGGGTCCACAACGCGCTTACACTCTGCTTATTACACACACACTCTGCTTATTACACACACAGAGACGCGTAGCAGCACACAAACATGCCAAACGGGTCCAAAATGTTTCAGTTTTTTGATATAGACGTAAGTGTTATGGTGGGACAGATACAAGAGGCGTGCGGATCCATGTGCAGAGCTTTTAATCAGTGAGATGCGTTCAAAACAGGCAGAGACTTAATCATGAACAAACAGGCAAAGATCAGAACCAGCAAAAACAACCGTGAAGACTGGGCCAAAACGTAGTACAAAACCAAGCAAATGATCAGGACAGGCAGCAAATACTCATAGTCGGAAGGCTAAGCAGAGGTATCAGAGGCAGGCAGCAGACAGGGAGATATCCAAAACAGAAAAGTCACAAGACGAGCAGGCAGACACAGAAATGAACACTCAGTAAGGTTTCACAATAGTTAAACAATACTCCACAACCAGAGAGCTCATGTATCAGTGATTTATAGTCCCTGATATTGACTACAGGTGTGGAAATAATCAAAGCCATGGAGTATGGGAAATGTAGTCCAAAGTAACCTGTAACTGTGTGCGCAGTGAACTGTGTGCGCAGTGAAAAAGTCTTAATTGTGGACAGGTAACCTCTAGTGGTGATAGGATGGAAACAGCAGGCCTAGAATGTGTCACAGAGCCCCCCTCCTAGGAGCGGCTTCCAGACGCTCCTAAAACAATATAATCCAGGTGGGAGGTGGAGCGGAGGCGGATCCGGGGGTGGGATGGAGGGCCAGGGCAGAGCAGGCTGCGGGGGCGTCCAGGGCGGAGCAGGCTGCGGAGGCGTCCAGGGCGGAGCAGGCTGCGGAGGCGTCCAGGGCAGAGCAGGTTGCGGAGGCGTCCAGGGCGGAGCAGGCTGCGGAGGCGTCCAGGGCGGAGCAGGCTGCGGAGGCGTCCCTTCGGGTAGATCAGGCGGCTTTGGTTCGACAGATGCAGTGCGAACAGCCTCTGCAGACATGAGGTGAAGCTCAAGCTGTACTTTGGTCCACCAGAGCTCATCAGCAGACCACAACGGAGGCTCAGCTGGATCAGGGACCCCTGGCAAAGACTGAAACCTAAGAAAAACTGGGAGATAAAACATAAACAGTGTATTCACAGCCCGTCGAGTCGAGGCCGGCAAAGCAACGGGTTCAATCAGAATCTCTGTGGAAGTGTCTGAATCAGCATAAAATTCAAAATCAGATTCATGAATGGAAACTAGGCAAATAGGCAGTTCAGAAAACTCAGGGATAGAAATGGAATAATCAGATAATTCATTTGTGGCCACTTTAGTCACGACAAGGCTACTAGAGCCGTCAGGAAATTCTTCCATAGTGTCTTGGGTCATGACAGGGTTAACAGGCCAAAGACTAAGTTCCGTCATGATCTCTGTGGTCGGATCAAGGCCGAGCAGGAGTTCGCTAATAGTCTCCTCGGTCGGTTTAGAACAGGACGAGAGTTCATTGACAGGAAGATGATCACATGAATATCCAGGACTGGCTTCTACAATTGGGTCAGAACAGGGCCAAAGTCCATAATTGTCCTTCCTGGCTAGTTCAGGACGGTACCATAATTCATTGTTAGTCTGCTTGGCTGGTGCTGAACAAGATGGTAGTTGAAAGATTGCCTCCGTATCCAGGTCAACGCAGGAGGAAAGTTCATTACCAGCCTCTAAGGCAGTTTCAGGGCAGGAAAACAAGGGTTCAGAAATGATCTTCATGACTAGTTTAGGACAAGGCAAAATTTCATAATCGGCCTCCCTGACCAATTCAAAACTGGACCAAAGTTCATCCCTAAAAGTCATCACCGCGCCAGGAGCTGAAACGAGTGCCACAACCTCTGGATATTCAGCGGTGGTGTACGTGGCCCAGAAACACCATAAAGCGAGCCCCATTACAGGGAGAGTGGCCGACAGGATAACCTCAGGAGTAGAAGGGCCAGAATGAGTTGCTTTGGGAATCTCAGCTGTGCGTACTGACACCAGTGGTGGATCCTCCACGCTGGATGCCAACCTCTGGCGCTTGATGACGGTCTCCCCTGACAGATTAGAGGAGGGTTGCGGTACGACAACCACAACAAGACGTGGCTCTGAAGTGGCAGACCTGACGTGGGTAGGCTCTGGAAGGTCTGCTGAGACGACACGAGGCTCTGGAAGGTCTGCTGAGACGACACGGGGCTCTGGAAGGTCTGCTGAGACGACACGAGGCTCTGGAAGGTCTGCCGAGACGACACAAGGCTCTGGAAGGTCTGCCGAGACGACACGAGGCTCTGGAAGGTCTGCCGAGACGACACGAGGCTCTGGAAGGTCTGCCGAGACGACACGAGGCTCTGGATGGTCTGCCGAGACGACACGAGGCTCTGGAAGGTCTGCCGAGACGACACGAAGCTCTGGAAGGTCTGCCGAGACGACACGAGGCTCTGGAAGGTCTGCCGAGACGACACGAGGCTCTGGAAGGTCTGCCGAGACGACACGAGGCTCACCTGTAAGTAAATAGTTGTCGATTCCCAAAATTGACTTTGAACTTAGCCATACTATTGCTCATACTTGGGGTTAGTGATCTAAACAAACCCTACGCATAAAACTCACTCGGACTTACATTGAAGGAAGGGCCGAGCCATTTCTAGAGAGCAGAATATCTAAGAGACATGTGTGGTGTGTGAGAAAGCATCTGTCTGGTTCTGCTGCTGTGTGTGTGCACACACCACACACTCACACTCACTCATACCACACCAAACACACACACACATACCCACAAACCACACACATACCCACAAACCACACACACACTCACACTCACACCACAAACTCACACCACACACACACACACACACACACACACACACACAAACACACACACACACATTAAATATGTGTGTGTTACCATTACTTAAATATGTGTGTGTGTGTGTGTGTGTGTGTGTGTGTGTGTGTGTGTGTGTGTGTGTGTGTGTGTGTGCGTGTGTATGTGTGTGTGTGTGTGTGTGCGCGCACATATCTTATCCTCAATTGTTATTGATTTTATCTTTCCAATTACTGAGTCCTCCGGCTGAACGAGAAACAGGAAAACAGTGGCAAGAGGTGAAGAGCATGAGCTTTTCTGTGCTGAAGGAACACAAGCACATAGAAACACCATGAGTTCAGCAGTCAGGAGGAAATTCACTCAGAATAAACTGCACCTGCTGAAAGCATTCTTATTTGAATGTTTTTTTTAAGCACCTGATTTAAATTTACCCCTAAATTTACCCTAATGAACAGTGTGAAATTCGTTTCTATCTATCTATCTATCTATCTATCTATCTATCTATCTATCTATCTATCTATCTATCTATCTATCTATCTATCTATCTATCAAATAATGACATTCCTCATATTTCCTTACTATGTAGTACTGTATGTAATGTGGGTGAAATGAGTAGCATGACCGCATATACAGTATTCAATAAACAAAAGCTGGAAAATACCCATATGTACATCAGACAGACACTTTGCTTTTAGAGCAATGCCAACATGATGGATGTAGTATGTCCAGATTGCATTGATAATAAATATGCATTCACTACTGTTCAAAGGTTTGGGGTCAGTAAGAGTTTTTTGGTAACACTTTATTTTACAGTGTCCTTGTTACATGTTACATATGTTTGTATGTTTGTATGTACCTACCATAGTAATAACAGTAAATAATGCATAATTACATACAACTAACCCTCAACCAAATCCTAATCCTACCCTAACCCTATAGTAAGTACATCAAATTAATATTACTCAGTACTTAAATGTATAATTACACTGTAACAATGACACCTTAAAATAAAGTGTAACCGTTTTTTTTTTTTTTTTTTGTAAAAAGTTATATACAACTTATCTTGGCGAAAGCCGAGTACAAATCAGCATGAAGTTTTAACATCTACTCTCGTGTAATGGAAATCATGAAGATCTGGATACGTCCAGTGACTGCGGTGAATAGTGCTGCTGGCAACAAGGGAAAGACCTTGTGACAGCCTGGAGAGACAGCTGACAGGAGGAAAGAGACCCCAATGGGGCTGGCAAGGGTTAGCTACCCTTGTCGGCAGTATCCAGCTCCGTGTTTACAGGATGCTGGAGACACCCGCCCAAGGCTTCTGAGAAATTAAAGAGAAAAATACCCCTAGAGTCTGCGAGAGCGGGGGCGGAAGATGACTCAATGTTGGACAACATGGTTAACGACTTTGGAATGGAAACGGATATGAGTATGGAGAGTAAGACTAGTCCAAGATCAGCAGTTAGTAAAGTCATTGAACTCCAAGTTTGTGTCTGTGGCTGGAGCAAGGCGACAACGGTCAGGGGTTTGAAGGTTCATCAAGGGAAAATGAAATGCTTGAGGGAGAAGGGACAAGGGCCTCGCATTGATCAGTACTTCTTACGAAGTCAGTCAAGACAGTCGAATGAAATCCAGCGACAGGAAGCAAACCACAGCTCGCAGGATATCAGCACCCCTGTCATATAGGAGAGGAGGGCTTGCACAGTTAGTGATGAACATATTCATACTTGTGAACCCGGTCAGACTAACCAGCATAAGAGAGAAAAGAACCTCAACGGGCATAGGCCTGGAGTTAGATGGCCAAGAGCTTGTGAGAAAACTGCATGGGACACGGTAAACACAGATCTATGCTTTGCATTGGAAAGATTAACTGGTACAGTTGAAAAGAAGCTGGATAAATTTGGGGACATCATTTACGCATATGGAAGTGAGAGGTTTGGTGTGGAAAAAAGGAAGGAAAAAGTACAGACTACTCCTGGAATGTCTAGACGGCAGCAGAAAATTGAATGGTTAGTTAGAGAAAGGAGACAGCTGAGGAAGCAATGGAAAAGAGCAGAACAAAGTCAGAATGAGGGACTCAATCTCTTACAAAGGGCCATAAAAGATAAGCTGGCAACACTTTACTCAGAGCTGAGCGTCTACGGAAACGCTACAAAAAGAAGGAACGTGTGAGGGCTAATTTCTATAAAGACCCATTCAAATTTGTAAAGAAGTTATTCACCAGGGAGAAGAATGGCACTTTAAAAGCATCTAGGGTTGAGCTAGAGAGATATTTGGAGGAAACGCATACAGATGCAAAAAGGCATGAGCCTATGTCAATTCCATCAGACATAGCACCTATCAACCCACCAGAATACCAAATGGAGGTCTGTGCACCTAAGTGGAAAGAGGTAGAGCAGGCTGTGAGAAAGGCAAGGGCTTCATCATCTCCAGGGCCTAATGGAGTTCCGTACAGAGTGTACAAGAGTGCTTCAGGAGTTCTGCAAATTCTGTGGAAATTGATAAAAGTGGCATGGGAAAAACAGGTTGTACCTAGAGCATGGCGCAGAGCAGGTGGAGTCTTTATACCTAAAGAAAAAGATGCTACAAGCATCAGTCAGTTTCGTCCTATTTCACTATTAAACGTTGAAGGTAAGATTTTCTTCAGCATTATTGCCCAGAGATTGTCCACCTACCTATTAAAGAATGGCTTCATTGACACTTCAGCTCAAAAAGCGGGCATTCCAGGGTTCTCAGGATGCTTAGAACACAACAATGTTATCTGGCAACGAATTCAGTCAGCAAAAAAGGAGAGGAAGGAGCTCCATGTGACATTCCTGGATTTGGCTAATGCATATGGTTCAGTCCCACATGAGCTTCTTTGGGCAGCATTTGATTTTTTCAGAGTACCAATGTCAATAACAAATTTAGTGAAAGCCTATTTTGGAGATTTGCAATTTAGTTTCTCAACTCCAAAATTCAGCACGGCAATGCTTAGAGGTTGGAATAATGGCAGGATGCACCATTTCTCCCCTGGCTTTTACCATGGCAATGGAAGTAATCATTAGGGCATCAAGATGGGTAGTAGGAGGAGAGCGCTTGGCTTCTGGGATGCGACTACCACCAATCAGAGCATACATGGATGACATGACAACCATGACTACAACAGTAGCCTGCACTAATCGGTTATTGGGGAAGTTAACAGATAATATTGAATGGGCACGAATGCAATTTAAGCCCTCTAAATCAAGGAGCATCTCGATAGTTAAAGGAAAGGTAGTAGATAAAACATTCTTCATTAATGGTGAGGCAATACCAACAGTTTCTGAGAAGCCAGTGAAGAGTCTTGAGAGATGGTACAATGGGGATCTAAAGGACACAGTTCGAGTGGGAGAAGTTAGACGACAAGCAGTGGAAGGGTTGAAGAGCATAAACAGCTGTGCTCTACCAGGCAAACTAAAACTCTGGTGCTTTCAGTTTGGTCTACTGCCAAGGTTGCTGTGGCCACTGACTGTGTACAAGGTTTCTTTGACAACAGTGGATAAGCTGGAAGCGTTAATAAGTTCATATATCAGGAAATGGTTGGGAGTTCCACGCTGCCTCAGCAGAGTGGGACTTTATAGTAAAGGAGTATTGCAGCTGCCAGTCTCTGCTTTAACCGAGGAGTTTAAGTGTGCCAAGGTCAGACTGGAAATGACTTTAGCAGAGTCACGCGACAAATGTGTAAGGGAGACAGCCCCTGTGGTAAAAACTGGTAGAAAGTGGTCAGCAAAGAAATCTGTAGTAGAGGGAAAGGCTGACCTTCAAATTGGGGATATCGTGGGACAGGTACAGCATGGAAGAGGGGGTTTTGGGCTCAGTTTAGCTCCTCCTAAATGGCACAAGGCAGGCCCAGCTCAAAGGAGGAAGCTGGTAGTCAACGAGGTGCGAAAGCAGGAGGAGAGGATGAGATGTCTAAAGGCCATTTCCCAGGCCAAGTAGGGAGAGTGGATGAGATGGGAGAGTGTGGAACAATGCAAAATGGGCTGGCAAGACCTTTGGTCAATGGAAGAGAGTAGGATCAGTTTCCTTATTAGGTCAACATATGATGTTCTCCCATCACCGCAGAACCTAAACCTCTGGGTAGGAGAGGATCCCTCTTGTCCTTTGTGTTCATCACCTGCCACATTAAGGCACATTTTGACAGGATGTAAGGTGGCTCTTAGCCAGGGTCGGTTTACTTGGCGCCATGACCAAGTATTGCGATGGTTGGCTTTAGCATTGGAAGGCAAGCGTAGTATGACCAATAAGTTGCCGCCTGTTCTAGCAAAACATTACACGCAGAAGACAATATTCCTCCGCCCAGGCGAGCAACCACCAAGAAAAGGTGCTAACACCAATTCTCGCCCAGGACAACTGGAAGCTGCTAGGGATTGGAAGATGCTGGCTGATCTTGATCAACGGCTTATTTTTCCACCTGAGATTGCCACCACTAACCTACGACCAGATATTGTTTTGTGGTCTGGATCAGCATGCATTGTTCAACTGATAGAGTTAACAGTGCCATGGGAGGATGCGGTAGATGAGGCATATGAGAAGAAGAAACGTCTCAGGTTACTATTGTAACCATAGTTCCCTGAGAACAGGGAACGAGACGATGCGTCGATCGACGCCATGGGAACGCCCCCAGCGTGACTGCGTCTGAAGCATCTATGTCAACTAGTCCAATGGAAAGAATGAGCGTCACGGGCGGGTGACGTCATGACCAGGAAATGATAAAAGCACATCCGGTGCAAACCGGCATTAGCTTCGAAAATTGCCGAAGCAAGCCGATCACAGGGATGCAGGAAGTATGGCAGGGTGACGCATCGTCTCGTTCCCTGTTCTCAGGGAACTATGGTTACAATAGTAACCTGAGACGTTCCCTTACGAAGGGAACTCAACGATGCGTCGATCGACGCCATGGGAACGAGAATACCCAAAGCGCCAGAATTCCAAGTACCTGAGTGTTAGTCTGTTGTAACTAAGCACTAAGCACCTGAGAACCTGGGGCAGCATCCAGGTCTAAACTGTAAAATCTAACGAATGTGAGCGGAGAGGACCAGCCCGCCGCATCACAGACGTCCCGAAGAGAAACCCCATATAGTAAGGCTTTAGAAGCCGCCATACTCCTAGTAGAGTGAGCTCGGACCACCAAAGGACATGGCTGGTCCGAGTACTCGTATGCAAGTGAAATAGCCTCAACTATCCACCTACTGACCGTCTGTTTAGAAGCAGGAAGACCCTTCTTAGGTGATCCGAAGCAAATCAGTAATTGGTCGGACTTCCTAAATGAAGAAGTCCGATGCACATAAGTGTCCAGTGCTCGCACTGGACACAAGAGGTTCAGTCTTTCCTGGTCTGCAGATGCAAAAGGAGGAGGACAGAAAGCCTGCAGCACAATAGGCCTCGGAGTCAAGGTCGGCACCTTAGGGACGTACCCCTGTTTTGGATATAAGAATGCCTTGACCATCCCCGGTGCAAACTCAAGGCAAGTGGGGGAAACCGAAAGGGCCTGAAGGTCTCCAACTCTCTTAAGGGACGAAATAGCTAGCAGAAAGATAGTCTTAAAGGTAAGAAACTTATCTGAAACCGAATCTAAGGGCTCAAATGGAGCCCTAGAAAGGCCTTCTAGTACTATAGCAAGATCCCAAGCTGGCACCCTAGTGCGAGTTGCAGGCCTCAGCCTTAAAGTGCCACGAAGGAAACGTGTAACCAGGGGGTCTCGACCCAACGATGTACCCCCCACCAGGGCGTGGTAAGCCGCAATGGCCGCCACGTAGACTTTGAGCGTGGAAGGACATAGGCCTGACGTAAAGCGCTCCTGCAGGAACTCGAGTACTGTGTTCACAGAACAGTTAACTGGATCCCACTGATGTTGGTAACACCATAAAGAGAAAACTCTCCATTTAAGCGCATATAGTTTCCTAGTAGCTGGGGCTCTGGAGCTTAGAATGGTCTCAGCAGCCTCGGCTGAAAGACCACTCTCTATGAGTTGGGCCCCCTCAGAGGCCAAACCCACAGGTTCCAAATCTCTGGTCGAGGGTGAAATATTGTGCCCCCGGCCTGAGACAGAAGGTCTCTCCTGATCGGGATCTCGAAGGGAGGACCATCTAGGAGATGGATCAGGTCCGAAAACCAGATCCGACTTGGCCAGCGTGGTGCTACTAGCAGTAGGCTTATTCCATACCGGCGGACTCGCTCCAGAACTCCTGGGAGCAGAGCAACAGGGGGAAAGGCGTACAGACGTAGCCTCGGCCACGTCTGCACCATAGCATCCAGCCCCAGAGGGGCTGGGTGAGTAAGGGAGAACCACAGAGGACAGTGCGTCGTATTCTGAGACGCAAACAGATCCACTTGTGCTTGGCCGTAAAACTCCCAGATTTTCTCCACCACCTCGGGGTGGAGTCTCCAGTCCCCTGGCCTCAGCTCCTGCCTCGACAGGATGTCTGCTCCTATATTCTGGACCCCAGGAATATACACTGCCCTCAGAGAGAGTACCTTCCCCAGAGACCACAGGAGGATCTGGTGCGCCAGTTTGCAAAGCAGACGCGAACGCAGGCCCCCCTGACGGTTCAGATAAGAGACCACTGATGTGTTGTCTGTTCGTACGAGCACATGATGGCCCCTCAGGTCTGGGAGGAACTGCCTCAACGCATTGAAGACAGCCATCATCTCCAGGCAATTTATGTGCCACGAGAGATGATGACTCTTCCACAGACCCTGAACCGAGCGGCCTTCCATTACCGCTCCCCAGCCGGTGAGGGAAGCATCTGTCGAGATAGTAACTCGATGGCAAAGAGCTCCCAACACCGGACCTTGGGTTAAGAACCAGTGCTCCCTCCATATAACTAAGGCACGAAGGCAACGCCGCGTGACCTTGATCATACGAAGTGGGTTTCCCCTCGGGGAGAACCCTCTGGTCCTGAGCCACCACTGTAAAGGCCTCATGTACAGCAGGCCAAAAGGTATCACGTTGGACGCTGCTGCCAAAAGACCCAACAGTTTCTCGAACTGTTTTACAGTGCGTGACTGGCCTAGCTTCAGCTCTTTTGTGGCTGACAGGATAGCAGCTACACGAACGGGCGATAGGATGGCCCGCATTGTCACTGAATCCCATACCACACCAAGGAAAGTGGTTCTCTGTACTGGAGAAAGCACACTCTTCTTGGCATTGAGCCTCAACCCCAACATCTGCATATGAGCGAGAACGACACCTCGGTGCCGAACCGCCAACTGCTCTGATTCCGCTAGAATCAGCCAGTCGTCCATGTAGTTCAGAATACGTATGCCCTGAAGCCTGAGAGGGGCTAACTCTGCATCCACACATTTCGTGAACGTGCGGGGTGATAAAGCTAGACCGAACGGAAGAACCCGATATTGGTATTCTTTGCCCCCGAAAGAAAACCTTAGGAACTTCCTGTGCTGAGGGAGGATGGAGATATGGAAGTAGGCGTCCTTCAGATCTATCGTGACAAACCAGTCCTCGGATCTGATTTGAGTCACGATCTGTTTGAGTGTCAGCATTTTGAACTTTAGTTTCTGAACTGACCGATTTAACAAACGAAGATCTAAAATAGGACGCAACCCTCCATCCTTTTTTGGAACAATGAAATAACGGCTGTAAAAACCCGACTCTCGGTCGGGTGAGTACACCTGTTCTATAGCTTCTTTCGCTAACAGGGCCTTTACCTCTTGCTCCATTACCAGAGCCTGCTCGGGATGCACCACTGTGGGCAACACCCCGTTGTAACGAGGAGGACGAGAACCAAACTGGATTCTGTATCCTTTTTCTACAATCTGCAGGACCCAACGAGAAATATTCGGCAGAAGCTTCCACGCTGCCAGAAAATTTACTAAGGGAACCAGCCTCTCGAGGCTGGTCTCTGGTGTTACTGAGACAGCTAATTCTGGAGCCTGAAACATCATGGCAGGAACTACCTGAACTGGCTGCTCTAACGCCCCCCTCAGAGGGCGTGGAACCGATGCTGTGCCGCAGCATAGCATCAGCGACTCGCTGGAGACCGCTGCGCCCTGAAGCACCAAGGGTGGCAGGGTTGGCAGAACGGTCTCGTGAGGACCCCGAAATGGAACGGGCACCGTATAATGAGGTGTACACCGCTCTACTTCGGTCGGGGCTGTCCTCACAGGCCTGACGCATGAACATCAGGACCTTTTTTTTTTTCTGAGCCGAAGTCTTCTTCGCCTGAAGAACGGTCCTCAGATCCGGCTTCGACTTAGAAGACTTCGGCTGAGAGGGTTGCGTCTGTCTCCAGTGTCTACGTGGAGGTGCACGAGACGCAACACTCTCTTTCTGTTGCACATGATATGATGAGCTCGACGGCTGGGGCTGCTCACGCCCAGCAGCCCCAGGGGGCTGGACACGGCGAGGGATAAACTTTTTAAAAACGTCAGCTTGCTTCTTAGACTCCTGAAATCGCTCGACGACCGCGTGGACTGCGTCGCCAAAGAGACCAGAAGGTTCAAGCGGAGCATCTAATAAAAAAGCTCGATCTTTTTCTTTAATCTCTGACAGATTTAACCATAAATGTCTCTCAGTAGCTACCAAGGCTGCCATAGACCGCCCAATTGCTCTGGCGGTCTCCTTAGTAGCCCTGAGAGAAAGATCGGTAGCACGACGAAGTTCTTGAATATCGTCATGAGAAATTCCCTCACTACTATCCAGATCCCCCAGCAGGTCAGCTTGATACGCCTGTAGCACTGCCATTGTATGCAGACATGCTCCAGCTTGACCTGCTGCCGTATAAGCTTTGCCCACTAAAACCGAGGTGGCTTTAAGCGGTCTAGTGGGCAAAGCCGAGGCTTTCAGGGACGATGCGGGACCAGGCGAAAGATAGCTAGCTAAATTCTGTTCCGCCTGGGGCATCGCCTCATAACCATACTCTTTTAGCCCTCTTATTCTCGAATAAGTTTTAACTTGAGGGCTAAAAAGTCGTGAAGAGTACGGTTTATTCCACGATTTTGATATTTCATTGTGGAGATCGGGAAAAAAGGGAAGCTCTCGTGGTGGAGATAATGTCGTGGACGATAAAAAGCGCTCATCTAATTTACTTTTAGGACGAGCGCTTTTATTCTCAGATGGCCATACAATATTTAATTTTTTTACAGCCCGTGACATAACATCCACCAGCTCATCATATGCTGGGGAAATAAATTGTGAATCTTTTTCCCCCATGTGTGTGCTTTCACTCTCCATACTCATAACATCGACCTCCTCGGAGGAAGAGCATTGAAGTAATGGAGTGCTCTCTCCCCGGGCGGAAGAAACCGCAGAGCGTGCTTCCGACACCGGGGGGAGAGCGCTGGATCTTCCGGGTAAGGAAGGAGAAAAGGCCAAGGGACCCGTCTCCAACCCCTCCGAAAGATCCTTCTGCGATCCCCAGGAATGCATTCTCCGCGCCGCCTCGGCAGACGCGGGTCCTGATCCCTGAGGATCGCGAGCCTGCCCACTCTTTACATCAAAGAGTGACAGGCGAGAGCGGAGCATGCGGAGCGGTAGCATTTCACAGTGTTGACACTCAGCCTCCTCGAAGGCTGAGACCGCATGCTCCACTCCCAAACAAATGACACAAAGCTCGTGTGTGTCCCCACCCGTTAAATAACGCGGGCAGGGAGGAACACACTGTTTGTACATATGTTTCGCCATAACGTTTCCGAATAAATTGCAACAGACAACAATAAATAGACAGAGACAGTATAACACAGATCGCTTGCTGAGGCAACAGAAGCTAATGCCGGTTTGCGCCGGATGTGCTTTTATCATTTCCTGGTCATGACGTCACCCGCCCGTGACGCTCATTCTTTCCATTGGACTAGTTGACATAGATGCTTCAGACGCAGTCACGCTGGGGGCGTTCCCATGGCGTCGATCGACGCATCGTTGAGTTTCCTTCGTAAGGGAACTGCGGTATGCTCATCTGGCCACTGAAGCAGAACAGCGAGGATGGAGAATCCAGGTTTATCCAGTGGAAGTGGGTTGTCGAGGTTTTGTGGCACACCCTACAACCCGGTTCCTCAGAGACGTCGGATTCAGTGGCCAAGAGTTGCGTCGCACAGTAAAGAACTTATCTGAAGCAGCAGAAAGGAGCAGCAACTGGCTGTGGTTGAGACGGAAAGATTCTAGCTGGCTGTGTACAGGCCGCCATGCTAGGGTTTCGTAGAATTCTTGAAAACTTGAAGAGTCTGTTGGTTTATTTGTATAGGTTGTATAGTATTTACAGTCATTACGTTCCTGTGTATATTGCGTGAATGATGGGTGGTTGGGCAGATATTGTGTTTTGCGGTAGGTGGTATGCCATACGGAACCGTTGCCACTGAAACTGCATATTAACGCACCAGTGGGGCTCGACAGCCTTAGTCAAACGGGTTGGCGCGTATGGTTGGGTTGCGGAGAGATTGTGAGATTGTGGTTAGGTCTCAGCAGCAGGAGGGATGTAGAGGTCAGTAAGCTGGGCTGAGTTGAGTGGGGGACGGAGGGGGGTGACTCTGGGACGCCAGAGTCACTGTCGAGCCCTCTTGAGGTGTCGTGGGCTAGTCGACGAAACACTGAGGACGGAAGGTGCCCACTTGAAGACCCTAGAGATGTCCCCTACTTGGCTCAATCCAGACGGTTGTCGCGCTGGTCCACTAGGGAGACCACACTGTAGTTGCAGTCGTCGTGTGTGCTGACGCGCCAAGTACACTGCCGTCGTCAACGCCGGACAGAAGGGGAGTCACACCACCATATGGAAAGAAGCGTAAATGGGTGAAGCATAGTTCTGTAAAGCTACGTCTTAGTGTTGCTTATCTTGGCGAAAGCCGAGTACAAATCAGCATGAAGTTTTAACATCTACTCTCGTGTAATGGAAATCCTTACTTTTAGGATGCATTAAATTGATCAAATATGACAGTAAAAAAAAAAACATTTATAATGTTACAAAATATTTATAAAATAAATGCTGCTCTTTTTAACTTTCTCTTCATCAAATAATCCTAAAATATAAAGCAGCACAACTGTTTTCAACATTGATAATAATCATAAATGTTTCTTGAGCATCAAATCATCATATTAGAATGATTTCTGAAGGATCATGTGACACTGAAGACTGGAGTAATGATACTGAAAATTCAGTTTTGATCACTGGAATAAATTACATTTAAACATATATTCAAATAGAAAACAGCTATTTTAAATTGCAATAATGTTCTACAATATTGCTGTTTTTACAGTATTTTCAGTCAAATAAATACAGCCTTGGTGAGCAGAAGAAACCCCGACACCAAATTTCTGAACAGTAGTGCAAGTTATACTAAGTATTAAGTTCTTCATCAAATGCAGTACATATTCTGACAGTAAACAGATGCCAAATTACTTAAATATGTATAGCGCTCCATCAGCATCGTTAAGCTGGACTGCGGGTGGTATGCAAATAAGCAGTCATTGCACTTTAATACAACTCACAATTGTTAGTGTGTGTGTGTGTGTGTGTGTGTGTGTGTGTGTGTGTGTGTGTGTGTGTGTGTGTGTGTGTGTGTGTGTGTGTGTGTGTGTGGGTGTGTGAGATTTAATTTTTGCTCCAGTTTCTTGTCTGTGGGGTGAAGTTGAGGTTATTCTGTCTGCTTTGCTTTCCAACTTTAACAATACCAATAATCTTGACATGCAAATCCAGCAGACGAGGAAGCGATTGGATAACCCTCTGGGAATACGCCTCTGTCTCCAACGAGACGCCCATAACCCCAGCTCCTCTTTAAATAGATAAGAGTCTTTTATAATCCATAGCAACATATATGGATCTGTCCCCCTTATAATTCACTTCCTGTGAAAAGGTCAACTATATTCACAGGGATTTATGAAAGCATTACGCGAGTCTCTCATAAGAACATTTGTTCGTGCTCAGGTCAGCTACTTTGCATTAACGGATTTCCTGTAAGAAACACTTTCACTGGCGCTTTATCAAGTCTTTCGCCATTTGTGCAATGATCTAAAATGAATGTCCTGTCAGCTGTGACCTCAGGGTCATTGTGATTGGTCAGAAACACATTCTCTCCTGTCACTGGCTTAATGAGGAAATGTTATTTGGGAAATAGATCAGGAAATGATTTGTTATCGTAGATTTAAGCAGAACAGCATGGCTACATAGAGCTATGAAAGAGGATTTGCTCTGATCATATATATATATATATATATATATATATATACACATTGTATACTAATATTAGGTATAGTATAATATTAGGTATTAGGTTTATTAGGTATCCCTTCAGAACTGCATGTCATGAACACAATTTAACTAAGACACAAAATAAAACACAAAAGATACTTAAAATGGAAAATAGTAAGATTAAGTACCATTCACTGAAAAAACCTTCACAAATTATATTAATCATTCATTAATGATACGTGTGTATCTTGTGAGCAATCATTTGCAAGTTTAACTTTTACTATCCCTCTGAATTATTGGACTATCCTTTCAAAAGTCGCATGCATGATCATTTTCAGGTTTTTCTTCCAGATTATATTTGTTTTTTTGTAAATCTGGATGAATTTTAACTTCAGTAGATTTAAGTCTGAATCCAGAGCTGTAAATTTTAATGTATAAAAGGTAAGCAGTTGATGTATCTTTACAAATTTCTGTGCGCTATTTTTGTTGTACACATGTATAGAAATAACAATTGACAACAGATGGAGCACATCGTCACATACACAAGATGAACACACAAATTCACATCCATTTGTGCTTGAAAACACAATTTTGTTTGTCATCTGTGCATCTGAAGCTCAGCAGCTGTGTGTTCCTGTGGGATCGACTCCTGAACTCCATACAGTTCAACACAATAAGTGTGTGTGTGTGTGTGCGTGTGTGTGTGTGTGTTCAGTTTTGAAGGTAAGCTTGTGTTTTGCTCATGCACCATTTCCCACTTGATAAACATCCAACACTAAATTCTCTCATTTCATTGTCCTCCGAATACCAACAAAACATCAATACATAAACTAGCCTCTCGCAGATCAATAGCTAGATTGAGTATTAAACTTATGTTTCCTCTGTATAAATCAGTTTGAGGACTGTGTAATTGTTGCATGCACTACAAACATATCTGGAAAAAAATAGAATTTGACTCTAAAGGAACATAAACACTCAGAATTCCCTGCGTTTTACCAGAAGCATTGCTGTTGGCATCCTTGTTTTTAGCATGTCTAAACTTGAAAGCAGCATGCATGAATCTACAAGATAATTATGGCAGAAATAATAGGCCGTCGAGTTCAGGTGTTGTTTGAGGATCGCGTCTCGAAGACGTCAAACCTTAGCTTTGCAATTTCATCAACACAGCAAGAAGACCATGTGCAATAAACAGAAGCGTTTGTAATGCGCTGGGGTAATGTCACAACACTCTGGAGGGAATTAATTGTACTCCTGCTAGTGCATGCACTGTCAATGTCGTTTTAACACTCAATTCACTCAAGGAACTAATGCAAATCAGCTAATGATACAAACACGCCTACAAAATTAGTGTTCATCAAGGAGGTCTATAACACCTGGAGAGAGAGAGGGAATGATGCATAACCCCAGAAATACACAATATGCTTGCTGCCATCTTCCCCTGTGTGATACAGGTGTGTATTAATCGGACAATATAACAGGTTCAGGAATACTTTTAAAATTCCAATTCAACTCAATGAATAAAGTGTCATTTATTTGCTTGAAATAGCAATCTACCATGCTACACTTCGCACATTTTCTGTATGCATGCAATATCCAGATCCAACTACTACATTTGCCAAAATGTGACAAAAATAAAAGAGAAACAATATGATCTGTGATTTCCAACAACACCATTTATTTTATCTTCAAAATAGCACATTCTACACAAAAAACAATGTTAACTGAATTTTAACTGCAGGAGCAACCCAGGAATAGAATTCCAAATTGAATTTGAATTTAAGCCCCAAAAGTGTCATTTTTAACAAGACAAACTCTGAATGTTGGCTTGAAAGCCTTGTAAAATGAATACACATTTAAGAAGTTTTGTTTTAAAGTTGGAAGGTTTTCAGAAAGACAGATTAATAGACAAAGGTTCAAGAACACTTCATGTCCTCAAATGCATCACCAGTGTTAAATTTCTTTCAAGTACAACTCCATATATTCCTGAATTAGATTCAAATTTACACTCAATTCTGAATCTTCCACAGCTCTGCATTTGACATTTGCTAATGCAGTACATTCTATGAAGAGCCTCATTTGCATATAATTTAAATATGCATGGAGCAGTGCTATACTAGAGCTGGGTATTGCCTACCTGATGATAAAATATATTGCAATGAATCACGGTATCATTATTGCATCATGAATCAAAGAGTTACAAATGTGTGAAATCTTTTTCAATCTCTTTTGCACAGTTTCACACAATGCGCATCTCAAAGACGCTTATTAACACGGCCTGCTTATTCATCTGTGAGACATGAGATTAATAAACACAAAAATAAATGCAACATTAGGAGAAAATAATCACAATATGATATCGGCACAGCCCAAGTGTTTAGTTAAGTTGGACTGCAGCTAGTTTGTGAAAAAGATCCAGGGTAAAATATTGTGCATGGGGTGCAATTAATTTTTTAATAACAATTAATCACCTTGCTAGCTATGAGTGCAGATGGATGTAATTCTGGTTAGATACGGTGAAATGATATCACTCTGAGACGTGATTCGCATGCTGGTAGTTTATCACGGTATGGCTGGAATCAATGATATTACATTGTAGTCTGCTGCGTAATTTATTATGGATTTCTGACTGAAATGGCCCGATATAATCAAGGTGGAGAGTTAGCATGCGTGTATGTGCGCGCGCATTTGTCTCTGAAATGCTCAAGTGAGACGTGATGATGAACGATTTGTTGGTGTCAGTTCAACTGTGTGTAATTGGCCGCGTCTGTGACGAATTTACCAACGATTATTGGTGCATGCGTTTTTCTCATCATATTCATCTGCTCAACTCTTACCTGAAATAGCCACCATCTCTAGAGTTAACTATGACAAACTAGTCCTTAAATTGGACCATTATGCGTGTTTTGCAGGTATGAAATACCCGATGGCCTAATAACAATCAAATGCACTGTGAATGCTGTATGTAATACACATTGCAATAAGAAAGAAATAATTAGCCAAACTCAAATTACTTCAAAATTTAATAGGAAAAATGTAAAATAATTCATTTCGGAGTTGACTCATACTTACTAAATTAGGCATGCAACAAAATAAAGTCATGTGAAAAGCATGCAGCATAGACCCTCATACTCATACTAACATAATAATGCAGCATATTTTTGTCAACCTATCATTTCACTTTTAGTTAGGTTGATCAAGGAATGCTAAATAAGATCATGTCTAACCCTCTGGTGCTCTTCTGTCATTTTTGACTGAAAAATGTTACGTTTTGTTTTTTTAGAATATTTTACTTCATCGGAATGGTAAAAAACTTGATAAAGGTTTTGGCACTTGCTATGTGAACAAAAAAAGAAAATCATGGACATGATTTGAAAACAAATGGTCATACTTGCACTTCTCGCAGTCAAAAATGAGCGCATTGGAAATGAATGGGAAACTAATATAATCTAGAGGACACTTTTGGTACTGCGCCCAAACAAAATCTTACCGAAAGCTAATTTTTTGAGATATCAACCTCAAATTTGAAACACAACTTGTTTAGATTTATGGCTTTGATTTTATCCCAGCTTTAGAGTAAAATGTGATTTGGAAAATACAAATTTTATTAAAAAATTTTAAATAGTAGTTATGCGCAAAGTTTTGTGTTAAGTTAATTTTTTCAAATGTTTTTCACTTCAGCAATAATCTGCCAAGTTTCGTCTTTAAAAAGAGACCAAACTTTCAAGTTTTATGACTGTTGGAAAGTTGGAAATTTCATATTTCTATGCTTAACTGCTGCATAAATATAATGGTAACGCTTCCTTTTACAGTACGTTAACTTACGTGTACTTACAGTGTACTTACCTAAGAAAGTACTGGGTAATATAAGGTAAGTACATGGGTTAAGGTTAAGTTTAGGGGTAGGTTCAGGGTTAGTACCTAGTTATTAACCTGATATTTTAATTAGTATAATAAGTACATCGTATGTACATGGGGAACAGGACTGTAAAACGAAGTGTTACCAATATAATTTAGTACCATAAAATTCCCTGCAAAATATGAAAAAAAAAAAAAAACCATTATTCAACTAAAATATAGTACATTCATTTCAGTAAAAAAAAAAATGACTGCCATGCAAGCAGCACCAGAGGGTTAATGCACATTTACTTTGAAATGAATCATGGTCCTGTATATGTACAGTATATGTGTGTATATCCATTTACAGTAAGGTGTCTTTCCCTGAATAATGCTTATTAAATGTGTTGCAGTACGGCATTAAATGTCATCTCACTGTGCCATAATAACCAACCCTTGTTTCATCTGCGGCTGATTATTATTATAAATACACAGGGAAAAAGTATTAACAACCATAATGATCTAATGGCTCAGTTAGTCAGTTCCCGGGGTAATGTACATAATTTATGATTCGCAGAAAGACATTTTTAATCTCCAGATCCGTCTGTAGATTCAGAGATCAAAGCCGGAGAGACAAGCTGTCTTCTTCCTGATCTTTACTGGCTAACGTCTTCATTTTATGAACGATCTACTTTCTTAAACGAACTGAAATAATTCACTCATTAAAATGTTCACATCGGATGTGGAATATTTAAGACTGAGCAAGTACAACAGGGCTCTCACATTTCATGCACACCGCTACTGTTATATTATTTTTTAAAAATTCTAGTAGAGTTTTAAAACAAACAAAGACAGAATGTGAGAAAAGCGTGCCTGAGGATTTGAGAAGACAAACAAAGGATTTCAAGTGTAGGTCAGTGAAATATTTGGAGTATTGTTTATTAAAACATGCGACCAGATTTCAGGACTGCAGTTTCTGTTGTTTTTCACATTGCAAGGACAAAAGAAAAAGAAAAGACCAAAAACTTGCAACGCAGTGTTTGATAAAACTAGAAAATGGGCTCAAAAATAGGGTTTTGTGATATTAATGCCACATTAAAAATGAATAAACACAAAGCATTACATTATTATAATCATGGATAAAATATTAACAATTAGATGAAAAATATCAGAGGAGCATGACATGAAATGTTCAACGCAAAGTGTCGTCAAAAAGTATATGAATAATGGTTAAAGTAATTTTTGTAAAACAAATGTGGTCAGACTAGACTTGACTGGGGTGCAAAAGAAAATTGCTCTGGAAAATTGCTCGTTCATAGCTCTGACAGTTCATTTAATTATTAATTTAGTCTCAGATGTTTCTCCTAAAAACAGCAAACCATTGATATAAAGTAAAAATTGTTTGAGTTCATACTGAGATCTCCAACTTTGGTATCTTTGCAAAGCTCAATTTGAGATCTCTTCTGAAACTAGAAGAGATGTGAGTTTACTCTAGGGTCTTTTTCTCATGAAAAACCTCTGAGATCTCACTGCTATCTAGGAAAAACAATTATATACACAATATGTGTAGGTTTGTGACACGACTAAACGTCTGGCGGCTGTTGGCAGATTTTCATGCTTTGCCATATGTGAGAACAGAGGAGATGTTGTATGTGTCACTCAAACTAATCATTAAAAGCCCATAATTGGACCGTGACAGACACTCTGAGAGCACTAATATTTCCTATGAGTCCTCTGAACTTTTCTAAGACACACTAACTATTTTTTCCCTCATGAAGATGTTCATCCTGTTGTACTTTGGAGACGTTCAAGTGTTGAATAGAGAAAAATGGTGCATTGTATATAATAAAAAAAGAAGTAAAGCTTAAAATAACATCTTGGACCTGTAGGGGTAGAGTGACCAGATGAGATTGGCTAAAATTCGGGACACAGGGTTTTTTTCTTTTTTTTTTTTGCTTTTTAGCGGCGTTTTGGGGTTCCGGTACAGCGGCCATGTCAACGAAACGAATCAATGAATGAAAATTAGCTTATCAATGCATATCAAAATTTGCGCCTACAATATCTTTGTAGAACTTCAAAAAAAGAAACAAAAAAGATGCTGCAGCCAATGAGCAGCCGGCGGGGGCCGACTCAACCTCCACGGACAGTTTTTAATGTTTTATCATAACTAATAACTAATAACTACTCAAGATTTTGCTTTAGTATAATTTTCGGGACAATTAGGGCCGGATTCGGGATTCGGGACAACAGCTTAGATTTCGGGACGTCTGGTCACCCTATGTAGGGGGCTTAACAGTGTTACAAAACTATCTGTTCCCATTATCTTTCTCTGGGAGAATCACGGGCACGTTTGGGTCTGTTTCACTCCTTCTGGGACCAGATTCATCCGATTTTTTTGATGACAGCTTACATCTTCTTTTAAAAGGGCATTTGGACTGTACACTTGGCAAAACAACCTTAGGTAGACGTACTGACTCTGAAAAGCTTAGACCGAAAAGGAAGTATGAAAAAAATATGGATATTTTTCTTACAAAAACACATCGCTTTGCTTTAGAAGGCCCTTATTAACCCCCTGGAGCCGTATGGATCACTTTTATGATGGATTGATGCGTAAATTATTAAGGGTGAGTAAATTATGGGATAATTTTCATTTTTGGGTGAACGTCTCAGGTTACGTATGTAACCCTGGTTCCCTGAGAGGGAACGAGACGCTGCGTTGAGACGCGGTGGGAACGCTCTGCGTGATTGCGTCGTGAAGCACGTGTATAATCAGTCCAATGGAAGAGCTAGACGTCATAGGCGGTTGACGTCATAGACCAGGAAGCTATAAAGCACCCCTGAAAACAGACCGCGACAGCTTCTGATAAGCCTGAAGCAAGTCGATCAGGGCATGCAGGAAGTATGGCAGGAGAACGCAGCGTCTCGTTCCCTCTCAGGGAACCAGGGTTACATACGTAACCTGAGACGTTCCCTTTCAAGGGAACTCGAGCTGCGTTGAGACGCGGTGGGAACCCCATACCCACTACGCCATAAAGACAAATGCCCGTTCTGTGTGAAGTCTTGCGCACACTAAGAAGCAAGCAACCTAGCCCCAGGAGTGGAGAGGTCTAAGTCATAAAATCTGACAAATGTATGTGGTGAGGACCAGCCTGCCGCATTACAAATATCCTGAAGGGAAACTCCCGAAATTAAAGCCTAGAGGCAGCCATACTTCTGTAGAATGGGCCTGAACAGCCATAGGGTGAAGGCTGTCCGGCCGCTTCATAAGCAAGTGAGATAGCCTCAACTACCCACTTGCTCATCATCTGTTTAGATGCAGGGCAACCTATCTTAGGTGACCCGAAGCAGACAAATAACTGTTCTGATATAAGCCACTGAGCAGCTCTGTGGACATATGCATCCAAAGCCCGGACAGGGCATAACAGATTAAGTTTTTCCTGATCTGGGGTATTAATGGTGGAGGACAGAAGGCCTGCAGCACAAATGACCCGCACATTCAGTAGGGACCTAGAGATACAACCTGACCTGGGGTGAAGAAATACTATCACCATACCAGGTGCAAATCCAAGTACATGCAGGCCTCAGCCTCATGTACCACGGAGAAGACGAAATTAAGGATCTCTCCTCAGAGATAACCCAGCAAAGAAACATTCATTACAGAAATCAAGTACTGTACCAACAGGGCAGAAACAAGATTCAGAAGGCGTTCTCTGCACCAGTCAGAGAACGGTTTCCATATCAATGCATATTTAGTCTTCTCGTGGAGGGAGCACTAGACTGGAGTATGGTCTCCACGACCTCGGTCGAGAGACCTGAGTCTATGAGCTGGGCCCCCTCAGAGGCCGAGCCCACAGTATCCAGAGCTCCCAGGAGCAAAGATATCGGGAATTGCGTACAGTTGTAGCGTGAACCACACCTAATACATCACATCCAGTCCAAGCGGAGCTGGATGCATGAGGGAGAACCACAAAGGGCAATGTATTGTACAAGCGATACGAAAGGTCGACTTGAGTTTGACCTAAGTTCTCCCTAAGAAGCTCCACCACCTCGGGGTGAAGTTTCCATTCCCCGGGCCACAGCCCCTGCCTCAACAGGATATCTGCTCTGATATACGAGACCATCAGTGTGTTGTCCGGACCCTTCACCGAGCAACCACTCATGATTGCCCCCGACTTGTGAGGGAAGCATCCGTCGATAGCATTATGCGTCGACAAGAAGCCCCCAACACTGGGCCTGGGCGAGGAACCAAGGTTCTTCCACATGACCGAGGCACGAAGGCATAGCCGCGTGACCTTGATCATGCGAAAACGGATTTCCCCTCGGAGAAAACCCCTTGGTCCTGAGCCACCACTGCAGGGGTCTCATGTACAGAAGGCCAAAGGTAACTACGTTGGACGCAACTGCCATGAGCCCCAACCAAAGGCCTTTCACCGAACGGCCACTCATGACCGCCCCCCAACCTGTGAGGGAAGCATCCGTCGATAGCGTGACGTGTCGACAAGAAGCCCCCAGACTGGGCCCTGGGCGAGGAACCAAGGTTTCTTCCACATGACCGAGGCACGAAGGCATAGCCGCGTGACCTTGACCATGCGAAAACGGATTTCCCCTCGGAGAAAACCCCTTGGTCCCGAGCCACCACTGCAGGCGTCTCATGTACAGAAGGCCAAAAGTAACTACGTTGGACGCAACTACCATGAGCCCCAACAGTCTCAGAGACTGTTTGCAGTGAGTGACTGACCTAGTTTTACATTCTTTACGGCTGTGAGAATCGCAGAAATACGTGCAGGAGACAGACGTGCTTGCATTGTTGTCGAATCCCATAATACACCTAGAAAAGTGGTCCTCTGAGCTGGGAGGAGTACACTCTTTTGGTGTTGAGCCGCAACCCCAACCTCCTTATGTGGGACAGAACGACATCTCGATGTTGAACTGCCAAAAGCTCGGACTGAGCTAAAATCAACCAATCGTCGATATAATTTAATACGCGAATGCCCTGGAATCTCAGAGGAGCCAGAGCTGCATCCACGCATATTGTAAAAGGTGCGGGGTGATAACCTAGGCCGAATGGAAGAACCCGATACTGGTATGCTTCGCCCCTGAAAGCAAACCTCAGGAACCTCCTGTGATGAGGATGGATAGATAAGTAAGCGTCCTTTAAGTCTATTGTGACAAACCAGTCCTCGGACTGAGTCTGTGACACAATCATATTTAGCGTAAGCATACTTTGAACTTAAGATTCTGAGACCTGCTGTTTAATTGACGCAGGTCTAGAGTAGGACGCAACCCCTCATCCTCTTTCGGAACAATGAAGTAATGGCAGTAAAACCCTGACTGTCTGCCGGGAGGAGGAACCCCTTCTACAGCTCCTTTTGCAGAAGTGTCAGTACTTCCTGCTCCATAACCAAAGCCTGCTCGGGGTCCACCACAGTGGGGAGGACCCCTAGAAATCTGTGCGGACAAGAACTGAATTCTGAGCCCCTTTTCTATAGTGTGCAGGACCCACCGAGAAATATGTGGCAGTAGTTTCCACGCTGCCAGAAATTCTACTAGGGGAACCAGTCTCTCAAGACTGGCCTCTGGATTTGGTTGAACAGTCACTACGGTGCCCTGAAGCGGCGAACCGGCAGGGAACAACCGAACTGACCGTTCTACGACCCTCCTCGGAGGATCGTATGGGGACGCTGACACCTCGGTGCCCTGAACGGCGAACCGGCAGGGAACAACCGAACTGGCAGCGCTGCGACCCTCCTCAGAGAGTCGCACCCCAGAGGGCGCCGAGGAGAAACGATTTCTCAAAACCATCCCTACCCCCGGAGGGGACCACCCTTTAGAAGCCCGATAGCCTCGGCGTCAGGGCTTCCTATTTGTCCAAGCTTTTTTTTTTTTTTTTTTTTTTTTTTTTTAGAGATAAAAACGTCCTCAGATCTTGCATATCTCTAACTGGCTAGACTGCTACCGCCACCCAAGTCCCCCGATTGTGGAGGAGCCCAAATGGCGATGCTCGTTTGCACTCTGTGCTGCGAGGAGCTTAGTAGACCGAGACTGCTCCGCCCAGCAGTCTCAGGAACATTAGATTGGTGAGGAAGAAATCTCTGGAACGCCGCTGAATGGTTTATTTCTTAGTTTTTTCTTCATTTTTAAATCAGAAAAACGTATGTATATATATATATATATATATAAATATATCACTCCGTGGCCACCAGCAGGAAAACAACCGAACTGGCCGTGCTGCGACCCTCCTCAGAGAGTCGCCCCCAGAGGACGCAGAGGAGAAACGATTTCTCGAAACCGTCCCTCCCAGTATAGTTTATCTCTTTCTTTGTTTTTGCACGACGCAATTCTCGAATAGCGTCAGTGCTGACAACCTCACATTCATCCATGTCTTTATAATTTACCCACCAGCGCTGGGTAACGTCGGGGTTAAAAATAATGACGCCGACTCGGGAGAGAGAAAGCTAGTAAGCGTCTCTTTAACCCGAGGCACTGTCATACCATGATACTTAATACCCATAGCCTTACTATAGTTAGACGTTTGGGCATTAAACACATAAAATAGAAACCGGCTTATTCCACGATCTCGACACCTCAGTGTGGTGTGGAGATAGGGAAAAAACGGCAGTCCCCGACGAGGAGGCTGAGATACAGAGTTTTTCTGTTTTTAGATATATTTCATCTAATAAACTCTTTTTACTCTCATAATGTTCAGCTGGCCAGAAAATATTTAACTAGCAACAGCACTAGATAAACCTCCTTTTAAAGCTCCTCTTTATTCAACAGAGTTATGAGCTGACTTATTTATTCATTTATTGAAAACTCAAACATCTGCCTTTTTTAATATCTTTATTTGTTTTGTTCTCTTTTTCTAAACAAAACACTAACGATACCAATTCCTCGGAACTGGAAATCGCCAGCACTGGATCTGGCAGGTGAAAGCTGAGATAGGGCGGGGCCCGTCCCAACTCTCGCTGTCAGATCCGTTTGCGAACCCCAAAATGCGAGTCGCCGCCGTGCATCGGCAACAGCGGGACCCGCACGGGGAGCGCGAACCGAAACGTCCTCCTCGACGAACGCCCGGCGGGAGCGGAGCGTCCTCACGGACAGCTTCTCGCAATGCTCACAGTCAGCCCCCTCGAGAACTGACTGTGGCATGCTCCACTCCCCATTAGTAACAAAAAGCTGATGTGTGTGTCCCCACCCGTGATATAACGTGGGCAGGGAACAACACAAAGCTGCTTGCTCTCTTTTGCCATAATATATATATATATATATATTGCAACTTGACAGACAACAATAAATATGACAAGGACAGAATACACAGATCGCTTGCTGAAGGCGCAGAAGCTGTCGCGGTCTGTTTTCAGGGGTGCTTTATAGCTTCCTGGTCTATGACGTCACCCGCCTATGACGTCTAGCTCTTCCATTGGACTGATTATACACGTGCTTCACGACGCAATCACGCAGAGCGTTCCCACCGCGTCTCAACGCAGCTCGAGTTCCCTTGAAAGGGAACTAACCTTTTAAGGCTGGAATTCAATACATAACTTTTAAAATCTGAACAGATTTTAAAACACTAGGCATCATACACTTGCCGACTTTGTACATGGTTCCAGAGAAAAACTGGGCATACACTAAAAGACTGAGAATCACACACTAGCAGACTTTCAAATAGTTCAGAGCACAATGAACTCGCACAGAAACACGTACCTCATTGTTAAGAGACGCATGACAGATGAAACAAACATAGACGTGCAGTAGAGGATGACACGGGAGTGGATTTTCACTCCTGTCCCGTCCCACTCCCATAGAAAGAAATCTTGTCCCGTCGCACTCCCATAGAAAGTTTAAAAAATAATCCCATCCCATCCCGCTCCTGGTAAATTGACTCCCACTCCCATCCCGCTCCTGTTTAAACTGACTCCCGCTCCTGTACCGCTCCCATATATTTTTTTCTTCAATTAGTGTTTAGTTAATACATAGAATTTGATTTAATCTGCATCCTCTCCATCCTGTTTTAGACCAGCTGCTGAGCTCCTGTTTCTAGATTTTCTCCAGAAAATGGAAGACAGCAAATAAAAGAAAAACAGTACATAGTTCACACCATGTCTACAATAGTTTAATAAACCCAAACAGCACATAAAGCTGCATTTTACTCATTTATTGTTGAGTAAACAATACATTTATAGTTTACATTTATAGTTTTTTTTAATTACATGTTACATGTTAACGATTTTCAACATTCTACTCTCATAAACTTAATTAATATTTCAGACTTTCCGACCAGTTCTGTGAACTTAATAGACATGTCATTACTTCTGACTTTGCGCTGTATATCATTTTTTGCCACATCGACTTCTCCGCGGCTGTTAGCTTCCTCCATCACTGCTCTTTGAATTCCAGCGGTAAGCCGTGACAAAAAGCACTGATGGCTTCTGGGACGGCTGGGTCGTGTAGTTATTTTTTAATTGCGTTACATTGTAGGCGTATTAAAAGGAAACTACAAAATGGTGCATTTACATTTTTTTTTTTTTTTGTCGTATTTGCTATTGGTTGATTCCCGCTCCCGTCTGCTCCCGTTAACCATTTATCCTGTACCGTCCAAATCCCGTGATTAATAGCAAAGATGACTCCCATCCTGCAGGAATCCCACGGGAATCCCGTGACCCGTGGGATTCCCGAAAAAATGTCAGCCTCTAACGTGCAGGAGACGACCGCAGTAGCCTAGTTGTTGTTGCAAATGTTGTTCTGAGTCACAAAAGAAAAAACAAGCCAAGTGCATTTGGATGCGGTAGAAGCATGAACTCTACAGATTACAGTGGATTACAGCAAGTCCCCCTGTGGTGAAAATCAAGCTTTTAAATGTTGTTTATATGTCTATGTGTTGTTTTTAATATGCTTTAAGACAAACACTGTGTAAATTCATAAGCCAACACCATTGCTGAATATTTTCTCTTTAAAACTGCAGTGAATCAAAGACAGTCTCAAAAACACGAAATCGATTTGAAATCGCTGGTGTTTCTGACGTCACAAACTACCTTGTAACCAATCAGATCATCGTGTGATCGTCAACAAGTGGATCTCTGAGCTGAGTGAGTGAGTGAGTGAGTGGAGGCGGATCTCATTTACATATTCATAATCGCATATACTAAATGAGGCAAGGGTGTAGAGTTACATTCAAGCTATTTTAAGGCATGAAGAATTGTTCCCTTTCGAAGGGAACTCAACAATACGTCAACGACGTTATGGGGAACGCCTCAGGCGTGACAGGTGTCTGAAATCACTATCAAATCACGTCAATCATATTGACCGGCGACAGCCCGTGAATCATTAGCGTGAATGATTAACGTGCGACCTGGAAGTATAAAGGAGCGCCTTGCACACATGACAAATCATCTCATCGTCTTCAGGGACTGTCTGTTTGAAAACGCTACTAAATGAAACGGTAAGAAAATTAAATGTACAGCACACGAGTGTGCTTTTCCTGCCTGGGAGAAGAGCGCGCACGGGAGATTCTCGAGGGAATCCTCTGTGTGAACTGTGAGCGTTTTTCTTTTAAAACGCTCGCTCTCGTCTGGCCCTCTTCTCGAGTGAAGGGGGTTCAACGTCTGGTTCTCGTGGTCCCGCTCGTGCCGAGGCAGAGCGGCGACTTGCATCATGGGCTTCCAGATAGAGCTCGTCGATCATCTTGAGAGTGCTGTAAACCTCTCAGATGATTCGACGGCTGACGAGGGCGAAGCAGGTGCTCTTGCTGCTCTTCAGGACGAGCAGGAGATGGCTGAGGAGGTTTATAATCAGGTAGATCCTGAACCCTCTCAGCCACCCTGCCCCGTGTATGCAGGTCTGGTGGATGTTGTGGAGCGCGCCGCCAACAGGCTGTAGCTGCCATGGCAACGCACTAGAGGAGAGACCGCTCGCGGTAGGCTCCGCGATCGGTTTCTCCCCGGCCATACACCACCAGCTCAGGTGAGCCTAATCCATTCCTTCCTGATCTTCACACAGAGATCTAGAGGGCATGGAAGAGCCCATTCTCTGCCAGTATTCACTGACATCAGCGGGTTAATTTCGCTAATGTTGAGGGGATCGCAGAGCATGGATATGTGTCGATGCCGCCCATTTGACGAGTCGTTTGCGAACTATCTCATGTCTGGGCAGGCGTCGACACTGAGAGCTCCATTTCTGCCATCCAAACCGCTAGAGACAACAGCGCGTTTGAATGGCAGAGCATACACGGCAGCAGTTCAGGCTGGTGTTCCCTGCACACCATGGCGGTGCTGCAGGCATACCAGGCCGACCTGCTGCAGGATCTCGACCAGGGGGCAGGGATGTCCCCTGAGGCGGTTACTGAGCCGCGCCGAACCACGGTTTTTGCGCTCCGGGCCACCAAACAGACTGCTGCCACGATCAGTCGGTCGATGGCGGCGATGGTGGCCACGGAGAGACAGCTTTGGTTAAACCTGGCTGACGTTGAGGAGAAAGAGAAGGCCTTTCTCCTCGATTCGTCGGTTTCGCCCTCTGAACTCTTTGGCCCCTCCGTGGAGGCGGGGCTTGGGAAGTTCAGGGAGGCGAAGGCGCGCTCAGCTGCTTTTAGGAAAAAACCTGCATACCGCTGAGATCCGGTTCCACGCCCAGGCAGGCGGGAGGGCCTGGCCCTTCACGGTCTGAGGACCATAGACAGGGCCAGAGAGCCAGTGTCGCCTCTCGTGCGCCCCCTCTGTGGAGGAACAGGGCGCAGGAAAGGCGTGACTCCCGCTAGAAGAGGGATCTGAGGGAGGTTATCCAGCACAAGCGCATACAGCGTCGCTGATGGATAATCTCCCCGGAGGGCTTCATTAAAAAGAGAAATCCAGCCCTCTCCTCTCTTCTGACTCCCCAGACGTGCATTACATCAGGCCTGGCGCTGGGCCTATGATAAGAACGATGTTCCGATGGCCCGCCTAGGCTTGGTTAGTAGAAACGCCTCTTTCAGGCATGTAAAGTGGTGGACCCCAGGTTCATAAAGAACTATCTGGCGAGTCTTCACTCCGCACGCCGCAGGTGAGCTGTCTGGTCTTTTCAAGAGTCAATTTTGTGAATTAAAATTCCGAAATGTATCTCTCTACAGACCTCGTTCCCTGTATAGAGCTATGGGGTCATGTCATTTGCTATGTCATCAGGTAATAAGGTAAGAGAAGTTTCCTGGATTATTAGGGCCCTGAAGTTCCCCATTAGGTGGCCAGAACGATAACTATGTTAGCCTTCGGGCTGTTAGCCACCTCAGGGTAGAGTAGTTGGTCTCTCTCTTAGAATTTTTTACTTAGAGTGTTGACTGACGCTAGAGCTTCAGATAGATCTTATGTCCGGCCCACGGGTCCGTTTGACTTCTTCCTGAGTATTTCGCCCCTTGAGCTCTGTTTGGGTTTTCATTAGGCTGAGCGATCATGCAGCCCTTTGTATGGAATAATACAGACTATATTCTTTAGTAAGGCTGTGGCTCCTCCGAGCCCTCAGATAGATCTATGCCTGCAGGCTGGCCCTCACCAGGGCCGCCTCTGTAGCTGGCCTAGGCTGTGCCAGGGATAATAGAAGTGCTCTGCAAAAATTTAGCATTGCTTCCTCTGAACCTTCACTTTGTGAATGTAGGTTTCTAGCATCCCTGTATAAACAGCCTCCTCCCATGGGAGTCGTTAGGCCAAGGCCCGCCCCCTTCTCTGCATTCTAGGGTGACTAGAGTAATGCAGCATGGTGCAGAGGATGGTTTGTAAGGACATGGTAGGCCTCAAACAGGCCTCCGTGGTATATATGTCTTTATTGAGCAGGGTTAGGCCGTCTTTCGCTTCACGAAGAAGACTGGGTTTCCTGCCCGACCCTGCCATGCAGAACTGGCCTACGGATTTAGGCCGCCAGTTTAGGCTTCACTCACCTCGCTGAGCTACTGCTCGAGCGCTAGGTTGTAGGTGGATGGCTTTCATTCAAGCCCCACTCCCCTAGGTTGGGCACAGATAAATTTCTGTCACCCCTAGAGCCGCTGGCAGGCCCGGACCCTGGTAACCTCAGGGTGAGGTGTGAGTATCCCCCTGTGATACAGGGTAGGTCTGAGCACTTCACTCCCAGTTCTGTTTATCCTACCTCGCACCACTATGGCTCGGGTCGAGTATGAAGTAAGCTTCACTTCTTCTTTGGTCGAAGTACGCTCCCCTGAAGCCAGAGCATTGCCCTGAGCTGACGCCCATGCATAGATGGTAGGCCCCTGACTAATGGGGCCTCTGTTGAGGCAGAGTGGCGTATGTTGTACTCCCCTTGTTTTAAGGGTGCTAGCTTTTTTGCGGAGTACACTGCCATGGGCAATGTGATTAGGCACCAGGATGCTGTAGGCGCTGCGTAAACAGCTTTGCTGCCAACGAAGGCTGCGCCATTAGGTAGTAGGCCTCAGCAGGCCTCCTTGATTGGACAGCCCCCTAGAGGGCACTGTAGGCCAGCTCACTTTACGTGGTTGGCCTTGGTGGTTCTGGCAGTTGACTCACTGATGGGTAGTAGGCCTTAAACAGGCCTCCTCGGAGGTGAGTCCCAACACTGTGGGACATACCTTATAGCGCTACTGGAAGCCCATTAGTAAATTATGCTTGTGTAGTATGGTTCCCAACAGTGTACTTTATAGCAGAATATGACTTGCTATTAGCTAGTAGGCCCGACCAGGCCTCCCTGATAGGCGAGTCCCCAGCTGGCTGGCCTTAGCAGGCCACCTTATACTATCACCCGGACTCAGGGCTCAAAGCTAACAGTGGTTATCAGGTAGTAGGCCACTCAGGCCTCCCTGAAGGTGAATTCCCACTTAAGATGGTTATCAGGTAGTAGGCCTCAGCCGGCCGCCCTGAAGGCGAATTCCCACTTAAGTTGGCTATCAGGTAGTAGGCCTCTCTGGGCCTCCCTGAAGGTGAGCTCCCAAATATTGTGGCTGTCAGGTAGTAGGCCGCTCTGGGCCTCCCTGAATGTGAGCGCCCAAATATTTTGGGTGTCAGGTAGTAGGCCTCACCAGGCCTCCCTGAAGGTGAGTTCCCACATGCTGTGATTATCAGGTAGTAGGCTCCTCCAGGCCTCCTTGAATGAGTACGGTCAGGTAGTAGGCCTCACCAGGCCTCCCTGAAGGTGAGCTCCCCACATACTGTGGTTGTAAGGTAGCAGGCCTCACCGGGCCTCCCTGAAGGTGAGTTCCCACGTACTGTGGTTATCAGGTAGTAGGCCTCTCTTGGCCTCTCTGAAGGTGAGCACCCCACATACTGTGGTTATCAGGTAGTAGGCCTCTCTGGGCCTCCCTGAAGGTGAGCACCCCACTTACTGTGGTTATCAGGTAGTAGGCCTCACGGGCCTCTCTGAAGGTGAATTCACACTTACGTTGGCTATCAGGTAGTAGGCCTCTCCGGGCCTCCCTGTAACGTTCCCTAGTGGTGCTGGGTTTATGAAGCTAGTGGTCTCTTGCTATCAGTTTCAGCTAGCCTTAATAGGCAGCTGCTGAAGGCGAGCTTGCGCCCTGGCTCGCTAAAGTGTTCATTCTCTGCTATTGGTTCCCTCCCGGAACTTTTTCTGCCTACAGCCTGGTTTGCCTACCAGGCAGACCTGCGCTCCCCTCACCGAGGGTCTCTATGAGCATGCGGCTTCCTGAGTCTGGTCAGACGGTCGTAGGCCTCTCGTGAGGCCTCCCAGTTAGATCAGCCCTTAGGCCTTCACAGGCCTCCTCAGTGTTTTGAAACACAGACACTGGGTTGATCCGTGGATAGAGTAGAGAAACTCCCCTCGCTAGCAAGGGTTGGAAAGCACTATGCTGAGTCATACTCTCCGGGATATCCCGTCTCTGAGATCCGGGCCGAGTGGTTCACTGCCAGCTTCGCAGTCCCTCGGGTTGGATGCCTTTCTTAAGGCTTTGTTGTCCAGAGGCTCTGTCTTCAGACAGACAGGATTTGGCCAGACTAGTGTCTATGTACTGACGCCAGGTCAGGCCGTCCTGGTGGCATTTCGGGGTGAGTACGTTCCCCTGAATAGTGACTGGCTGGGGTTCCTTCGGGTTCCCTAGCCACATTCCCTAGAAGGGACCCCTTCTAATCGGAAGCTGTGGTTCCAGGCCCGGAGCCGGCCCAGGTAGACCTTTTTATTTAACCATGTTTATGAAGGTTTTTCTGTGAGGCTGTAGCTTGGGCTATGACCGTAGGGAATGCTGTCACTGACAGCCCAGTGTGACCTGAGGGTGAGTGGTTCTAGCGTTTCATTTGAAGTTGCTGGTTCTGACAGTTGTCACTGCCACTTGGCATGCACTCCCCTTAGCATGGCGGAGTTGGTATATCGTTCCCCATAACGTCGTTGACGTATTGTTGAGTTCCCTTCGAAAGGGAACGTCTCAGGTTACGACTGTAACCTATGTTCCCTGAGAACAGGGAACGAGACAATACGTCTCCCTGCCATGCCTCGGGGCTTGCCTACCGTACAGTCCCTTCAGACGATAAGGTGATTTGTCATGTGTGCAAGGCGCTCCTTTATACTTCCAGGTCGCACGTTAATCATTCACGCTAATGATTCACGGGCTGTCGCCGGTCAATATGATTGACGTGATTTGATAGTGATTTCAGACACCTGTCACGCCTGAGGCGTTCCCCATAACGTCGTTGACGTATTGTCTCGTTCCCTGTTCTCAGGGAACATAGGTTACAGTCGTAACCTGAGACGTTTTTTTCAAGGAGTTTTTTTTTATATATGTAATTTTGGTGATCAGCGATGAGTTTTAAGGGATAAAATGATTGACTACAGGGGGACTTTAAGCTAATTTGTTGCAAATACAATAACAATACAAAAGTAAATTAACAGACCACGAGTATTGTATTTTATTGCAACTCTGGCAGAGAGAGGACAGCTTCGGTTTCAGTAGCAACGCGTCATACACTACGATAAAATCGGCTCAAAATAATCAAACACGTTTTGATATCCTCCAGCAGGATAGAATCATAATCTAAAGCTAAAGAATCAGAGTCTGTGCTCATCATAAACTCCGACTGGCGCAGACATTCGGCAACTATTGTTGACTCATCCAGGACAAAACTCGTGTAGTTCTCTCCACAACGCATCTGCACAGGCAAAGACAACTTTCTTCAGAAAAAGTACAAATATAGTTATTCTTCTTGATCTCTGAGGGCTTGTTGTGAGCACACAGCTCTGGGTCTATTTTTTTAATGTTCTTGTTTTTGTTTGTATATTTCTCTCTTATGTTTTAAGTTTAAGCCGGTGTAGTGATCACTATGTGTCTCATGTGATCGTTCTGGAAGGAACGGGAACTTCTCTCTCTCTGTCTTCTGTTTCTGACGGATTGGTACAGAAAGATCTGTCTGTGTTTTGTCTCAGAGGATGAAGCAGATTTTGTATCATGGAGACGTTCCATCTGTGATGTTGTCCAGATTGTATTAACACTCAAATCAGTCACCATCACAAACATCACAATCAGATTTAATAAAACAAAACTGCATGTTCCTGTTGATATTAGCTAAAATATCAGTGCATGTAGTTTTGTGATATCAAAGCCATGTTATTTTTTCATATTTATTTATTTATTTATTATATTATATTACAGTTTTTTCCAATCGCTATGACAGTTCCCTTTCGAGGGAACTCGAACTGCGTCGGTGACGACACTAGGGGAACGCCCTTCAGCGTAGCGCGTCTGAATTTATGAATGAAACCGAATCCAATCCTATTGGCGTTGCGTGATGACGTAGCGTGTGACGGCATAAGCGGATGTATACAAAAGCACGCCGGCACACAGAAATGTCAGCTTTTTGCTATTCAGCAAGCGCTCTGTGTATGTGTGAACAAGTCTGTCCTATTTGGTGTTGTATGTCCTGTTAAAGTATCTTGCAATAAGATTCTGTGGCTGGGATCTCGCGTTTGCCGAGGCAGCGCGTAGGTTTAAGGTTTGCCTTGCAGTTGCAATACAGAATCTAGTAGCTCGGATCTCGCGTTGGCCGAGGCAGCGCTTAGATTACGAGTGTATTTTGCAATAAGATTCTGTGGCTGGAATCTCGCGTTTGCCGAGGCAGCGCGTAGGTTTAAGGTTTGCCTTGCAGTTGCAATACAGAATCTAGTAGCTCGGATCTCGCGTTTGCCGAGGCAGCGCTTAGATTACGAGTGTATTTTGCAATAAGATTCTGTGGCTGGAATCTCGCGTTTGCCGAGGCAGCGCGTAGATTTAAGGTTGCCTTGCAGTTGCAATACAGAATCTAGTAGCTCGGATCTCGCGTTTGCCGAGGCAGCGCTTAGATTACGAGTGTATTTTGCAATAAGATTCTGTGGCTGGAATCTCGCGTTTGCCGAGGCAGCGCGTAGATTTAAGGTTGCCTTGCAGTTGCAATACAGAATCTAGTAGCTCGGATCTCGTGTTTGCCGAGGCAGCATGTAGGTTACGAGTCTACTTTGCAGTTTGCTGTGTGAGTACGAGGCATGAACAGTCAGCTCCTGAGGGTGCTGGCTGTGTTCATTGAGAAATAACTCGCCGCACACGTGCGTTTCGGGTATCTCAGCCTCGCGCCTGTTGACTTTCTTCTCGAGAGATGAAAGCCAAATATCTTGTGTACTACTCGAATCTCGCGTTTGTTAAGGCAACGCGTTACGGGTCTGCAATAAAAGGGACACACGCGATCTGATAAATAATACTGTTTAGGTGCGAGGCATTCACAGTCAGCTCCTGAGGGTGCTGGCTGTGTTCATTGAGAAATATCTTGACGCGTACAGCCGTGCGCTGTCAGGTGTTTCAGTCTCGCGCCTGTTGACTTTCTTCTCCAAGGATGAAAGCCAAATTATAACGGCTCGAATCTCACGTTTGCCGAGGCAGCGTGTAGGTTACGGGATCGTATAATTAAATATAAAACAGTATTCCAGTGTTATGGCTGCATTTAATTCCGAGGAGTTAAAGTAATTAAAAATTGTATCTGACTTAGAACTTGGTTAGATATTTTAATTCAGCCTACCATCTGAAGGAGAGTATCGCTTCTAGAGGTCCCCCTCAAAAAAAAAAAAAAAAAAAAAGCTGAGCTTGGGACTCTAGGCGGCGCTCTCGCCCAAAGCCTTTCAGGCCAGGAAGGCGAAAGGGAAGAGGTCCTAACTCCTGTGAGACCTCCAAGGGTCGCCCCCCCGGAGAGAGAGCGATCGAGGTCCCCTCTCTCCTCGGGCCCTCAGGATGCTGGCGTCGGTTTCCCGCCGTCTCTGACGCTTCGGGTCACGCCAGCTTCCAGCGAGCACACGCTGCTCTTTCTGCCCCGAAGGCCTGCAGTCAAACAGCGTTTGGGTTCGCACACGGTGGGTCGTTGTCGGTTTTCCCCTGCCGGTCATCCGCTTCAGGGTGCCGTCAAGGACTCGCACAAAACACTGGACACCAGTCCCGAGGGGCTGGTTCCTTTGGTGAATTTCGTAGAGGCATGGCAAAACCTCACGAATATTTCTCCATGGGTCCTGCGCACTGTAGAAATTGGGTACAGACTGCAGTTCCGCGTCCGCCCACCAAAATTCAACGGGGTGGTTCGGACGGCAGTGCACCCAGAGCAGGGTCTGGTGTTGGAACAGGAAGTCAACTCGCTGCTGGGAAAAGGGGCCATAGAGCATGTTCCCCCACCAGTCAGGGAGTCCGGGTTCTACAGCCGGTACTTCATAGTTCCAAAAAAGGATGGAGGGTTGCGTCCAATTTTAGATCTGAGGCATCTGAATCGGTCTCTGAGGAGGTTCAGGTTCAAGATGCTCACTATTCCCACCATCGTGAGTCAGATCCAATCCGAGGATTGGTTTGTCACGATAGATCTAAAAGACGCCTATTTTCACATCTCCATCCTTCCATCGCACAGGAAGTTCCTGAGGTTTGCTTTCGGGGGCGAAGCTTACCAATATCGGGTTCTTCCATTCGGCCTAGCACTCTCCCCTCGCACGTTCACCAAGTGTATGGATCAGCTCTGGCCCCACTGAGGCTCCAGGGCATCCGCGTGCTGAATTATATCGACGACTGGCTCATACTGGCCCAGTCTCGAGAGTTGGCAGTTCGGCATCGAGATGTCGTCCTTGGCCACATTCAGCGCTTGGGGTTGAGGCTCAACACAAAGAAGAGCGTGTTGACACCCGCCCAATGAACTACGTTCCTGGGGGTGGTATGGGACTCAATGACGATGCAGGCACACATGTCTCCCGCACGCATCGAGTCCATTCTAACCACACTAACCAGGGTGAAGCTAGGCCATACCATCACAGTAAAACACTTCCAGAGGGTGTTAGGTCTCATGGCAGCAGCGTCCAGCGTCATACCTTCTGGCCTGCTACACATGAGAGCCCTGCAGTGGTGGTTGAAAGCCAAGGGGTTTTCCCCAAGGGGAAATCCGTTCCGCTTGATAAGGGTTACGCGCAGGTGCCTTCGTTCCCTTTCAATGTGGAAGAAACCTTGGTTCCTGTCCCAAGGTCCCAAGTTGGGAGCATTATGTCGCCGAATATCCGTTTCGACAGATGCCTCCCTCACGGGCTGGGGCGCGGTCATGGACGGCCGCTTTATGAGAGGTCTCTGGCAGGACCATCATTCCTCTTGGCACATAAATTGCCTAGAAATGTTGGCGGTGTTCCGGGCTCTGAGGAGCTTTCTGCCAGACCTCCATGGTCGCCATGTCCTAGTAAGATCCGACAACATGTCGGTGGTATCTTACCTAAACCGTCAGGGGGGTCTGAGGTCGCGCCCTCTGTGCAGACTGGCACATCAGATCCTCCTGTGGTCCCAGCGGAGACTGTCGTCTCTCAGGGCGATGTATGTCCCGGGGGACCAGAACCAGGGAGCAGACATGCTGTCGAGGCAGGGGCTGAGGCCCGGGGAATGGAGACTCCACCCCGAGGTGGTGGAGTTAATATGCGAGAGGTTTGGCCCAGTGGAAGTGGACCTATTTGCGTCTCGAGAGACGACACACTGTCCACTGTGGTTTTCCCTTTCTCATCCAGCCCCGCTGGGGTTGGATGCTATCGTGCAGACGTGGCCGAGGCTGCGTCTGTACGCCTTTCCCCCAATCGCTCTGCTCCCAGCAGTTCTGGAAAGGGTCCGTCGGGACGGGGTCAGCCTACTATTAGTAGCCCCGTGTTGGCCGGCCCGAGTATGGTTTTCGGACATCATCCTGCTTCTGGCAGGCCCGCCATGGCAGATCCCTCTGAGGAGGGACCTGTTGTCTCAGGCAGAGGGCTCAGTTCTCCACCCTCGGCCCGAGCTGTGGAAACTGTGGGTCTGGCCCCTGAGGGGGCACAGTACCTAGAAGCCGGCCTGTCAGCAGAAGTGGTTGAAACTATACTCACTTCCAGAGCTCCCTCCACGAGGAAGTTATACGGCCTTAAGTGGAATGTTTTTTCCATTTGGTGCAGAGAGCGTGTTTTGGACCCAGTTCACTGCCCAGTGGCTTCAGTGCTGGAGTTTCTCCAAGACCGCTTTTCTGCCGGGCTTACCCCGCCCACACTCAAGGTTTATGTGGCTGCCATTGCGGCTTTCCACGCTCCTCTGAGTGATCACCTGGTCGTACGTTTCCTCCGTGGAGCCTGGAGGATGAGACCTGCGACTCGCACCAGGGTTCCCTCTTGGGACCTGGCGGTGGTTCTCGAAGGGCTGGCCGAGGCCCCCTTCGAACCATTGGAGTCGGCTGAGGCCAAGAACCTTTCGTTTAAGGTGGTCTTTTTGTTGGCCATTACTTCTCTGAGGAGGGTAGGAGATCTCCAGGCGCTCTCTATTTCCAATGGGTGCTTGGAGTTTGCTCCAGGCAACATTAAGGCCATCTTACATCCCAGGCCCGGCTATTTGCCCAAGGTGTCATCTAATGTGGCACCGCCTATGGTTCTGCAGGCATTTCATCCTCCACCTCATGTGACGGCGGATGAGGAGAGACTTCATCTGCTCTGCCCTGTCAGAGCACTTCGGTATTACATCCAGAAGTCCTCCTCATGGCGGAAGTTGGACCAGTTGCTGGTGTGTTTTGGATCGCCCAAGAAGGGGCTTCCCGCCTCTAAGCAGACCATCAGCAACTGGATCGTTCAGACTATTTCCCTGGCCTATCAGGTGCGCAATTTGCCTTCACCTATAGCCGTGAGGGCTCACTCCACCAGAGGCATGGCGCCTCTAGAGTCCTCCTTTCAGGGGTTCTATCCATGATATATGTGAGGCGGCTGGCTGGGCCACTCCACACACATTCATGAGGTTTTACAGTCTGGACCTTCCCTCTACACCCGGTGCACGAGTGCTTTCGTCCTAAGTTGTGCCTGAAGACAGCTTCACACTAGGATGAGCGGGGTTCGTTGTGGTATAGTGGGTATCTCGTTCCCCTAGTGTCGTCACCGACGCAGTTCGAGTTCCCTCGAAAGGGAACGTCTCGGGTTACGTATGTAACCCTTGTTCCCTGAGAAAGGGAACGAGACACTGCGTCGGTTCGCCACACCTCACCCCGCTTGGAGCACTTGCTTCATAGCAAAAGCTGACATTTCTGTGTGCCGGCGTGCTTTTGTATACATCCGCTTATGCCGTCACACGCTACGTCATCACGCAACGCCAATAGGATTGGATTCGGTTTCATTCATAAATTCAGACGCGCTACGCTGAAGGGCGTTCCCCTAGTGTCGTCACCGACGCAGTGTCTCGTTCCCTTTCTCAGGGAACAAGGGTTACATACGTAACCCGAGACGTTTTTTCTATACATTTAACAAGTTTCCTAAACTCTTAACGCACCAACACACCTAAAACACACAATTGGCAAAACGGTTAATTTCATGCTCAAAATCACACATTGTAAACTAAACTCCAAAACTAATTTTCAAAATACAATAATACACTAACATAATACACTATGTCTAACAAAACACTGCAAACATGTTTCAAAATCAAATAATTATTCAAAACACTAACACATGTTCTCTTCCAACAGGAACATTTAGTCAATCATAACACAATGACA